>JARCFY010000002.1:6705000-7240000 GCA_029233225.1 Lepidodactylus listeri
TTTCGGTCTGTCTGTCTGTCTCTCTGTCTCTCTGTCTCTCTTCTTTCTTTCTAGCCTTCTGTCAGGTGATGTCAGGTGATGTCAGGGGGTGTGGCATATGCAAATAAGTTGTGCTAATGAGTTATGCTAATAAGCCCCTGCACCTCTTTTTCTGTGAAATGACCCCTGGATTTCACAGTGCTATGTAGCCAGTTTGATGTCGTGGTGAAGTGCGCGGACTCTAATCTGGGAGAACCGGCTTTGATTCCCCACTCCTCCACTTGCAGCTGCTGGTGTGACCTTGGGCAAGCTGTAGCTCTGTACCAGCTGTTCCCTCAAGGACAGTTGTCTCAGAGCTCTCTCAGCCCCACCTACCTCCCAGGGTGTCTGTTGTGGGGAGGGGAAGGGAAAGGAGTTTGTAAGCCGCTCTGAGACTCCAAGTGAGTGAAGGGCGGGGTATAAATCCAATCTCTTCTCTTCTTCCTCTTTTTCTTCTTCTCCTCCTCCTCCTCCTCCTCTATTGCTGGGTCTGTTTCTCTCTCTCCTTCTCCCAGTCCAGCATAGAGTCTCGAGCTGTTCCTCCCTGGCCCTCTTCCCCGTCTCCACCTAAATCACCGGGTCCTAGCCCCGCCCCTCCCTCCTGGTTTGAGTCTCCCTTCTTGTTAGAGGAGTGAGGAAAAGGGCCTTTCTTGCGCTTTAGCCTCCACATCTGTATCCCAGCCTTTTTATCTCCATAGCGGCCGGTGGGGTGCGTAGCCCAGCCTCCCCGGTCGCCCTTCATCGCCTCGATGCCCCCTGGGGAGGGATGTGAGGTAGGGGTTTAAGGGACCGTGTTCCAGGAGCTGTAGGACCTCCGGACCGTTGGGATGCCTCCCTGGAGCTCAGGGCTTGTCTCTCTCTTTCGCAGGCACGTCCCCTCTTGGTCACCCCTGGCGGCTCCTGACCAGTGTTCCCTCTAAGCTGACTTAGTGTGAGCTAGCTCACAGTTTTTTAGCCTCCGGCTCACAAATATTTTTGTCTTGGCTCAGGAAGGATGGCTCCAGGGCAAATTAATTTATGCAGTAGCCAAATTGCTCGCTCACAACTTTAATGCCAGTAGCTCGCAAAGTAGAACTTTTGCTCACAAGACTCCACCGCTTAGAGGGAGCATTGCCTGTCGCTCTGCCTTTCTGTGCCTGTCAGGTGGGCTCTGTCATTGCCCCCTAGAACACCCTCTAGAGGCAAGGACGGGGATGGCAGCTCCTAGCTGGCCCCCGGGGGCCAGTGATCCCTCTAAGCCAGGGGTGGGCAAACTTGCTCAGTGTAAGAGCCACCTAGAACAGGGGTGGCCAAACTTGCTTAACGTCAGAGCCACATAGAATAAACATCAGATGTTTGAGAGTCACAAGACATGAACAAATATGACCTGCTTTTATTGGAAAAGAAGCAGATTTGCTTTTTATTAACATTAAATGAGACTGCCAAAAATAATAACAAAAGGGGTAAAAGCAGATATTGATAATGATATTAGTTTGTCCAATGATATTTGTTTGCTAATGATATTTAGCTTCCCCAGCCGCCCTGTCGGGAGCCACATAATATATGAGAAAGAGCCGCATGCGGCTCCCGAGCCACAGTTTGCCCACCCCTGCTCTAAGCTGAGTTAGTGTGAGCTAGCGCACAGTTTTTTAGCTTCCAGCTCACACATTTCTGCCTTCGCTCCGGAAGGATGGGGCTCCAGAGGACATTAATTGACACAGCACCCAAATCGCCTGCTCACGACTTTAATGCCAGTAGCTCACAAAGTAGAACCTTTGCTCACAAGACTCCACAGCTTGGAGGGGGCATTGCCCCGGACGCACCTCTGCTTCTCACTTGCCTGGAAAGCCCCTTGTGGGGGTTGCCGTACATCGGCTGTGACTTGATGGCACTCGGCACACCCACATACGCACACAAGCCAGAAGGCACACCTTGCGGCGGTGCCGCCAGCAAGTGAAATCAAGCACCACGTGTGGAGAAGCGCCCTTTCCTTGGGTCTGTCCCGAATCACTGGGCAGCCAACTGCAACCGTCGAACCACTCCTGCTAATTTGGAGCCCGCGGCCATTTCTGCCCCCGTTCCGGACCCTGGGCCTCAGCAACCAAATCCAGCGCATGATTCAATCGTGCCCGTGCACGACTGTGCCAGCTCTGCTTGATTTCAAGCATGTCCCCAAGGAGAGGATGTTGCTAATCATAACACTGAACGGGGAAAGCAAAAGGTCCCTCTGGTCGAGGAACATCAAGCTTTTCCACCCCTCCCCTGCCTCGCATTTTCTTAGGGTCACGGATATAAACCGCCCGTCCCTGCCAACACATGATGGAGTGCGAGATCGCCAGGTTGTATACTCATGCCTAAACTGCACAGCCGTTTGGATTCCCAGCCCCAGTCAGAGGTCTGGCTGATTGCGGGGGTTGTAGACAGTGTGCCCTCTAAGCTGAGTTAGTGCGCGCTAGCTCACAGTTTTTTAGCCTCCGGCTCACACATTTCTGTTGCAGCTCAGGAAGGATGGGCTCCAGAGCAAACTGACTGATGCCAAATAATAGTAATTGTGAGAGTCCGACGAGATTTCAACTCCAAGCAAAGGTTCTTAAACAAGAGCTTACTTTATTGAAGAGCTCAACCGGGGTACACTTGTTGAGTCAGTAACGAAAGCTAAGGGTGGTAGCAGAACTATTATAGTATATTCAAGCAATGTTGGCATAAAAGAACTCCCAATCACCACGTTAAGAAAAAGGCGCCCAGGACACTAGACCCGTTAGTTCCCAGGCTGAAGGCGGGAGAGGAGCACCTGGAGGAAAATCCCATTAAAAACAAAGCTGGTGAGAAGCTACAAGCTACCAAGGTCGCAGGTAAGGAGGAGGCAAAGCAGGGGTTGTGCGGGAGAATAGCGCATTCCAATGCAAAGGGGGGGGGGGGAAGACGCTCTTCATTAGCAAAGGTTCGTTGGAGCGGGAGTGCACAGGAGCACAGCTCCAGGAGTGAGGAGCCCAGGGGGCGGGCACATGACCAAGCCCCACCCCCTCCTCGGCTTCCCTGAGCAGTGCAGAGGCGCAGCGCCCCGGGGAAAGCCCTGCTAGGGTCTTTATTCTTTTTAGTGCTTTGTTTTAAAATTGATAATTTTATCATTGTTCCTTTTATGACTGTGTGCTGCTTTTCCAGAGACTTGCTCAAGGTGGCATATACATTTTCTAAGTATACCATTTTTTATCTGGGCACATGGCACACAAGTACTGGAGAAATCTCACCAACCCTTCAGCAGCTTCCACCCCATCCGTTGGGTGTAGTGGTCAGGAGCTGGACTCTAATCTGGGAGAACCGGGTTTGATTCCCCACTCCTCCACATGCAGCTGCTGGTGTGACCTTGGGCCAGTCACAAGTTTTCTCAGAGCTGTTCTCTCATGAGCAGTTCTCAAAAGACCTCTCTCAGCCCCACCTACCTCACAGGGTGTCTTGTTGTGGGGAGGGGAAGGGGAAGGGATGGGTGGTGCACATGTCCTGGGTATCTCAAGTCTACTTGAAACCTGGTGGTTTCAAGGGAGCAGGAAGAGAATGAGGGGGTGTTCTTGACGCTTATTTTTATTGCACAAAAGTATTGGATGGGGAAGGGAATGGCGGAAGAGCAGGTCAGTTTCACTCACCTGTGGAGTGGAGCCTGAGGGGTGGTGTTGCCTTCTGACACACTTCCAGCATGTTAGGGGGTGTGGCATATGCAAATGAGTTATGCTAATGAGTTATGCTAATGAGCTCCTGCACCTCTTTTTCTACGAAATGACCCCTGTTCGTTAGTCACTATATACCATCTCCTGCCCGGGAAATGACTGTCTCACTAACAACAACAACAGCCAGTTAGGTATAGTGGTTAGGAGTGCAGACTCTAATCTGGGAGAACTGGGCTTGATTCCCTACTCCTCCATGTGCAGCTGCTGGTGTGACCTTGGGCCAGTCACAAGTTCTCTCGGAGCTGTTTTCTCTCAAGGGCAGTCCTCGAGAGAGCTCTCTCAGCCCCACCTGCCGCACAGGGTGTCTGTTGCGGGGAGGGGAAGGGGAAGGAGATGGCAAGCCGCTCTTAGACTCCGAGTGAAGGGCGGGGTATAAATCCAACCTCTTCTCTTCTTCTTCTAATCATGAGGACAATAGTCATGGAGTCTGCCTTACTAGCCAGCACCCCCTCCCCCTCCCCAGTCCTCTTACTGGGATCCTGAAAGGGCTGTAATTCTCTTTCGCTGAAGGGAGAATTCCCCCTTGATGCAAGAAATAGTCACATCCAAGCCTTGGCTGAATTCCCTGGGATATTATAAATAGCCCAAAAGGAAGAAGTTCTCACTCGCATCCCCACAGCGTTTCTTTGAAACCAGCAGGGTCACAGCTGGCATTCATCAGGGAAGCGCTTTTCGAGAAGCCTCCTGTGAGCCCCGGAGGGGGTTGTGAAAAGAAACACCATTCATATTGGGGGCTTGATCTCCTCTGTGTCTCCCTCCTGGAGGAGGGGAATTCGGGATCTGTCAAGAAGAAACAGCACGGGGAGCCGGTTAGCTCCTGGGTGAGTCCGAGCTACCGGCACAGAAAGCAGGGGGCAGAAAGGCAACTGGTTGGCCACTGTGTGAGACAGGAGGCTGGACTAGAGGGACCACTGGTCTGATCCAGCAGGGCTCTTCTGGCGTTCTTATGAAGGTCTCGGCCTCTCTGCCCTGTTGTTGGATCTCCAGAAGAATTGCTTGGCCACTGTGTGAGATAGGAGGCTGAACTAGATGGACCACTGGTCTGATCCAGCAGGGCTCTTCTGATACTTTTAGGAAGGTTTTGGCCCCTCTGCCCTGTTGTTGGCCCTCCAGAGGAACTGGTTGGCCACTGTGTGAGACGGGATGCTGGACTAGATGGACCCTCACTGGTCTGACCCAGCAGGGCTCTTCTGATGTTCTTATGAAGGCCTCGGCCTCTCTGCCCTGTTGCTGGCCCTCCAGAGGAACTGGTTGGCCCCTGTGTGAGAAAGGATGCTGGACTAGATGGACCCTCACTGGTCTGATCCAGCAGGGCTCTTCTGATGTCCCTATGAAGGCCTCAGCCTCTCTGCCCTGTTGCTGGCCCTCCAGAGGAACTGCTTGGCACTGAGTGAGACAGGATGCTGGACTAGATGGACCCTCACCGGTCTTAACCACTACACCAAACTAGCAGCTGCCTTATCCTCCAGGGGAACTGATATCAGTAGTATGGAGAGCAGGCATCATTCCAGGAAAACTCCCGGCCCCACCTGAAGGTTGGGCAGCTCTAGGATCTGGCCCATAGCTACAGTGGGGCATCTTGGGGCTAGGCCCCCCCAATTGCTGGCCAGGGCCCCTGGCTTCCCATCCAGTTCAGGGCATCACAGCCTTCTCCTCCAGATTAATTTAATTAACCAGTGCCCCCCAAGAAATTTAAATCCCCCCCCCCGATTTAAAAAATCCTGCCCACAGGCCTGCCTAGGATCCGTGCGGAAAGGGGATAAAAGCACCCTAAATGCTCTCATCAGGTCTTGGAAGCTAAGCACGGTTGACCCTGGCTAGTATGTGGACAGGAGACCTCCAAGGAATACCAGGGTTGTGATGCGAAGGCAGGCAGTGGCCAAGCACCTCTGTTCACCTCTTGCCATGGGGTCGCCACAAGTCAGGTGCGACTGGATGCCACCAAACCGTGAGCACCACTGCTTCCAAAAGAACGATCGGCAACTTCTTCTTTTTTTAAATTAATATTTTTATTTGAATTTTTTATAAAATATCAACATTTCCACAAAAGTTTACAATTGAAAAGAGAGCGAACCGAGTTACACAAACACATTATACCACTTGGTCCACAACATTTATGTATTTACTGTCGTACCAATAATAAAATTTTTCCCAGACTGACTTAAACGTTCCTTGTTTGTTTTTTAGTCTTCGAGTCAGATTATCCATTTCAACCATTTCAAAAAGTTTCATTACTATTTCATCCTCCCCCGGTGTCCTATCCGTTTCCCAGTATTTTGCGAATAACAATCTCGCCGCAGTATTAATATGAATCATCAATCTTTTGTCTTTGTATTCCAAGCCCTCTGGGAGAATATTAAGTAAGAATAACTCTGGTACGAAATCCACTTCACAATGCAAAATTTCCTGCAAAATTCTTTGTATACAAAGCCAAAATTTTCTTGTTTTCTGACACAACCACCACATGTGGAAATAGTTGCCTGTGTCACTTTTACATTTCCAGCAGGTTTTAGTAATTGTTTTAGAAAATCTCGAAAGTTTATCTGGCGATAAGTGCCATAAATAAAACATTTTATAAAAGTTCTCTTTGAAGGAGCTTGCCCTAGTAAATTTAATATTTCTTTTCCAAATTTTCTCCCATACCTCCAAATTAATATTCCGCCCTAGGAAACGTGCCCAAGATATCATATTCAGCTTAACCCATTCATCTTGCATCTTATAATCTATTAGCAGTTTATAAATTTTTTGAATGTTTTTCCGCTCAGCAATTAACCAGCTTTTATCCAGATCCAAGTTTTCCTTATAAAAACCAGTTTTCTTATCCAGGTTATATCTTGAGCCTAATTGAATTTGTTCCCACCAGGTTAGATTTATCCCTTGCGTATTTAAGACTTCCAAACTTTTCAGTTTCTGATCAGTTTCCAGTTAGGGCTGCCAAGTCCAACTTGGGAAATATCTGAGGACTTTGGGGGTAGAGCCAGGAGTCTTTGGGGGTGGAGCCAGGAGAAAGGAAGTGACATCATTTTGTGATGTCACATCCTGTGATGTTGCTTCCACATGAACTCATGAAGTTTCCTAATACTGAGCTTCTGCTGCTGCCTTGAGCTTTATAGGCTTGCAAGCAGCATTACCCAGACTGTGACTTTTATGCCACTGTTTTTTGTCGCTGAACAAGAGTCAGTGTTATGTAGCAGTCAGTTTGTTTGGCTGGGATCTGGGAGAGCCTGGCTCAAAACCCTGCAGTGCCATGGAATCATTTTATTTAATACTAAATCAGGCCATTGGTCCATCAAGGTCAGTATTGACTACTCAGACTGGTAGTGGCTCTCCAGGGTCTCAGGCTGAGATCTTTAATGTCACCTATGACCGGATCCTTTTTTAGCTGAAGAGGCTGATACCTCCTGCATGTCAAGCAGATGCTCTATCACTGAGCAACGGCCCTACTGAATCCTTCCTCATCTCGGCAGAATATGAAGCACTAAGTGCTACACAGGTGCTAAATATGATTTTCATATCATAAGAACAGGAGAGAAGCCACAGTGGATCGGGCCAACAGCCCATCCAGTACAACACTCTGTGTCATGCAGTGGCCAAAAACACCAGGTGCCCTCAGGAGGTCCAGCAGCAGGGCCAGAACTCCAGAAGCCCTCCCACTGTTGCCCCCCAAGCACCAAGAATGCAGAGCATCACTGCCCCAGACAAAGTGTTCCATTTAGACCTTGTGGCTAATAATAGCCACTGATAGACCTCTGCTGGATGGGGACAGAGAGAGAGAGAGACAGACAGAAGAAAAAAGAAAGAAAGAAAGGGGGAGGGGGAGAGAGAGAGAAGGAAAAGAGCTGGTAGACCCCAGCAGCTTACCCCAGCAGCTTACTCCAGCAGCAGGCCACATGCAAAAGCAGGCCCTTCATCAGAAAGAGCCTCTCTGGGCGGGGCTCTCTTGCTCTCTCTTAAAGGGGAAATGTCTGTTGAGGCTTTTTACTGCAGGGCAGGCTCTCTGCAGACATTTCCCTTTTAAGAGGCCAGGGCAGGCTCCGACGTTTCCCTGCTGGCAGTCATTGCCTCCCCCGGTGGCCAATTTTGAAAAAGCGGGGGAAAGCTTTAAAAATCGGTGTTTCCCCCGCCCTACCGGGGGACTTGGCAGCCCTATTTCCAGTAGATTCTCATAACAACATATCTTTTGCTCTGTCAGAAGCGTTGGCTTAATGAAAGCTTCTAAGGGTGAGACCCAATTTGGAATTTTGTTGTAAAACTTGTTTTTAACTTCTAGCCAAATTTTTAGGAGGGGGCCTCTAAGAGCGTGGTGTTTGAAAACTTTGTTTTTCTGATTGTACCAGAAAACTGCATGCCAACCAACCAATAAGCAACTTCCCTTGGCAGGCCTGACTTTCGCCTGGCCTCCTCCCAATTTACCAGGCCACCCAGAGCCCCTTGCTGAGGGACCCCAAAACACAGGAGCTGG
This sequence comes from Lepidodactylus listeri, assembly GCA_029233225.1. Taxonomy (NCBI): domain Eukaryota; kingdom Metazoa; phylum Chordata; class Lepidosauria; order Squamata; family Gekkonidae; genus Lepidodactylus; species Lepidodactylus listeri. The sequence goes on from JARCFY010000002.1 coordinate 6,713,182, forward strand.
CCTTGCCTGCGCAGTGTGTATCAAACCCTGGCAGAGGTGGTGGCAGCTGCCCAGGGAGGTGGTGAGCTCCCCCTGCCTGGTAGTCTTTGAGTAGCGGCTGGACGAACACTTGTCAGGGGTGTTGTAGGCCAGGGGTGGCCAAACTGTGGCTCAGGAGCCACATGCGGCTCTTTCACACATATTGTGCGGCTCCTGGCAGGGCAGCTGGGGGAGCAAAGGGGAGGCATGCCTCCTCGATCAGTCTTCCCTTCCCCAGCCGGCGGTCTCCTCCCTGGGTAGACTTGAGGTGTGTGTGTGTGGGGGGGGGGGGAGCAGAGAAAGAAAGCAACTTTAACATTAAGTGCATTCTCAAAGGCCCCCCCCCCCCCCAACTGGCCGACTTGGAGAAGGCAAATAAATATCGTTATCAATAAGTGTTTTTTTACCCCTTTTGTTTTTATTTTTTTCCGTCTCAGTTAATGTTAGTAAAAAAACCAAACCTGCGTATTCCCCAATACAAACGTGCGGGTGATATTTGACATTTATTCTGTGCAGTTTGGAGTAGTGGTGAAGTGCGCGGACTCTAATCTGGGAGAACTGGGATTGATTGGGTCAGCTACAACTTCTTTCAGAGCTGTTCTCTCATGCCCAGTCCTTGGAAGAGCTCTCTCAGTCTCACCTACCTCACAAGGTGTCTATTGCAGGGAGGGAAAGGGAAAGGAGATTGTAAGCCGCTCTGAGACGGTGAGTGAAGGGCGGGGTATAAATCCAATCTCCTCCTCCTCCTCTTGCGTTAAGCAGGTTTGGCCGCCCCTGCAGTCTAGGCTAATCCGGCACCTAGCAGGGGGTTGGACTAGATGACCTGTAGGGTTCCTTCCCACTCTGTGAGTCTGTGACTCTAAGATCAGCAGCATCAGATTCCTGAGCCGGGCTGAGTTTTCTGCCTCGGTCTTCAGCAAGCGCCCATAGCCTTGGGTTGTGAGCAATGCTCCTTCGAAGCTGTGGAATCTCGTGAGCAAAAATTTTACTTTGTCAATTAACATTTTATTGAAAGATAAATTTGAACTACAGAGACTTAAGAATGTAACAATAAGAACATAAGAGAAGCCAATGGTGGATCAAGCCAGTGGCCCCTCCAGTCCAACACTCTGTCACACAGTGGCCAAAAACACCAGGTGCCCTCAGGAGGTCCAGCAGTGGGGTCAGGAAGCCCTCCCACTGTTGCCCCCCCCAAACACCATCATCGAAGCCAATGTGGGATCAGGCCAATGGCCCATCCAGTCCAACACTCTGCGTCTCACAGTGGCCAGAAATACCAGGTGCCCTCAGGAGGTCCACCAGTGGGGCCAAGACACTAGAAGCCCTCCCACTGTTGCCCCCCCCCCCAAGCATCAAGAATACAGAGCATCCCTTGCCCCAGACCGAGGGTTCCTATCTATAATAGCCACTGATGGACCTCTGCTCCAGATGTTTATCCAGTTCCCCCTTGAAGCCGTCCATCCTTGTGGCCGCCACCACCTCCTGTGGCAGTGAATTCCACGTGTGAATCATTCTTTGAGTGAAGAAGGACTTCCTTTTATCTGTTCTAACCTGACTGCTCAGCCATTTCATGGAGTGCCCACGAATTCTTGCATTGTGAGAAAGGGAGAAAAGGACTTCTTTCTCTACCTTCTCTATCCCATGCAAAATCTTATAAACCTCGATCATGTCACCCCTCAGCCGTCGTTTCTCCAAGCTAAAGAGCCCCAAGCGCTTCAACCTTTCTTCCTAGGGAAAGTGTTCCAAACCTTTTCTCATTCTAGTTGCCCTTTTCCGCACTTTTCCCAATGCTATAATATCTTTTTTGAGGCATGGCAACCCGAACTGTCCACAGTACTCCAAATGAGGCCGCACCATCGATTTATACAGGGGCATGATGATACTGGCTGAGCTGTTTTCAGTTCCCTTAACTGGGAATTATTTCAATAACTGGTATAACAATTACAAAATTGAGTCATAGCTATTGTCAGTAAAGCAGAAGTATATTTGATAATATAGAGGGGAGGGCGGGAAATAAGAGAGGGGAAGAGGAACACAAATAAATCAGGAGAGAAGAGATACTAAGCTACATGATCCTTCTGTTGTCACCGTAAACACAGTTGATTCATTATACTAGGCAGGGGTCCGATGGAGCGGGAGCACACAGGAGTGCAGTTCCAGGAGTGAGGAGCCCAGGGGGCGGGCACATGACCAAGCCCCGCCCCCTCCTCGGGTTCCCCGAACACTGCAGAGGTGCAGCACCCCGGGGAAAGCCCTGCTAGGGTCTTTATTGATTTTAATGTTTTGTTTTAATATTGATAATTTTATCATTGTTCCTTTTATGATGGTGTGCTGCTTTTCCAGAGACTTGCGCAAGGTGGCATATAAATTTTCTAAGAATACCATTTTTTATCTGGGCACATGGCACATAAGTACTGGAGAAATTCCACCAACCCTTCAGCAGCTTCCACCCCATCAGTTTGGTGTAGTGGTCAGGAGTTGGACTCTAATCTGGGAGAACCGGGTTTGATTCCCCACTCCTCCCCATGCAGCTGCTGGTGTGACCTTGGGCCAGTCACAAGTTCTCTCAGAGCTGTTCTCTCATGAACAGTTCTCAAAAGACCTCTCTCAGCCCCAACTACCTCACAGGGTGTCTTGTTGTGGGGAGGGGAAGGGGAAGGGATGGGCGGTGCACATGTCCTGGGTATCTCGAGTCTACTTGAAACCTGGTGGTTTCAAAGGAGCAGGAAGAGAATGAGGGCGTGTTCTTGACGCTTATTTTTATTGCACCAAGTATTGGATGGGGAAGGGACTGGAGGAAGAGCAGGTCAGTTTCACTCACCTGTGGAGTGCAGCCTGAGGGGTGGGTGTGGCCTTCTGACCCACTTCCGGTATGTTAGGGGGTGTGGCATATGCAAATGAGTTATGCTAATGAGTTATGCTAATGAGCTCCTGCACCTCTTTTTCTACAAAATGACCCCTGATACTAGGTATTTCATTTTGTGTCGTTAAGTAGTGAAATATTGGGAGCAGTGTTCCCTCTAAGCTGAGTTAGTGTGAGCTGGCTCAGTTTTTTAGCCTCCGGCTCACCCATTTTTGTCTTCGCTCAGGAAGGAGGGCTCCAGAGCAAACTCACTGATGCCGCAGCCGAATCGCTCGCTCACCACTTTCATGCCAGCTCACAAAGCAGGACTTTTGCTTACAAGACCCCACAGGTTAGAGGGAGCATTGATTGGGGGCCAAGTAGCAGAAAAGTTAGTGAGGGTTGAAGCAAAGGCTAGTGAAGAGGTGTCCCAACTAACGAAAGACACCCTGAGCTTGCTTGCAGGGAGGGGAGGGTACGAATTAAATTAATAAGTAATAAATATTAAGTGTTATTTTAGCCGTAATGTAAAAGTCCCAGAGTTTCTTGTCCCAGAAAGACAGCGTTGGGAGAGTTTGGGGTTTTTCCCGTCAAGTAGCAATTGCTGTAAAAAAATTCCGCTTTGTGAGCTACTGGCTTTAAAGTTGGGAGCGAGCGATTTGGCTGCTGCATCAGTTAGTTTGCTCTGGAGTCCTCCTTCCTGAGCGGAGACAAAAATGTGTGAGCCGGAGGCTAGAAAACAGAGATCTAGCTCACACAAACTCAGCTTAGGAGGGCACACTGCATACGACCGATGCTCCCTCTAAGGTGTGGAGTCTCGTGAGCCCAAATTCTCCTTTGCGAGCCACTGGCATTAAAGTTGCGAGCGAGCGATTTGGCTGCTGCTTAAATGAGCCTGCTCTGGAGCCCTCCTTCCTGAGCTAAGACAACAAATGTGTGAGCTGGAGGCTAAAAGACTCTGAGCTCGCTCACTCACTCAGCTGCGGGGGGAATACTGTCTATGATGACGAATGCTCCCTCTAAGCTGTGGAGTCTTGTGAGCAGAAATTCTCCTTTGTGAGCTGCTGGCCTTAAAGTTGGGCGCAAGCCACTTGGCGACGGCAGAAATTAGTCTGCCCGGGAGCCCTCCTTCCGGAGCCAAGGCCAAAACGGGTGAGCCGGAGGCTAAAAAAACTCTTGAGCTCGCTCACCCTAACTCAGCTCAGAGGGAACCCTGGTGTGTCCCGCCTCCCATTTGAAACTTGAGCCGCCTTCGGTGGGCTAGGGAAGGAGAGAGAGAGAGAAAGAAGAAGAATGTAAAGAAAGCCTCCAAGTGGGCTGTTATTTCTTGCAGCCAGCATCGAGTTCTTGCAAAGGGGCTCGCTGGAAAGGGAAGGCGTTTCGAGGAAGAGGGAGAGGCTCCGGCCGGGCTTGGGAAGCCGGGAGAGAGCGCGGCTCCTTGCAGAGGGAAACCCGGAGGCCCCCCGGCGCTCCCCGGCAGGAACCCCAGGAGGGGGAGGAGGAGGGCCGCCGGCGGGTCCCATTCATTCTCCCTCCAGCGAGCATGCGGCGGGGGCGGCGGCTGCCCTCTCTGCTCGGCGCCCTGGCCCTGGGCGCCTGGCTGGCCGCCTTGGGGGCGCCGGCGGAGGGCAGCCGGCGGAGGGCGGCCGAGGGGGGGCTCCGCCGCCGCTCCCACCGCGTCCAGCACGGCCGCTGCAGCTATATCTTCGTCCTCCCGGAGGCCGACCTCCCCCCCTGCGCCAGCGGCCGCCACCCGCCCGGAGAAGCCTTCGACGCCGCCAACGCCCTGCAGCGCGACGCCCCCCTCGGCCCTGCCGCCGCCGCCGCCCCCGCCCGCTCCGCGCAGCGCGTCCAGCAGCTCGAGCGCGTCTTGGCCAACAACACCCAGTGGCTGCTGAAGGTGAGTGGGGGCGCGCCGGGCCTGGGTTCGAGGGGAGGCGTTTCTGGCGTTGCCATCTCCCGGCGGGAGAACGCCGGGAGGTTTGAGGGATAAATGCTTCCCGGGGAAGGTCGGGGGAGAGGAGGCGCCTCCGCGGCATATCGTGTAGTTCGGGGTACTGGTTCTGGTGTGGTTTGGCGTAGTGGTTCAGTGTGCGGACTCTAGTCTGGGAGAACCGGGTTTGAGTCCCCACTCCTCTACATGCAGCTGCTGGTGTGACCTTGGGTCAGTCACAAGTTCCCTCAGAGCTGTTTTCTCTCAAGGGCAGTCCTCGAGCGAGCTCTCTCAGCCCCACCTCCCTCACAGGTAGGGTTGCCGACCTCCAGGTGGGGCCTGGGGATCTCCCGCTTTTACAACTGATCTCCAGCTGACAGAGATCAATTCCCCTGGAGAAAATGGCTGCTTTGAAGGGTGGCATCCAGTGTTCCCTCTAAGCTGAGTTAGTGTGAGCCAGCTCACAGTTTTTTAGACCCCGGCTCACAGGTTTTTGTCTCAGCTCAGGAAAGATGGCTCCAGAGCAGACTAATTTATGCAGTAGCCAAATCACTTGCTCACAACTTTAATGCCAGTAGCTAGCAAAGTAGAATTGTTGCTCACAAGACTCCACAGCTTAGAGAGAACGTTGGGGCATTGTATCATGCGGAGGCCTCTCCGCTCCTCAAACCCCGCCCTCTCCTGGCTCCACCCCCAAAGTCCCCAGGTATTTTCCAACTTGGACTTGGAAACCCTACTCACAGGGTGTCTGTTGTGGGGAGGGGAAGGGAAAGGAGTTTGGAAGCCGCTCTGGGACTCCAAGTGAGTGAAGGGCAGGGTATAAATCCAATCTCTTCTCCTCCTCCTCCTCCTCCTCCTCCTCCTCTGTTTCCAGGGGGAAGAGAGCAGCTTTCGGGAGTCACTGCTCACTTCTTCAGATACAGCTACACTGGGAGTCCTTCTATCTCGGAGAGAGGACAGATGGACTCACATTCTAGCTGTACCTGAAGAAGCGAGCCGTGACTCAGGACAGCTCCTTTCCCCCGCCACAAATGTTGTTAGCCTTCACAGCGCTCCTGGACTCTTCCTCTTTTCAGCTGCTCCAGATAGACTTAACACGGCTACCCGTCTCGATCGATCACATTCGCAGTTTGCGAGAGCCCGTTTGGTGTAGTGGTGAAGTGCGCGGACTCTAATCTGGGAGAACCGGGTTTGATTCCCCACTCCTCCACTTGCATCTGCCGGATGACCTTGGGCAAGCCATAGCTCTGTACCAGCTATTCTCTCAAGGACAGTTGTCTCAGAGCTCTCTCAGCCCCACCTAACTCCCAGGGTGTCTGTTGTGGGGAGGGGAAGGGAAAGAAGTTTGCAAGCCGCTCTGAGACTCCCTTGGGGAGTGATGGGCGGGGTATAAATCCAATCTCTTCTTCTATTCTAGCTGTATCTGGAGCAGTCAGTGGCGCTCATCCCTTGCCACAAATTCTTGTAGTCTTGAAGGCGCTCCTCAACTCTTGCTCTTTTCTCCTGCTTCAGATGGACTGATGGGGCTACCCGTCTCGCAATCTATTTATTTATTTGTTTCAATTTTTAGGCCGCCCTTCCCTGCAAGCAGGGCTCAGGGCAGCTGACAGCCGAAAGGAATATGCAATAAATAGCTAGAAGTTAAAAATCCTACAATAAAACACGTAGTGCGTACACCAGCAGTCTCTCTCATTCATCTGCCTTTGAAACGCCTTTGTGAGGGAACTGCTACTCTTAGGCCAGCAACTGAATATCCTGGAAGGTTAGAATGCCCCCCCTGGGGTTTTTTTCTTAAATGTTGTGGTTTCTAATGCCAGACTCGCATTCTGTATCTGCAGAGGTGAGCATTGATTCAGGAATGCTCATCCCCAGCCACAGATTTTGTTAGAAGAAGAAGAAGAGATTGAATTTATATCCCGCCCTTCCCTCCCTTGGAGTCTCGGAGCGGCTGACAAACCCCTTTCCCTTCCCCTCCCCACAACAGACACCCTGTGAGGCAGGTGGGGCTGAGAGAGCTCTGAGACAACTGTCCTTGAGAGAACAGCTGGTACATAGCCTCCTCCTCCTCCTCCCTCCCTCCCTCCCTTCCTTCCATTAGAGCCAAAATAACCAGTTTATGCAGTATAAATCCAATCTCTTCCTCCTCCTCCTCCTCTTCTTCCTTTTTTTCTTCTCGGGAAGTGGTGGGCTCTCCTTTTTGGGAGATTTTCACAGGGGTGCTCAGGGGTGGCCAGACTGCGGCTCAGGAGCCAGATGTGGCTCTTTCACACATATTGTGCGGCTCCTGGCAGGGCGCAGGACTTCCCTGGGAAGTCTTGTGGTAGTGGGAGGGAGCAGAGAAAGAAAGCAACAGATAAAAAGAATGACACGCTTGGTTTCTGGTTATCATCTAATGACTGAGTTCTCACGGTTCAGGGTACATCCGTCTCCAGTTCTTGACATATTTATTACCTGCAGTGCCCCCCCCCCCCAGTTGAACCCAAAGAGATGATAACCAGAAGCCGAGCTCGTCATTCCTTTTAGCTGTTAAAAACACTTCACTATTTTGCATGCTAATTTAACAAGCCGTCCGGTATATGTACAAATACGATCTGTAATTCCATTTCAATGTATCTGAGGAAGTGTGGATGTGCACGAAAGCTCACACCTTGAATAAGACTTCGTTGGTCAATGCAAATGTAGAGTCCAGTGGCACCTTTAGGAAGAAGAAAAAGAAGAAGAAGAGATTGGATTTATACCCTGCCCTTCACTACCCAAGGGAGTCTCAGAGTGACTTACAAACTCCTTTCCCTTCCCCTCCCCACGACAGACACCCTGTGGGGTAGGTGGGGCGGAGAGAGCTCTGACAGAAATGACTCTTTTTCAAGAACAGCTCTGACAGAACTATGGCTTGCCCAAGGTCATCCAGCAGGTGCAAGTGGAGGAGTGGGGAATCAAACCCGGTTCTCCCAGATTAGAGTCCATGCACTTAACCCCTACACCAAAAACACTTCACTATTTTGCATACTAATTTAACAAGCCGTCCGGTATATCTACAAATACGATCTGTAATTCCATTTCAATGTATCTGAGGAAGTGTGGATGTGCACGAAAGCTCACACCTTGAATAAGACTTCGTTGGTCAATGCAAATGTAGAGTCCAGTGGCACCTTTAGGAAGAAGAAAAAGAAGAAGAAGAGTTTGGATTTATACCCTGCCCTTCACTACCCAAGGGAGTCTCAGAGCGACTTACAAACTCCTTTCCCTTCCCCTCCCCACAACAGACACCCTGTGGGGTAGGTGGGGCGGAGAGAGCTCTGACAGAAATGACTCTTTTTCAAGAACAGCTCTGACAGAACTATGGCTTGCCCAAGGTCATCCAGCAGGTGCAAGTGGAGGAGTGGGGAATCAAACCCGGTTCTCCCAGATTAGAGTCCATGCACTTAACCCCTACACCAAAAACACTTCACTATTTTGCATACTAATTTAACAAGCCGTCCGGTATATCTACAAATACGATCTGTAATTCCATTTCAATGTATCTGAGGAAGTGTGGATGTGCACGAAAGCTCACACCTTGAATAAGACTTCGTTGGTCAATGCAAATGTAGAGTCCAGTGGCACCTTTAGGAAGAAGAAAAAGAAGAAGAAGAGATTGGATTTATACCCTGCCCTTCACTACCCAAGGGAGTCTCAGAGCGACTTACAAACTCCTTTCCCTTCCCCTCCCCACAACAGACACCCTGTGGGGTAGGTGGGGCGGAGAGAGCTCTGACAGAAATGACTCTTTTTCAAGAACAGCTCTGACAGAACTATGGCTTGCCCAAGGTCATCCAGCAGGTGCAAGTGGAGGAGTGGGGAATCAAACCCGGTTCTCCCAGATTAGAGTCCATGCACTTAACCCCTACACCAAAAACACTTCACTATTTTGCATACTAATTTAACAAGCCGTCCGGTATATCTACAAATACGATCTGTAATTCCATTTCAATGTATCTGAGGACGTGTGGATGTGCACGAAAGCTCACACCTTGAATAAGACTTCGTTGGTCAATGCAAATGTAGAGTCCAGTGGCACCTTTAGGAAGAAGAAAAAGAAGAAGAAGAGTTTGGATTTATACCCTGCCCTTCACTACCCAAGGGAGTCTCAGAGTGGCTTACAAACTCCTTTCCCTTCCCCTCCCCACAACAAACACCCTGTGGGGTAGGTGGGGCTGAGAGAGCTCTGACAGAAATGACTCTTTTTCAAGAACAGCTCTGACAGAACTATGGCTTGCCCAAGGTCATCCAGCAGGTGCAAGTGGAGGAGTGGGGAATCAAACCCAATTCTCCCAGATTAGAGTCCACACACATAACCCCTACACCAAAAACACTTCACTATTTTGCATACTAATTTAACAAGCCGTCCGGTATATCTACAAATACGGTCTGTAATTCCATTTCAACATCTGACAAAGCACGGATCCACACGAAACCTCACACCTCGAGTAAAACTTTGTTGGTCAATGCAAATTTAGAGGCCAGTGGCACCTTTAAGACCGACAAAGGTTTATTTATTGGTTTTAAAGGTGCCGTTGGACTCTAAATTTGTTCGACTGCTTCAGACCAGCATGGCTGCTCACTTTGATCCATTTAGAACATCTATCTAAGGGGGATGCTTAAGGTTGGTAAATATTGCTCTCCCCGGCCCCTACCCCATTGGTCTCCAGAGACAAATCCCCGGACCCCACCGGCTCCCTCTGCGCTGCAAAATGTCATTCCAGCTGTTCCGCTGGGCCAATCCGGGACAGAGCTATTTGCAGGACTGACGTCAGGAACAATCACCCTGCTGGCCCGTGTGAACCCCGACGGTGCTTGGGTGGAAAAGGAAGTCTTTCTCCTGGCTGTGACAGTCGCCTATTTCGGAGGCAGGTGGTTCTGAAACGGAGCTCGGAGCCACGGGGGACTGGGCTCAGCAATTTCCCAAGCCCCTTCCTTCAACTGACAGCTTTTTAAAAAAATTGTACAGCTCTACCTCTTTTTCTTAATCTGGGGAAATGCGCCCTTAGTGTTTCATTCAGCTGTGCAGGAAGAAATTCGTCTGCAGCTGGGGTGCCAGCCTCCGGGTGGGACCTGGAGATCCCCTGGAGTGACACCTCATCGCCAGACTTCGAGAGCAACGAGACAAAGGGAACCCCGAGTCCTGAAACCTGGGAAATCTTGTTGCTCTTGAAGTTGCGACTGGACTTGAATCGAGCTCTTGGTCTGCGGACTGACATGATTCACTCCAGGATCATTTCAGAGGGTACAGAAGAAACAGAAGAACAGAAGAGAAGCCAGTGTTGGATCAGGCCAGTGGGCCATCCAGTCCAACCCTCTGTCTCACACAGTGGCCAAAAACACCAGGTGCCCTCAGGAGGTCCAGCAGTGGGGCCAGAACTCCAGAAGCCCTCCCACTGTTGCCCCCCCCCCCAAGCACCAAGAAGACAGAGCATCACTTGCCCCAGACCGAGAGTTCCTATCTATACCTTGTGGCTAACAGCCACTGATGGACCTCTGCTCCAGATGTTTATCTAACTCCCTCTTGAAGCTGTCCATGCTTGTAGCCGTCACCACCTCCTGTGGCAGTGAGTTCCACGTGTTCATCACTCTCTGGGTGAAGAAGGACTTCATTTTATCCGTTCTAACCCGACTGCTCAGCAATTTCACGGAGTGCCCCCGAGTTCTTGTATTGTGAGAAAGGGAGAAAAGGACTTTTCTCTCCACCTGCTCTATCCCATGCATAATCTTATAAACCTCCATCATGTCACCCCTCAGCCATCGTTTCTCCAAGCAAAAGAGCCCCAAGCGCTTCAACCTTTTTTAATCGGGAAAGTGTTTCAACCCTTTGATCATTCTAGTTGCCCTTTTCTGCACTTTTTTCCAGTGCTATAATATCTTTCTTGAGCCGTGGAGACCTGAATTGTCCACAGTCCTCCAAATGAGGTCGCACCATCGATTGATACAGGGCCATTATGATGCTGGCTGATCTGTTTTCAGTTCCCTTCCTAATAACCCCCAGCATAGCGTTGGCCTTTTTGACTGCAGTCGCACACTGCCTTGACATTTTCATTGAGTTATCTGCTACGACTCCAAGATCTCTCTTTTGGTCAGTCTCCGCCAGTTCGGATGCCATCAACGTGTCTTTATAGTGAGGATTTTTGGCTCCAGTGTGCATCACTTTGCACTTGGCCACATTGAACCCCATTTGCCACGTTGATACCCACTCACCCATCCTTGACAGATCCCTTTGGAGTGGCTCACAGTCCTCCCTGGGGTCTGAGCCATCCCCTTGTGGAAACCGCAGGAGTTGCTACGTAAAACTATAACATGGAAAAGAAAAAAATTAAGGGTGGGAAGGTACCGGCTGGATCTTAGGAAAAACTTTTTGACAGTCAGAGTTGTGCGAGGGTGGAATCAGCTGCCTGGGGAGGTGGTGAGCTCCCCCTGACTGACAGTATTCATGCAGTGGCTGGACAAACCCTTGTCAGGGATGCTCTAGACCAGGGGTGGCCAACCTGTGGCTCGGGAGCCACACGCGGCTCTTTCACACATATTGTGCGGCTCCTGGCAGGGCGGCTGGGGAAGCAAAGGGGAGGCATGCTTTTCCTTCCTTCCTTCCTTCCTTCCTTCCTTCCTTCCTTCCTTCCTTCCTTCCTTCCTTCCTTCCTTCCTTCCTTCCTTCCTTCCTTCCTTCCTTCCTTCCCTTCTCCCTCCCATCTATTTGCTTTCCTAGTTTCTCTCTCTCTCTTTCTTTCCACTTCTTTAATTCTTTCTTTCCATCTCTCTCTCTTTCTCTCAATATCATTAGCAAACAAGTAATATCATTATCAATAACCGGTTTTCCTCGTTTGTTTTTATTTTTGGCAGTCCCATTTAACGTTAATAAAAAGCAAATTTGCATATTTTAAAAAATAAAAACGTGTGTGTGATATTTGTTCCTGTCTTGCGGCTCTCAGACATCTGACGTTTATTCTATGTGGCTCTTACGTTAAGCAAGGTTGGCCACCCCTGCTCTAGACCAGGGGTGGGCAATTGTTTTGGCTCGGGGGCCACTTTGTGGGAGCAGAGGTTAGCGGAGGGCCGCACCTTTTAAAATGATGGCGTTCATTAGTTAACTTTGCATTTCAGAAAAGGTATAAATTGCATCATAAAAATCAATAAATATAAATTAAATAAAATAGTGGTCGTTTTATTCAATTTATTTATGGTGCTGATTTCGTATCATCTGTAGCTGCAAGCCCGTTTCATTTTAGAATCCGTTTAATGAGACAGATGTACCCTATCACACTTTTCTACAATTTTTTTTGAACTCGGGAGTGAGATGGCTGGTTGAGATTCTCATCACCGCCTGCAAGTTAATGTCTGTCAAAGAGCATCTATATTTCCTCTTGTCGATCTTCATGCAAGAAGAACTTTGCTCACAAATATAGGTAGACCCAAATAGAGAGAACATTTCCCCAGCAAATTTCTTCATACATGGAAATTGTTTCAGCAGGCAAAGATTTGTAAAAGTCAACTAATGTCACAGCATTAAGCATTTCTTTCACAGTGGGATCTGACTGCATGTCAATAAGTTCAAGCTGCAGCTCCTCAGGTGCTGTATCAATATCAGCAGTGATGGGATAAGAGAGCAAATTGAATTTAGGCTCAATTTTCTTGAAGTCCTGAAATCTTCTTGGCGGGCCGCAAAAAACTCTGTGGCGGGCCGCATGTGGCCCCCGGGCCGCAATTTGCCCACCCCTGCTCTAGGCTGATCCTGCACTGAGCAGGGGGTTGGACTAGATGGCCTATCTGCCCCCTCCCAGCTCCGTGATTCTATGATTCTAAACTTCTCAAAGGTAGGAAACCGACCACAGTGTAGTGACGTGGATCAGTTTCCAGTTTGGGGCTGTCGCTCGATGTGGCCACGTTCAAAGAGGGGCTTCTCTGGTCAGTCCTGCACATGGGAAGTCCAGTGGTGGAAAAGAAGCAGTTTCCTGGCTTGAATGCATCAGCTTGGAGTAAAGGTTGGCCTGCTCGGAGCTCTGCGGCATTGCTGGTCCAGAAAGGGCTTTGGCAGCTGACGTTACTGGAGTGGATGCGGCATTCCGAGCTCCTTTTGGCTGCCTCTCCACAGGCTCTGTGGCCCTGTGACCCTCATGCTACGATGTGCCTCTCCCAGCGGGGAGGGCTGGTTTTCAGACTCGAGCTGGAACCACTTATGGGGACCTGTTTTCTTTGGATCCCAGTCCTGAAAAAACAATCCAGTAGAAGAAAGGAGGGTGGGGGTGGGTGGGGAGGGACGATGTGAAAGAATACAAAATGCAACCCAAAATTAGTCGGCCGGTTAATGAGAAAGGATAAGCATGTGGAGCAGAGGTCCATGAGTGGCTGTTAGCCCCAACGTAGAGATGGAACGCTCTGTCAGGGGCTGTGATGCACCTTCTGGGTAGAAGAAGAAGAAGAAGAAGAAGAAGAGATTGGATTTATACCCCGCCCTTCACTCCCCAAGGGAGTCTCAGAGCGGCTTACAAACTCCTTTTCCCTTCCCCTCCCCACAACAGACACCCGGTGAGGTAGGTGGGGCTGAGAGAGCTCTGAGGCAACTGTCCTTGAGAGAACAGCTGGTACACAGCTATGGCTTGCCCAAGGTCATCCAGCAGGTGCAAGTGGAGGAGTGGGGAATCAAACCCGGTTCTCCCAGATTGGAGTCCGCGCACTTAACCAGTGGGAGTTGTGGCCCTGCTGGTGGATCTCCTGATGGCACTTGGGTTTTGGCCACTGTGTGACACAGAGTGTGGGACTGGACGGGCCCCTGGCTTTGTCCAGCATGGCTTTTCTTATGTCTGGGGCAGTGATGCTCTGTCTTCTTGGTGCTTGGGGGGCAACACTGGGAGGGCTTCTGGAGTTCTGGCCCCACTGCTGGACCTCCTGAGGGCACCTGGTATTTTTGGCCACTGTGTGACACAGAGTGTTGGACTGGATGGGCCACTGGCCTGACCCAACATTGGCTTCTCTTATGTTCTTATATTCTTATGTCGTTGTCTGCTGAGACCTTGGACTGTTAGGAAGGAGGATGAGAATGCATTTGAGCATGTGCAGATCGCCTTTCCCTCACCTCTGAGGAGTTGCTGTAATCAGCTTCCACAAATGGGAGGTGAGGGAGAAGATGTGAGTTCTACCCTGGTAGGTCTTTATAAAGAAATGAATGGCTAGGTTGAGTTACCAACCTCCAGGTGGCACCTGGAGATCTCGTGCTATTACAGCTGATCTCCAGATGTCTGAGGTCCGTTCCCCTGGAGAAAGTGGCTACTTTGGGGGGGGGGCCTCTATGACTTTATACCCTGCTGAGGTCTCTCCCCTCCCCAACTCCCCCCTCCAAGCTCCAGGTGTTTCCCAACCTGGAGTTCGCAACAGTTAACACATTGGTAGGCTTCAATCAAGTTTGCCTCCGTGCTGTTGAAGGTGGTGTCGTGAACTACAGAACACAAGAACAATACGTTGCCCTGCTGGATCAGGCCTCAGGTCCAGCTAGTCCAGTGACCTGTATTCGACAGTGGTCAGGAAGAAGAAGAAGAAGAGATTGGATTTATATCCCGCCCTTCACTCACTTGGAATCTCAGAGCGGCTTACAAACTCCTGTCCCTCCCCCTCCCCACAACAGACACCCTGGGAGGTAGGTGGGGCTGAGAGAGCTCTGAGACAACTGTCCTTGAGAGAACAGCTCTGACAGAGCTATGGCTGGCTGAGAGAGCTCTTTCGAGAACTGTCCTTGAGAGGACAGCTGGTACAGAGCTATGGCTTGCCCAAGGTCATCCAGCAGGTGCAAGTGGAGGAGTGGAGAATCAAACCCGGTTCTCCCAGATTAGAGTTTGCGCACTTAACCACCACACTGGACTGGCTCTCCGGTAGGGTTGCCAGCTCTGGACTGGGAAGTGCCTGGAGATTTTGGGGGGTGGATCCAGGAGAAGGTGGGGTTTGGCACAATGCCAGAGAGTCCACTTTCCAAAGCAGCCATTTTCTCCAGGGGACCTGATCTCTGTCGCCTGGGGATCAGTTGTAATAGCAGGAGATCTCCAGCCACCGCCTGGCGGTTGGCACCCCTATCAGCCAGCTGCCAAAGGGAAGTCTGCGGGTAACAGCCCTTCCCTGCTCCTTGCTCTCCCGTCTGGGACAATCGGAGGCATTCCGTCTCCAAACCAGGAGGCCTCGTTCAGCCACCTCAGTTAAAAGCCAGCAACAGATGGGTCCTCTGTAAACGCATCCTTTCCTTTCTGTCTAAGTCAGTAGCCTTTGTCACTTCTTGTGGCAGGGAGTTCCACAAGCCCCTCTACCTGCTGGGAAACAGGACTTCCTTTTGTCTGCCTTGGCCCTGAGACTCATGGGTCGGTGCCTGGAAGATCATGGGGCGGAGCCTAGTGGCAGCTGTTGGGGTGGAGAACAGCGTTGGCAGGTCAGCCGGGTTGCCAACCTCCAGGTGGTGGCTGGAGAGGTCCTGGAATTACAACTGATCTCCAGGCGACAGAGGTCAGTTTGCCCGGAGAAAACGGGAGTTCGACTGTAAGGCGTTATGTCCCTCTGACACCCCTCTCCTCCCCTCCCCAAGTCTGGTGTCGTGGTTAAGTGCGCGGTCTCTAATCTGGGAGAACTGGGTTTGATTCCCCGCTCCTCCACATGTAGCTGCTGGATGACCAGATATTTCCCAGCTCAGAGCTGGCAACCCCAGGAAGAAAAAAAAGCGGGGGGGGGGGCAACACTGTGACATTCGTCCTCTCTAGGAATCGCCTGAAACTGTATGGTTTTACCATAGAGGTGCCAGTGATTCCTAGAGAGGCATGATGCCGCCTCTAGGTTTTCCTTGGAAGAGACGTCACAGCAATGTTGAGGGCAGCTGCTATGCCCCCTCCTCCGCGTTTCTGGCTGGAAGTCCTAATTCAGTTGCTGGGGGGGCGGGGAGCTTGATGGATATCTGAGCATCAGGGTTGTCAGGTCCCTTCTGGCAACTGGCACAGCGGGGGGGGGGGCGTCTTACGAGGACTGGGAGGGATGCCCAGGCAATGTTGCTGGCAACATGGCAACGTCAGTTCTGGCACATACTGGAAGTGAGGTGATTATGTTGGGCCATTCTGGTGACGCTCTGGCAACTGGGTAAAAACTCTATGGTAAGAATGGCTTCTACCATAGAGTTTCCCCCCAAACCCCAGATTGTCGCCTGGACATTGCTGACATGATGAGGTCACTTCTGGTACGCATAAGTGACATCGCCACGTTACCGGTGATGTAGCCTGGGCCTCTCTCCTTCTCCTGACGAGTCCCCCCGCTGGCCAGCTGATTGGTGAGGGGGCGGGGCCCAAGGGTCAGGGATGCCCCGCCTCTGGGGGCAGGCTGCCAATCCTGGTGAGCAGAGCCCTTATCAAAAGCTCTCCTCAAACCAATCAAATCGATCTAATTTATTACAGCAAGATCCAGTAAAACAGAACAATTCTGATATAAGCCTACAGTTCTGATACAAGAGAGATTAAAACAGGAATAACGTACCAATAGTACAAAAACATGAACAGAATAAAATCAATAAAATCAGTAAAGTCAGAGAAGAATCAGAGATTCATACATTTTTGCCCAGCTAAAATAAGTTTACGTTTCCTAATAGCTAAGCAATAAAATTTCGCCGCAGCCTAAGTCAAAGGAAGTGACACCCCAGTCAAACTGGATCTTTTGCTTTGAGGAGCGGTTTTAAACCTCCAAAACTTCCAGTCAACCTTTGGCAAACTTGGCAACGATGCACAAATGGCTCATTGTTTGTCCAACGGAGTTCTCTCGCTCTCTCTGTTTTGGCCAGCTCGGTCTCCAGAGTCCGGGAAGGAAAGCGTTTCAGTCCTTCTTCTTTGCAACTTTGCTCGAGCGCCATTAATGACTTGCAGCCCTTCCGAATGTGTATGGTTGCCACTCCCTTGGAGAACACTCGGGAGGCTTAAAATATCCCAAAACCCACACTCCACATAATTCCTTTTATTGTTGTTGTTGTTCAGTCGCACAGCCGAGTCCGACTCTTCACGACCCCGTGGACCATATCGTGCAAGGCCCTTCTGAGAGCCAGTTTGCCGTCGTGGTGAAGTGCGCGGACTCTAATCTGGGAGAACCGGGTTTGATTCCCCACTCCTCCACTTGCAGCTGGCTGGATGACCTTGGGCAAGCCATAGCTCTGTACCAGCTGTTCCCTCAAGGACAGCTTGGGAAAGAGCTCTCTCAGCCCCACCTACCTCACAGGGTGCCTGTTGTGGGGAGGGGAAGGGAAAGGAGGTTGTAAGCCGCTCTGAGACTCCGAGTGAGTGAAAGGCGGGGTATAAATCCAATCTCCTCCTCCTCCTCTTCTTCTTCTTCTGTCTTCCATCGTGCTCTGGATTTTGTTTAATTTCATGTTTGTTGCATCAGTAACACTGTCCAGCCATCTCATCCTTCGCCGTCCCCTTCTTCTTTGACCTTCAGTCTTTCCCAGCATCGTGGTCTTCTCCAGGGAGTGCTCCCTTCTCGTTGGGTGGCCAAAGTATCTGAGCTTCAGCTTCAGGATCTGGCCTTCCAGGGCGCAGTCAGGGTTGATTTCTTTAAGGATTGACTGATTTGATCTCCTTGCAGTCCAAGGGACACTCAAGAGTCTACTCCCTTTTATTAGGACCGTCCAAAATGACAAGAAACCATGCACAAGCTTTCAAGTCAATTCCATGGCCCGAAACATCTCTGGTTCCTTCCCCCAGCCCCTTTTTAATTTTTTTTTTTTGTAACATTCAACCTGATGAAGCGTTCTGGAGACCTTGGAAGATCGCAGACGGTTTCCTCCTGTTTTCGGATTGCATGAACCGGAGGTTCTTTTTGGATTTGGATTTTCTATCCCGCTCCCTCTCCTTGAATGGTACACGAGGTGGCTAACCGCATGTAAAATAACCCAGATAAAACAGGACAGAAATTACAATGAATACACTTAAAAAATATAACCCGATTAAAAACCTAACACAATTAAAATCTATTGACTGTCAAGCCGGGTAGGATGTATGAATGGTGAAGACACAGTTGGAGCATCATTCACTGGCTGCCCGGCAGATCACGGTCATCCAAAGGCCGCCTGAAAAAGAGCGGCCTTGCATGCTCTGTGGAACCTAGGGAGTTTCCGCAAGGCACACACCTCTTCAGGCAGCTGGTTCCACAGGACAGGAGCCACCACCGAGAAGGTCCTTTCCCTTGTTGACACAAGGTGGGCAGTTTGTGGACCAAGGACCTTCAATAAATTCTGAGATTATGATTGAAGAAGACGGGGAGAATCATGCTGTGAGGCAGCTAACCAAGGCAGCTAATGGATTAAAAACATGCATCTAAATATGAATAATTCAAATGGTGTGATCTCATTTGGAGTACTGTGTCCAGTTCTGGTCGCCACACCTCAAAAAGGATATTTTAGCGTTGGGAAAAGTGCAGAAAAGGGCAACTAGAATGATCAAACGGTTGGAACACTTTCCCTATGAAGAAAGGTTGAGGCGCTTGGGGCTCTTTAGCTTGGAGAAAAGACGGCTGAGGGGGGACAGGATCGAGGTTTACAATATTGTGCATGGGACAGAGCGGGTAGAGAAAGAGGTCCTTTTCTCCCTTTCCCACAGTGCAAGAACTCGGGGGCACTCCATGAAATTGCTGAGCAGTCGGGTTAGAACGGATAAAAGGAAGTCCTTCTTCACCCAAAGAATGATTCACACGTGGAATTCACTGCCACAGGAG
Organism: Lepidodactylus listeri; assembly: GCA_029233225.1. Taxonomy (NCBI): domain Eukaryota; kingdom Metazoa; phylum Chordata; class Lepidosauria; order Squamata; family Gekkonidae; genus Lepidodactylus; species Lepidodactylus listeri. The sequence continues at coordinate 6,731,715 of JARCFY010000002.1, forward strand.
GTGGCGGCGGCTACAAGCATGGACGGCTTCAAGAGGGAATTAGATAAACATCTGGAGCAGAGGTTCATCAGTGGCTCTTAGCCACACGGTATAGATAGGAGCTCTCAGTCTGGGTCAAGTGATGCTCTGTATTCTTGGTGCTTGGAGGGGGCAACAGTGGGAGGGCTTCTAGTGTCCTGGCCCCACTGCTGGACCTCCTGATGGGACCGGGATTTTGGCTGCTGTGTGACACAAGAGTGTTGGACTGTATGGGCCACTGGCCTGATCCAACTGGGCTTTCTCTTATGTTCTTAGAGATAACAGAGGAACGAGGAATGAGGAACATGAAAAATGTGTGTGCCTGCTATGAGCTAGAAACAGAGGATTGGCAGAAGAAGAAGAAGAAGAAGAAGAAGAAGTCCTCTGGGTTTTCAGGGTCCTGGCAGCCTGCCCCAATTCTGCTCTGGGACCTGTGCCAGCGATCTGTTGTCCTGGCTCCCTCACCATTCCTTCCCACCCTCTCTACTGGAGAGCCAAACTAGCCAGTGGCTTTTTGAAAGAGTTGGGCTTTCCTATATGGAAACCTTGTGGCGGGGAGAGTTATTTCCCTGTTTTTGCTGCTCCGTATGCACAGAACACATCCGAAGCGGCAGAAATGGGGAAATAACTCCACCCGGTGCCATTTTGTCAGCATTCCAAGCCCCGAAAGGATCTGCTTTATTTTTCAGTAGCCATTTCCCTGCAGATACTGCGTGGCTAAGGGGAAACTCAGGGCCGCAGTGGCTCAGAGGTTAGGACGTTGCGCTGCAGACCGGAAGGTCGGCAGCTCGGCAGTTCGAGACACGAGTGCCGCGGGACGGAGTGAGCTCCCGTCTCTGGCCCCAGCTCCTGCCAACCTAGCCGTTTGAAAGCAAGAAATTGCAAGGAGATAAATGGGTGGGAAGATAACAGCGTTCTGTGCACCTCAGCGTTTAGGCATGCCAGCCACATGGCCACGGGAAAAGTCTTCGGACAGCGCTGGCTCTTCGGCTTGGAAACAGAGATGAGTACCGCCCACTAGAGTCGGATTCGACTGGCTTTCGAGCAAGGGAAACCTTTACCATTACCTTTAAGGGGAAACTCAGTTGGGTCTGGATTCCGATCCGAACGATCCAAACAATTTAATGTTTCTGAAGGTTCTGTGATATTTATGCAGTTTGTTAACTGACATGGTACCTAGAGGAAGGTGCTTTTATCATTTCAGTCCGCGCAGGCACGGAAAAACAAGTAGATGGTGAGGTATGTATGCGCATGTGCAAACAGGATTAAAAACAACAACAGCTGACTGCACGGGTCCTTACGATGGATGCCATCTAGACAATCCACCGTGAGAGTCACGTGTGGTAAAGCGATTCACGGGGGAGCTGTCTGGGCGTGCAGTGTTGGATCAAAAAGATCTAGCTCAAATTACAGCCGGACCATTGGTGGGATTAGCTGCCTGTCTGAACACACCCTTAGACTGTCGTCACACATGCTAAATAATCCACTTTCAATCCCCTTTCAGTGCACTTTCCAACTGGATTTTTACTGGGTGAACTGGCATAATCCAGTTGGGAAGCGCACTGAAAGTGGATTATTTAGTGTGTGTGACCGAAGTCTTAGCCTCTATGGAGAGCTCAGTCTTGATTTGATCGCGAAGCCAGTGATTTGTCTTTCTGGCGGTCCAGGGTATCCGTCAAACTCACCACAGGAGGTGGTGGTGGCTACAAGCACAGACAGCTTCAAGAGGGAATTGGATAAACATACGGAGCAGAAGTCCATCAGTGGCTGCTAGCCACAAGGTATAGACAGGGACTCTCAGTCTGGGGCAAGTGATGCTCTGTATTCTTGGTGTTTGGGGAGGGCAACAGTGGGAGGGCTTCTAGTGTCCTGGCCCCACTGCTGGACCTCCTGAGGGCACCTGGTGTTCTTGGCCACTGTGTGACACAGAGTGTTGGACTGGATGGACCACTGGCCTGATCCAACATTGGCTTCTCTTGTGTTCTTTTGAGGTTCGTCTCACAGTCTGGTCATGGTCGGTCTGGCTGCCAAACGAGTTTGCTGCAGAACTCACGTTGCTTTCGGAAGAGAAAGCCCTGCCTCCTTGGATCATGCCACCACTGTTGGCAGAGCTGTGGTTTCATTAATAATTTCTGGACGAACGGGGTGCACCAAATCAGACTGATCACCAGGCATGGTGTCCCCTTCACTCCAGGGGCTGTTTTACTGAATTATTGGCCAGATCCAGGGGTCCGTTGGAGCAGGAGTGCACAGGAGCGCAGCTCCGGGAGTGAGGAGCCCAGGGGGCGGGCACATGACCAAGCCCCGCCCCCTCCTCGGCTTCCCCGAGCAGTGCAGAGGCGCAGCGCCCCGGGGAAAGCCCTGCTAGGGTCTTTATTGATTTTAATGTTTTGTTTTAATATTGATAATTTTATCACTGTTCCTTTTATGACTGTGTTATGCTTTTCCAGAGACTTGCTCAAGGTGGCATATAAATTTTCTAAGTATACCATTTTTTATCTGGGCACATGGCACATAAGTACTGGAGAAATTTCACCAACCCTTCAGCAGCTTCCACCCCATCAGTTTGGTGCGGTGGTCAGGAGTTGGACTCTAATCTGGGAGAACCGGGTTTGATTCCCCACTCCTCCACATGCAGCTGCTGGTGTGACCTTGGGCCAGTCACAAGTTCTCTCAGAGCTGTTCTCTCATGAGCAGTTCTCAAAGGACCTCTCTCAGCCCCACCTACCTCAAAAGGTGTCTTGTTGTAGGGAGGGGAAGGGAAAGGGATGGGGGGTGCACATGTCCTGGGTATCTCAAGTCTACTTGAAACCTGGTGGTTTCAAGGGAGCAGGAAGAGAATGAGGGTGTGTTCTTTACGCTTATTTTTCTTGCACAAAGTATTGGATGGGGAAGGGAATGGCGGAAGAGCAGGTCAGTTTCACTCACTTGTGGAGTGGAGCCTGAGGGGTGGGTGTTGCCTTCTGACACACTTCCGGTGTGTTAGGGGGTGTGGCATATGCAAATGAGTTATGCTAATGAGTTATGCTAATGAGCTCCTGCACCTCTTTTTCTACGAAATGACCCCTGGCCATATACTCCATTATTGTGGAAAGCAAAAAGAGAACTGATGGTCATGCTGCTTGCTGCGGCAAAATTGGCTATAGCCACCAAATGGAAAGGTAATAAAGCCTTTTCCTGGAACTTTGGTATTTAAATATCTGGGATCAAACTGTCATGGCAAAAATAACATCCGGTATTAATAGCTCACTTAGAGAAGATGGCCTATCTAACTATGCAGGAACATGGTTTTCAGTAATGGAGTGTTTAGTTTGGTTTAGAACTGGTTTGGTGTAGGGGTTAAGAGTGCGGACTCTAATCTGGGAGAACTGGGGTTGATTCCCCATGTCTCCACATGCAGCTGCTGGTGTGAATGTGGGTCAGTTACAAGTTCTCTCAGGGCTGTTCTCTCACGAGCAGTCCTTGAAAGAGCTCTCTCAGCCCCACCTACCTACAGAGTCTCAGAGCGGCTTACAAACTCCTTTCCCTTCCCTTCCCCACATCAGACACCCTGTGAGGTAGGTGGGGCTGAGAGAGCTCTGAGACAACTGTCCTTGAGAGAACAGCTGTGCCAGAGCTATGGCTTGCCCAAGGTCATCCAGCAGCTGCAAGTGGAGGAGTGGGGAATCAAACCCGGTTCTCCCAGATTAGAGTCCACGCACTTAACCACTATACCAAACTGACACAGGGGTGGTGGAAGCATAAAGAAAGAAGAGTCCAGAACCTATTTAAAGCAGCTTTTCCCTGCCTTCTCCTGGTCTTCCCTGGGATCAGGGAGAACTCAAGAGAAGCCAATGTTGGATCAGGCCAGTGGCCCATCCAGTCCAACACTCTCTGTCACACAGTGGCCAAAAACACCAGCTGCCCTCAGGAGGTCCAGCAGTGGGGCCAGGACACTAGAAGCCCTCCCACTGTTGCCCCCACCCCCAAGCACCAAGAATACAGAGCATCACTTGCCCCAGACTGAGAGATCCTATCCATACCTTGTGGCAAATAGCCACTGATGAACTTCTGCTCCAGATGTTTATCTAATTCCCTCTTGAAGCCGTCCATGCTTGTAGCCGCCGCCACCTCCTGTGGCAGCGAGTTCCATGTGTTAATCACTCTTTGGGTGAAAAAGTCCTTCCTTTTATCTGTTCTAACCGGACTGCTCAGCAATTTCATGGAGTGCCCACAAGTTCTTGTATTGTGAGGAAGGGAGAAAAGCACTTCTTTCTCCACCTGCTCTATCCCATGCATAATCTTATAAACCTCGATCATGCCGCCCCTCAGCCGTCGTTTCTCCAAGCTAAAGAGCCCCAAGCGCTTCGACCTTTCTTCATAGGGAAAGTGTTCCAACCCTTTTCTCATTCTAGTTGCCCTTTTCTGCACTTTTTCCAGGGAGGCAGGGGGAGGGGGAGAGGGGTTCCCACAGCCAATCACAGCCATGCATTTGCAGTTTGCACCCTTGGAAGGCTGGTGTTGCTGCTGGGCTCTTGCGTGGTGGCTGCTGCTGGCCTCTGGCTTCAGGCCTTCAGCTGCTGCTGCTGCTGCTCTGTGCCTGCCTCAGCCTGCCTGGCTGCGTGGATCGTGGCGGACTCTACCGGCATCTCTTTGTCCACTTCTTGAAGGTAGATTTCCAAGTGGGGTGCTGAGGAATTTTTTTTTCCTGAAAAGATTGCAGTAGGCCCAATAAGTTTGGGAACCTCTGCCCTGTTCCCTGATTCTTTCAACTGACCATGCCAGGGATTGAACCTGCGACCTCCTGCATGCCAAGTGGAGGCTCCAGCGCTGAGCCTTGCCTCATCCCCAACTTCAGCCCACTGACTGCAGCATCTGTCTGCCTCTTTGTCCTCCCGGTCCGGTCAGACCTGCAACAGAGGAACAGTGGAGCCTGCGTTCAGATGGGAGCGAAGTCACCTCCTCCAAGCCCTGACCGGTGCTTCAACAAAACCACAAAAGAACTGTGTTTTTGCAGTCGGGGTGCTGAAACTTTCAAGGCATGCAAGGAGCATTACCATTATATTTTGGAGTGGGCTTGCTTTTGGCAAGCCCCTGAGCTAGTCCGAGGGCTGCCAACTCCAGGTTGGGGAATTTGTGGAGGTTCCAGAAGTGGATCCTGGGGAGGGTGGGGTTTGTGGAGGGAGGGGCCTCGATGGGGTGTAACGCCCCAGAGTTCACTCTCCGCAGGCATAGGGGGCTTCGAAAGGGGGTTAGATTAGATTCATAGAGAACAGGTCTATCAGGGGTTAATAGCCATGGTGACTAAAGGGAACTTCCACATTCGGAGGCAGTATGTCCCTGCGTAGAAGACACAGGAGGCAACATCGGGGGAAGCCGTCGGCCTCTATGTCCTGTTGTTGGCTGTCCAGAGGAACTGGTGGACCACTGTGTGAGACAGGATGCTGGACTAGATGGACCCTCACTGCTCTGATCCAGCTGATGTTCTTATGAAGGCCTGTTGTTTGCTTCTCCAGGACAGCTGGTTGGCCACTGTGTGAGACAGGATGCTGGACTAGATGGATCCTCACTGCTCTGATCCAGCTGGGCTCTTCCAATGTTCTTATGAAGGCCATGGCCTCTCTGCCCTGTTGTTGGACATCCAGAGGAACTGGTTGGCCACTGTGTGAGATGGGATGCTGGACTAGATGGGCCTTTGGTCTGATCCAGCGGGGCTTTTCTGATGTTCTGATGAAGGCCTCGGCCTCTCTGCCCTGTTGTTGGCTTCTCTAGGACAACTAGTTGGCCACTGTGTGAGACAGGATGCTGGACTAGATGGACCACTGGTCTGATCCAGCAGGGCTCTTCTGATGTTCTTATGAAGGCCTCGGCCTCTCTGCCCTGTTGTTGGCTTCTCCAGGACAACTGGTTGGCCACTGTGTAAGATAGGAGGCTGGACTAGATGGACCCCTGGTCTGATCCAGCAGGGCTCTTCTGATGTTCTTATGAAGGCCTCAGCCTCTATGCCCTGTTGTTGGACATCCAGAGGAACTGGTCGGCCACTCTGTGAGACAGGATGCTGGACTAGATGGACCACTGGTCTAACCCAATAGGGCTCTTTCTCATGTTCTTATGAAGGCCTCGGTCTTTATTCCCTGTTGTCGGCCATCCAGAGGAACTGGAATTCTACTTTGTGAGCTACTGGCATTAAAGTTGTGAGCCAGCGATTTGGCTACTGCATAAATCAGTTTGCTCTGGAGTCCTCCTCCCTGAGCTAAGACAAAAATGTGTGAGCCGGAGGCTAAAAAACTGTGAGCCAACTCACACTAACTCAGCTTAGAGGGAACGCTGCTTGGGATGTCCCCTGGATTTTCTTTCTCTTTCCCCTCTAGGCAGCGTCTGAAAAAAATTCTTTGCAGGCTCCCCATGGAGACCCGAAGCCCGGGTCATGGTCCCAGGTCCCCAAAACGCGAAGGGTCAACCTCCCCGCTCTCCAATCCCATCCCTTTCCCGGCTTGGCGCTTTTGATGTTTTCGGTTTGTTATTCTTGTTTTATCTGCAGCGAGAGCAACGGAGCTGGCCCTTGGCGTTCTTTGCCAGCTGGTTATTTTTCATCTTGGGAGAAATTAATTTTAGTCCGTATGCAAACATGGACTGAAGCCAGTGAGAGGGGGGACAAGACGGGGGAGGGGAGATAACCGTTCAGGTCTCTCTGATTTGCCTGGCAGTGGGGGAGGGGGGTGAGTGATGATTAATGAGTCAGCTTTGAGAAGGCGGCAGAGACACTCAGTGGGGAGCCTGTTTCTTAGGGCTGCCAACCTCCAGGTGGTGGCTGGAGTCCTCCCAGAATTACAACTGATCTCCCAGCTATAGAAATCGGTTCCCCTGGAGAAAATGGCTGAATTGGAAGATGGACTCAGTGACATCATACCCTGCCATGTGTGTGCAGACTCTAATCTGGGAGAACCGGGTTCGATTCCCCACTCCTCCACTTGCAGCTGCTGGATGACCTTAAGAACACAAGAGAACATAAGAGAAGCCCATGTTGGATCAGGCCAGTGGCCCATCCAGTCCAACACTGTGGGTCACACAGTGGCCAAAAACACCAGGTGCCCTCAGGAGGGCCAGCAGTGGGGCCAGGACACTAGAAGCCCTCCCACTGTTGCCTTCCCCCCCCCCCCCCAGCACCAAGAATACAGAGCATCACTTGCCCCAGACTGAGAGTTCCTATCTATACCTTGTGGCTAAGAGCCACTGATGGACCTCTGCTCCATATGTTTATCTAACTCCCCTCTTGAAGCCATCCATGCTTGTAGCTGCCACCACCTCCTGTGGCAGTGAATTCCACGTGTTCATCCCTCTTTGGGCGAAGAAGGACTTCCTTTTATCCGTTCTAACCCGACTGCTCAGCAATTCCATGGAGTGCCCACAAGTTCTTGTGTTCTGAGAAAGGGAGAAAAGGACTTCTTTCTCTACCTGCTCTATCCCATGCATCATCTTGTAAACCTCCGTCATGTCACCCCTCAGCCGTCGTTTCTCCAAGCGAAAGAGCCCCAAGCGCTTCGACCTTTCTTCATAGGGAAAGTGTTCCAACCCTTTTACCATTCTAGTTGCCCTTTTCTGCACTTTTTCCAGTGCTATAATATCCTTTTTGAGGTGTGGCAACTAGAACTGTACACAGTACTCCAAAGGAGACCGCACCATCGATTTATACAGGGGCATTACGATGCTGGCTGATTTTTTTTAAATTCCCTTCCTAGTAACCCCCAGCATAGCGTTGGCCTTTTTCACTGCAGTCGCACACTGTCTCGACATTTTCATTGAGTTATCTACTACGACTCCAAGGTCTCTCTCTTGGTCAGTCTCCGCCAGTTCGGACCCCACCTTGGGCAAGCCATAGTTCTGGCACAGCTGTCCTTGAAAAAAAGCAGTTTCTGTCAGAGCTCTCTCAGCCCCACCTGCCTCCCAGGGTGTCTGTTGTGGGGAGGGGAAGGGAAAGGAGTTTGTAAGCCCCTCTGAGACTTTGAGTGAAGGGCGGGGTATAAATCCAACCTCTTGTTCTTCTGACTTCTTCTTCTCCCCGGGCTCCACCCCCCCCCCCAAAAATCTCCAGGGATCTCCGGATCAGGAGCTGGCTACCCTTCTGTTTGTGCACCTGCATTTGGATAGGCACAGATCCGCTTCCTACTGGGTTCCCGAAAAGAGATCTGGGCAGGAGGCGGGCAGCAGCTCAACTCCAAATCTCAGGGCTGTAATAAGACTGCCGTTCTCAGAACTAGAGAGTGTGTTTTGGAACCTTCTACAGGATATACTGGTTCTGTTTCTTTGTGGAGTATTTATTTAGAACATTTATATGCCACCTCTCTGGAGATCTGAGCTCACAGCCAGGAAACACCTGCCCCCTCCCCTTGTCCTTCTTCGTTCCCTCAGAGCAATTGACCGTGGTCGGGTTACGGGGACAAATCTCCGTGGAAGAAGAAGAAGAAGAAGAGATAGGATTTATACCCCGCCCTCCTCTCCCCAAGGGAGTCTCAGAGCGGCTTACAAACTCCTTTCCTTTCCCGTCCCCACAACAGACACCCTGGGAGGTGGGTGGGGCTGAGAGAGCTCTTTCCCAAGCTGTCCTTGAGGGAACAGCTGGTACAGAGCTATGGCTTGCCCAAGGTCATCCAGCCAGGTGCAAGTGGAGGAGGGGGGAATCAAACCCGGTTCTCCCAGATTAGAGTCCGCGCACTTAACCACTACACCAAACTGGCTCACTACACCTGGACTGAAAGGTGGGACAGGGGGCAGGCCTCAGAGCAAGAGCACAGAATTGGCCTGACCCAGACTCAGTGCCCATCATCTCCAGTAAACAGTGGGCCACACATGCAGCTGCTGGTGTGACCTTGGGTCAGTCATAAATTCTCTCAGAGGTGTTCTCTCAAGAGCAGTCCTGGAAAGAGCTCTCTCAGCCTCACCTACCTCACACGGTATCTCTTGTGGGGAGGGGAAGGAGATTGTAAGCCATTCTCTTTTGGGTAGTGAAGGGCAGGGTATAAATCCAATATCTTCTCTCTTTTTCTTCTTCTTTTACTGGATCAGACCCTTGGTGTATGAAAGTCGGTACTGTCTACTCAGACCGGCAGCCATTCTCCTGGGTCTCAGGTAGATCATCTTTCCCACCACCTCCTGCCTGGTCCTTTTAGCCGGAGATGCCGGGGATTGAACCTGGGACCTTCTGCATGCCAACCTGATGCTCTTCCACTGAGCCACAGCCCCTCTTTACAGCTCTCCAGGGTCTCAGGCTGAGGTCTTTCCCATCCCCTCCTGCCTGGTCCTTTTAACTGGAGATGCCGGGGATTGAACCTGGGACCTTCTGCATGCCAAGCAGAGGTTCTTCCACTGAGCCACAGCCCCTCTTTACAGCTCTCCAGGGTCTCAGGCTGAGGTCTTTCCCATCCCCTCCTGCCTGGTCCTTTTAACTGGAGATGCCGGGGATTGAACCTGGGACCTTCTGCATGCCAACCTGATGCTCTTCCACTGAGCCACAGCCCCTCTTAAACAGCTCTCCAGGGTCTCAGGCGGAGGTCTTTCCCATCACCTCCTGCCTGGTTCTTTCAACTGGAGATGTCAGGGATTGAACCTGGAACCTTCTGCATGCCAAGCAGACACTCTACCCCTGAGCCACAGCCCCTCTTAACAGCTCTCCAGGGTCTCAGGCGGAGGTCTCTCCCATCACCTCCTGCCTGGTCCTTTTAACTGGAGATGCCGGGGATTGAACCTGGGACCTTCGGCATGCCAAGCAGACGCTCTCCCACTGAGCCACAGCCCCTCTTTACAGTTCTGCAGAGTCTCAGGAGGAGGTCTTTCCCATCACCTCCTGCCTGGTTCTTTCAACTGGAGATGTCAGGGATTGAACCTGGGACCTTCTGCATGCCAAGCAGACACTCTACCCCTGAGCCACAGCCCCTCTTTACAGTTCTGCAGAGTCTCAGGAGGAGGTCTTTCCCATCACCTCCTGCCTGGTCCTTTTAACTGGAGATGCCGGGGATTGAACCTGGGACCTTCTGCATGCCAAGCAGATGCTCTCCCACTGAGACACAGCCCCTCTTAACAGCTCTCCAGGGTCTCAGGCGGAGGTCTCTCCCATCACCTCCTGCCTGGTCCTTTTAACTGGAGATGCCGGGGATTGAACCTGGGACCTTCTGCATGCCAAGCAGATGCTCTCCCACTGAGCCACAGCCCCTCTTTACAGTTCTGCAGAGTCTCAGGAGGAGGTCTTTCCCATCCCCTCCTGCCTGGTCCTTTTAACTGGAGATGCCGGGGATTGAATCTAGGACCTTCTGCATGCCAAGCAGACGCTCTTCCACTGAGCCACAGCTTCTTTTTACAGCTCTCCAGGGTCTCAGGCAGCAGTTTTTCTCTTCGCCTCCTGCCTGGTCCTTTTAACTGGAGGTACTGGGGATTGAACCTGGGACTTTCTTCTGCATGCTGAGCAGACGCCCTATACCACTGAGCCACTGAGCTTCTCTCTGGGGAAAATGCTTCTCTTGCCTGATCAGAGCTGAGCTGCTCTATGTTTTGACGCAGGGCCGCAAGAGGTCGGTACGGATTCTTCCGTGTTAATTTTGAAGGGGTGTTTTCTTTCGCGTGAGTCCGCACCTGGAGCCGCATCATCCTGGATCAGGCCCTCGGTCCGTCCGGAGCTCTGTTCAGTGAAAACAAAAGTGTCCAGGGAGGAAAGGGTGAACGTTATCCCCTCGCTCTGTTCCCACGTGTTTCTCTTCCCCGATAAAGCCATCCTGGCAGCTAAATTAGCAAATGAAGAAAAAAAAGAGAGAGAGAGTCATTTAAAATAAACATGGACTCTGCCGGTCGAGCCCTAAGCTTATAAGTGGGGAGGTCAGAGGAAAGATGCCCTGCTCACTCGATCACGCGAGAGACCTATGCCACGTCTGACGGAGCGCGGTTCTCACAGCCACTCGGGTCTCGTTCAGATGCTGAGAAAACCTGTTGGCCTTGTGAACAAATTCCTTTTTTTAATACTCAGAACAATCTGTTCCTTTCATTTTTTAAAAAAACCCTTCCATGATCTTGCATCGACATGTTTGCTTTCACGAAACCCACAGTTCGTTGCGGCCACGTCCTCCGTGCCCCCCCCCCCTCCGTTTCCTGTGTTAATCCTGAGGTTTTTCAAAACCCCGGGATTACTGAAACCGCCTTTTTCCCTTGGGAGAGTCGTATCCTTCTAGGTTCAAGAGGAACAGTTTCAGTGTGAACTGAAGCCAGCATCGTGCATGGCTAGGAACGAGCGTTGCCGACTTCCAGGCAGGGCCTGGAGGAGGCGTGCCAAACCCCAGGTGACTTTCATCAACGGATTGTTTCCATGGACCAGGGGTGGGCAATTGTTTTGGCTCGGGGGGCCACTTTGTGGGAGCGGAGGTTAGCGGAGGGCCACACCTTTTAAAACGATTGCATTCATTACTTAACTTTGCATTTCAGAAAAGGTATAAATTGTATCATAAAAATCAAGAAATATAAATTAAATAAGGGGTAGTTTTATTCAATTTACCGTATTTTTTGCTCCAGAAGACTCACTTTTTCTCCCAAAAAAAGTGTGGGGGGGAAATGTGTGCGTCTTAAACCCCCCCCCCCCTCACCTTTCCCAAGCCACAGCACCGAGCGGAGCTAGGTGCGTCTTATGGTCAGGTGCGTCTTATGGAGTGAAAAATACAGTATTTATTGTGCTAATTTCATATCCTCTATAGCTGCAAGCACATTTAATTTTAGAATCAGTTTAATGAGACAAATGTTACCCTATCACACTTTTCTACAATTTTTTTGAAATCAGGAGTGAGATTGCTTGTTGAGATTCTCATCACAGCCTGCAAGTTAATGTCTGTCAAAGAGCATCTGCATTTACTCTTGTTAATCTTCATGTCTTGGCGGGCCGCAAAAAACTCTGTGGCGGGCCACATGTGGCCCGCAGGCCACCATTTGCCCACCCCTGCTATGGACCATTCTTCTTCTAATAATAATAATGCACTATCTCTTTAATATTCAGATTATAGAATTTTGATTGAAGATAGCGTTTTTTTCGCACAGTTTCTTTTGGTTCTTTGCATAGCTTCTGAGATCAGGCTATCCTGGGCCATCCAGGTCCGGGAAGATGAACAGAGTTGGTTTGCTCTTGCCTGCCTCTGCGTAGCAACCCTGGACGGCCTTGGTGGTCTCCCATCCAAGTCCTGAATGTGGCTGTCCCAGCTATGATGAGATCAGGCTAGGCTGGACCATAAGGTTGCTGGCTATCAGGGGTCATTTCATAGAAAAAGAGGTGTAGGAGCTCATTTGCATAACACATTTGCATATGCCACACCCCCTAACGTGCCGGAAGTGTGTCAGAAGGCAACACCCACCCCTCAGGCTCCACTCCACAGGTGAGTGAAACTGACCTGCTCTTCCTCCGTTCCCTTCCCCATCCAATACTTTGTGCAATAAAAATAAGCGTAAAGGACACACCCTCATTCTCTTCCTGCTCCCTTGAAACCACCAGGTTTCCAGTAGACTTGAGATACCCAGGACATGTGCACCACCCATCCCTTCCCCTTCCCCTCCCCACAACAAGACACCCTGTGAGGTAGGTGGGGCTGAGAGAGGTCTTTTGAGAACTGCTCAGGAGAGAACAGCTCTGAGAGAATTTGTGACTGGCCCAAGGTCACACCAGCAGCTGCATGTGGAGGAGTGGGGAATCAAACCCGGTTCTCCCAGATTAGTGTCGAACTCCTGACCACGACACCAAACTGATGGGGTGGAAGCTGCTGAAGGGTTGGTGAAATTTCTCCAGTACTTATGTGCCATGTGCCCAGATAAAGAATGGTATACTTAGAAAATTTATATGCCACCTTGAGCAAGTCTCTGGAAAAGCAGCACACAGTCATAAAAGGAACAATGATAAAATTATCAATATTAAAACAAAACATTGAAATCAATAAAGACCCTAGCAGGGCTTTCCCCGGGGCGCTGCGCTTCTGCACTGCTCGGGGAAGCCGAGGAGGGGGCGGGGCTTGGTCATGTGCCCGCCCCCTGGGCTCCTCACTCCCGGAGCTGCGCTCCTGTGCGCTCCCGCTCCAACGGACCCCTGCTTGCTATAATATCATGGTGGAAAGAGCCGTCAAGTTGTAGTTGACTTCTGGCAACCCTTTAGGGTTTTCAAGGCAAGAGATTTTCAGAGGTGGTTTGCCCTTGCTTGCCTCTGCGTCGTGACCCTGGCTCTCGTTGCTGGTCTCCCATCCAAATATTAACCAAAGCTGACCCTGCATAGCTTCTGAGTTCTGGCAAGATCAGGCTAACAGTGTGGATACTTTAGTAGAAACATTTGGGGGAGGGGAGTGTCTGTCAGTACAGATTTTTACGTCTTTACTGCTGCCACTGCAGTTAAGAATGCAGCAGTTCACATGTGCATTGTACCACATACGAATGTTAAGAGAAGCCATGTTGGATCAGGCCAATGGCCCATCCAGTCCAACGCTCTGTGTCAGACAGTGGCCAAAACCCAGGGGCCATCAGGAGGTCCACCAGCAGGGCCAGAACTCCAGAAGCTCCCCCCCCCCTGTTGCCTCCCAAGCACTTAGAATGCAGAGCATCACTTGCCCCACACCAAGTGATCTATCTCTACCTTTTGGCTAATAACCACTGATGGATCTCTGCTCGTATAAGAACATGAGAGAAGCCAATGTTGGATCAGGCCAGTGGCCCATCCAGTCCAACACTCTGTGTCACACAGTGGCCAAAAACACCAGGTGCCTTCAGGAGGTTCACCAGTGGGGCCAGAACTCCAGAAGTCCTCCCATTGGAGAGGACCATTCCCAATTGCCATAGACGGGGTTTATTGACTGGAAAATGCAAACAGTGCTGCAGTGGAAATTTGTTCAGGAGAGAGGCAAAGAAAATGGCAAGTCATAAATTTTCAGCAGAACCCATCTATCGCCCTCTCTCTTTTCCTTTATGCCCGGACCTAGGGTTGCCCGTTCTGGGTGGAGAACTATGTGGAGATTTTTTGGGGGGGGCGGGGGAGCCTGGTGAGGGTAGGGTTTGGGGCAGGGAGCGACCTCAGTGGGGTACAATGCCACAGAGCCCTGCCCTCTGAAGCAGCCATTTTCTCCAGGGGAACTGATCTCTGCAGCCTGGGAATCAGTTGTCATATCGGGAGACCTTTAGGTGCCACCTGGAGATCGGCAACCCTTGGCTCAGCACAACCAATCCGATTTGGCTGCGTAATATAATGGAAGGGGGAGGTGCCTTCCACGAAGAAGCCACCTTTTATCACACGGAGGGCTGAAAAATGGTCGAGAAGGCAATCGTTTTTTCGCACCGCTGAAAAACGTTCGTGGAAAACAGTCGAGTTGTTTCAGTTCAGCTCCGGCGGAATCTAATTAGCCGCAGCGTCTCAATCCTCCTACCCGGAAGACTCTGGCTAATTTGTATGATGAATTACGCATGGCTTGCAGGCGGTAGTTCAATTTTCACCGGCACGCGAGATGCCAAGCGGGAGCGAGGGGGTGCCCGTATTCCAGTGGCAGCCCTCCCGGCTCGCCAACCCCTCCCCTTCTTCCTCTGTTTACTGTACTGGACTCACCAAATTTGTTTATTGTCCTAAACAACATGCTTGCCCTGTGAAATTGGAAGATTAATGATGCTGCTTCGAAAGGGGAAGCTCTCCCTGCGGCGGGGGGAAATGCTTTCCAGACGTGCTCCCGAGCCGCTCCGTTCCTCCAAGTTTCTCTTCCCAAATCACATCAGTGGAAGACAAAACCTATCTACCTAGGGTCGGGGTAGCCAGTTTCGGGTTGGGAAATACCTGGAGGTTGCCAATATGGAAAACCAACGTTAAAATAACCAAATCGGTTTGTTTTAAAGAAGATTTATATAAAATGTTCTCTAGGTGGCATATAACGCCAGAGAAATTAGCCAGAATAGATCCTGGAATGTCTGACAAATGCTGGAAATGTAAGATACGGGTGGGAAGCTTTTTTCATGTTTGGTGGAAGTGTAAAGAGGTGACGTTATCTTGGAGAAGGGTGCATGAAATGTTGCAAAAAAACATGTTTGATACCGCTACCATTCAGGTTGGACCACTTTCCCTCTGAAGACAGGTTGAAACAGTTCCAATCCACTTCAGTGATCAACAATTTACAAGGGGATTTTGCCATTTCACACAGTAAAGTCCAGTTGCATTGAAAGTGGACTGAAAGTGCATCATTCAGTGTGTGTGAAAGCACCCTTTAAGAGGGATTTACTTCCTCAGAGGCAGCATTGGAGAGCATGCAGAAGATGCCAGGTTCAATCCCGACCATCTTCAGTGAAAAGGATCAGGTAGTGGGGTGATGTGAAAGACACCTGCCTGAGACCCTGGAGAGCTGTAAAGAGGGGCCGTGGCTCAGTGGAAGAGCCTCTGCTTGGCATGCAGAAGGTCCCAGGTTCAATCCCAGGCATCCCCAGTTAAAAGGACCAGGCAGGAGGTGATTGGAAAGACCTCCACCTGAGACCCTGGAGAGCTGTAAAGAGGGGCTGTGGCTCAGTGGAAGAGCCTCTGCTTGGCATGCAGAAGGTCCTAGGTTCAATCCCCAGCATCCCCAGTTAAAAGGACCAGGCAGGAGGTGATGGGAAAGACCTCCACCTGAGACCCTGGAGAGCTGTAAAGAGGGGCTGTGGCTCAGTGGAAGAGCCTCTGCTTGGCATGCAGAAGGTCCCAGGTTCAATCCCAGGCATCCCCAGTTAAAAGGACCAGGCAGGAGGTGATGGGAAAGACCTCCACCTGAGATCCTGGAGAGCTGTAAAGAGGGGCTGTGGCTCAGTGGAAGAGCCTTTGCTTGGCATGCAGAAGGTCCCAGGTTCAATCTCCGACATCTCCAGTGAAAAGGACCAGGCAGGGGGTGATGGGAAAGACCCCTGCTTGAGACCCTGGAGAGCAGCTGCCAGTCTAAGTAGACAATATTGACCTTAATGGACCAATGGTTAGATTCAATATAAGCCAGCTTCGTATGTTCACATGAGTGTGTTGGCTGCCCAAAACAGGGGCAGGTCTTCTTCATGACCTGGACTGATTTCACACACGGGGGAAGGCAAGACATTCAGGTTGTGCAGGCAGAAACCCTTCCATGCATGGAAATTCTCCGGTGGGTCTAAGGTTACGGCCGTCCTTGTGCAACTTTCTTTCCAAGAATGGCCGTGCACTGAAAAAAAGACAACCATCAGATTTGGATACCGCTCCTCTCATTTTAAGAACTCGAGTCCAGAGTGGTGTAGTATTTAGAGTGTGAAGGCAAAGGGATTTGTGCAAAGAGCTGACATGGTGCAGTGGCTGGAGAGTCATACTAGGATCTGGGAGACCCCGGTTCGAATCCCTATCCTGCCACGGAAGCTTGCTGGGTGACCTTGGGCCAGTCTGAGACTCTCCACCTAACCTCCCTCACAGTGTTGTCGTGAGGATAAAATAGGGGAGAAAAGGATGCTGTAAGCCAGTTTGGATCTCCATTGGGGAGAAAAAGACAAAGTATAAATCAGGGGTGGCCAAACTTGCTCAGTGTAAGAGCCACATAGAATAAACATCAGATGTTTGAGAGCCACAAGACATGAACAAATATTACACATACATTTTTATTGGAAAATAGGCAAATTTGCCTTTTTATTAATATTAAATGAGACTGCCAAAAATAAAAACAAAAGGGGTAAAACTGATAATGATATTTATTTGTCCAGTGATATTTGTTTGCTAACGATATTTATTTGTCCGAGAGAGAGAGAAATAGAGAGGTGGAAAGAATGAAAGAGGTGGAAAGAAAGAAAGAGAGAGAGAAACAAAGAAAGCAAATAGATGGTAGGGAGGGAGAAAAAGCATGCCTCCTCTTTGCTTCCCTAGCTGCCCTGCTTGGAGCCGCACAACATGTGTGAAAGAGCCGCATGTGGCTCCCGAGCCACAGTTTGGCCACCCCTGGTATAAATGGTGTAAGTTGTTGTGTATTGAATTTTATTGTAAGCCGCCCTGAGCCCTGCTTGCAGGGAAGGGCTGACTACCGCCACCGCCACCACTACTACTAGTAGTAAGATCAAATTAAAGCTACTCAAATTATGAAACAGAATTGACAAGTGCTTGTCCAGCCGCTGCTTGATGACTGGACAAACCCATTTTTGTTAAGTCTTTTTGCTGCTAATGGACAGGTAACAAATCTTCAGACACTTAAATGAAGTTACTGCAGCCGTGAACGGGCAGGACGGATCTTTCTCCCAAAAAAAACCCTGGTACAATAAAAGCAGCATCTTCAGCTTTAAGCAATGGATTCCCCCCCCCAGTGGCTGTTGCTAGGCAACCACAGTGTTCCAAGCTGGGTGTCCCGGATGAAAAAGCAGGGGGAGAGGGCAGGGTCCTTTTGAGGCCGAATTTTGGCTATTGAGGGAGGTTGGGATCCATTGAGGGAGGTTGGGATCACAAATATGCCAGCTCCAGGTTGGGAAATTCCTGGATATTTTCTGGTGACATCTGGGGAGAACATGGTTTGGGTAGCGGAAAGATTTCGACCAAATATAAAGGCACAAGAGGCGGGACCCGCAGTACTCGCCGGGGGGGGGGGGGGAGAAGGAGCTCCATGTGGGGGAGGAAGCAGCCACAGGTAAGCCTTCCTCCCCCCCAGGCCACGATGGCAACAACGCCAATCCTTCCCTTCCCCCACCCCCGACTCCTGCAGTGAGGGCTGCCGATTCCGCCCCCCTGGCTCCTGCAGCGAGGCCCGAGCGGCTCTTAGCCGCCGGGTCGCCACAGAGTTCCCAGAGCATTCCCTGCGCATGCGCAGGGAACGCTCTTTAACATTTGGGGGGATTTAAATATCCCCCCAAAGTTGTTTTTTTTTAACTTTTAGGATTTTTCTGCACACATGGGGAGTCCCCCACGTGTGTAGGAAAATCTCCCTGCCCCCCAAGTGCCTCCCCACGCGGATTTAGATATCCACACCGAGGGGGCCACTTGGCTATTAGCATATAGATAGCCATGTCCATTGGTTTCAGTGGGAAATATATTTCTGGGTACGACTGTGTTTTCTCCTACCCAGTTGGGGTGAAAGAGGTGTATTCTGTACAGTTGTGGGGAGGGTTGCCAGCTTTGGGTTGGGAAATACCTGAGATTAGGGGGACGGAGCCTGGGGAGAGCAAGTTTTGGGGGAGAGACCTCAGCGGGGTCCAGTGTCACAGAGCCCACCCTCTAAAGCAGCCGTTTTCTCCAGGAGAACTCAGCTCTATTGTCTGGAGATCAATTGTAATAGGTGGGGATCTCCTGGCCCCACCTGGATGTTGGCAACCCTAGCTGTGGGAGGAGAGGTGCTCCTGGAGGGCCTCTACTCTATCCACAGCCTGCAGGACAACTAGGTCACCAATCATTAATGAGGCAAAGCCCTGGGTCTCTGCCATTACCCCACCCACCAATTTCTCCAGTCCTGTCTGCTGCCAGCGTGTATAAGCAAAGTCTTTACCTTCATTCCCTTCATAATATATTGCCTGACTCCCTATCAGAGGGCGGGGGGGGGGCTAGCTTTTGCCTCACTGCTCTCCCCCATGGTCCAGGTGAACTATTTACCATGGAAAGCAAGGTATAACCTTCCCCCTCCGTTTTCCTCAGCCTCTCTGTCTGCCTGCCAGTGCATACAGCCACAAATAACATATTTGTATGAGGAAAGGTTGAAGCGCTTGGGGCTCTTTAGCTTGGAGAAACGACGGCTGAGGGGTGACATGATCGAGGTTTACAAGATGATGCCTGGGGTAGAGCAGGTAGAGAAAGAAGTCCTTTTCTCTCTTTCTCACAAGACAGGAACTCGTGGGCACTCCGTGAAATTGCTGAGCAGTCGGGTTAGAACAGATAAAAGGAAGTCCTTCTTCACCCAAAGAGTGATTCACATGTGGAATTCACTGCCACAGGAGGTGGTGGCGGCTACAAGTAGGGACGGCTTCAAGAGGGAATTGGATAAATGTATGGAGCAGAGGTCCATCGGTGGCTATTAGCCAGAAGGTATAGATCAAAACTCTCAGTCTGGGGCAAGTGATGCTCTGTATTTTGGGTGCTTGACCGGGGGGGGGCAACAGTGGGAGGGCTTCTAGTGTCCAATCTGTTGGATATATGCAGGGGTCATTTTGAGCAGGAACGCCCAGGAATGCCGTTCTGGGAGTAACAAGCCCAGGAGTGGGTACATATGGTGATGTGCTGTGGGAAAAAGCAAAAGCATACCAACTCGATCTGTATTTCCATGCTTGTTGTAGGGTAGCTTCCCTGTGAGAGCAAAGGAAACCTCAAGTGTCTTCAGTCAGTGTAAAGCTGGCTTGCCAGCTCTGAGTTGGGAAAGACCTGGAGATTTTTGGGGTGCAGCCTGAGCAATGTCAGGGGGTGTGGCATATGCAAATAAGTCATGCTAATGAGTTATGCTAATGAGCTCCTGCATCTCTTTTTTAACGAAATGACCCCTGGTATATGTTTATACCTTTCATTGGGTTATGACCACTAACCCATCTTTGTACTTTGATGAATGAAAATATGCAGTTTTGATCGTATACAGCGGTGGCCGCGTTCCGTGTGCCTCGGTGTTTAGTCATGCCAGCCACATGACCACGGGAATGCCTCCGGACAGCGCTGGCTCTTTGGCTTGAGAACGGAGATGAGCACCGCCCCCTACAGTTGGATTCAACTGGCTTTCGAGCAAGGGAAGCTTTGACCTTTACCTTAGTTGTGAATTGTTGATGGTCTTCCCTTGATGGGTGTTTATTCGTGGCCGTACTTGTACGCTAAGGGTTCCATACTGTCTTTGCCAGCGGATACTTGCAAAACTCTTTGCCTAGAAGGGACAGCCCAAGAGAATGGAAAATTTTACGCGGACAGAGAACCCATGCTTATATAACATTGGAAAGGCTAATCGGAATCCCTGCGACCATACCCAGCGGCCTGACCAGCTTTTGATCTGAAGTCCTCTTTTCTCCCATCTCCCACAAGCCCTTCCAAGAAACGGGCACCTGGAATGTATCATATTGAACAAACGTCTCATTTATAACTTTCTCCTAAAAATAGAAGAGTTTTGGGAAACTCATCTCCCTGGCGGATTAAGAGAGAGGAAGCGACATCTGTCTCTCATTTGGGTCCTAAACACAAAGCAGCTTTCCATCTACTTACGAGTGTTTGCTAGTCCGTGATGAAGGATGCTGAGCACCCTCGGCTGGATCCTGCCCATCCACTAGCGGAACTTCATGTATCTGGTTTTTATTCCAGCGTCTGTTTCTGTTTTCAAAATGTGTAGCCATGGCACCCAACTTGGTTTTCAGTAAAAATGTAGTAGAAAACCCCCCCGATTTTATCATTCCTACAACCTTACGAAAAGAATAACCTATCCTTCAAACCAACAACACTATTGTATTGTGCTTACTGGCAACGTTCCCTCTAAGCTGAGTTAGTCTGCACCAGCTCACATTTTTTTAGCCTCCGGCTCACACATTTTTGTCTCAGCTCAGGAAGGATGGCTCCAGAGCAAACTAATTGATGCAACGGTCAAATCGCTCGCTCACAGGTTTGATGCCAGCGGCTCACAAAGTAGAATTTTTGCTCACAAGACCCCACAGCTTAGAGGGAGTCTTGCTTCCTATGGATAGGCATGAACTGAACCACTAACTGATATGAACCGGGAGACTGGTTCATGAACCGAATCAGTTTGTAGTGGTTTGTGACCCCTGCTTTCTGCTCCCCGCTCCTTTGTGACCCCTGCTTTCTGCTCCCCACTGCTTTTCGCAGGGAGAGCAGAAATAAACCCCTGCTTTCTGCTCTTCATGAACTGCTACAAACTGCCTTGAAATTCGTGGAAGTTTGTGGCGGCTCTTCAGCTCACAAATTTCGGTTCGCAATTCGTGGAAGTTTGTGGCGGCTCTTCAGCTCACAAATTTCGGTTCGCAAACCACAAACTGGCCAAAACTCATTGCGAACTTAGGTTCGTGAGCCGGTTCATGCCCATCTCTAGTGCTTACAGCAACAAAAGCTCAGTCCTGATTGGCCACAGTGGTGTAGTGGTATCAATAGTATACGACTGCAGAAAAAGTAAAGGTGGCCGAGTGCTTTCAGTCCAACTTCTTTGTGGGAAGGGAAAGTTGGCAATTCGGCTGGGACGAAAACCTTGCACTGGCTGTCGAGACGTTCGTTAGAACAAGGTGACTGAAGGAGCAGCACCGTGTTCACAATAGCCTGGGAAATAGAAATTTGGGAGAAGGGCACTCCCAAAGTACCGCTTCCCTCCAAAAATGCAGAATATACGTGGGATGACCAATGCAGGAAGGGCATCAGGAAATACTTCAAGGAGTCAGGCCCTTCGGTTTTAATTTATCTGCCGCTAAAGTCTGTGTGAATGATCACAGCAGTTCATTGATGACTTACTCTTCTCTGAAGTACTTTAGTCTAACGTTTGAGAAAAGACGGAGACGGCATGTTTATTCTTGAATTGTGCAAAACCATTTGGCATGTTTTGGGGGCTGGTGTTGCTAGATCCCAAGGGGATGGTCATAGATATCTCCCAGCTGTCAAGACCGGGGAAGGGGGGGGGAGGAGTGGGAGAACAACCACGGGGGGGGGGAAGAGTTTGCTTCTGCCGTACTTCCCTGGAACACATCAAGGCCTTTCTGATGAGTTGGGGATTGCCCATCAATGCAGAGTTGCTACTGGGAATCCAGACCTTTTCCCCAGGGGTCCCCCGTTCACCCCTTTGCAAAAATATATGCATTTTAAAGATGCCATCCACCTTGAGAAGCACAGATTACAGTAGTTTCTATTATTACTGTGGGTATTGGGGTCGCATTAGGGTTGCCAGTTCTGGGTTGGGAAATACCTAAAGGTTTTGGGGGAGGAGCCTGGGGAAGGCGGGGTTTGGGGAGGGCAGGGACCTCAACGTAAGAGAACGTAAGAGAACATCCGGTCCAACACTCTGTGTCACACAGTGGCCAAAAACACCAGGTGCCCTCAGGAGGTCCAGCAGTGGGGCCAGGACACTAGAAGCCCTCCCACTGTTGCCCCCCCCCTCCAAGCACCAAGAATACAGAGCATCACTTGCCCCAGACATAAGAACGTTAGAGAAGCCATGTTGGATCACACCAGTGGCCCAGCCAGTCCAGTACTTTGTGTCATACAGTGGCTAAAACCCAAGGGCCATTAGGAGGTCCACCAGCAGGGCCAGGACACTAGAAGCCCTCCCACTGTTGCCGCCCTTCCCCCAAGCACCAAGAATACAGAGCATCCCTTGCCCCGGACCGAGAGTTCCTATCTCTACCTTGTGGCTAAGAGCCACTGATGGACCTCTGCTCCAGATGTTTATCCAATTCCCTCTTGAAGATGTCCATGCTTATAGACGCCACCACCTCCTGTGGCAGTGAGTTCCACATGTGAATCACTCTTTGGGTGAAGAAGGACTTCCTTTTCTCTGTTCTAACCCGACGGCTCAGCAATTTCATGGCGTGCCGACAAGTTCTTGTATTGTGCAATGCCACAGAGTCCCCCCTCCAAAGCAGCCCTTTTCTCCAGCAGAACGGATCTCCGTCGTCTGGAAATCGCTTGTAAAAGTGGGAGATCGCCAGGACCCACCTGGAGGTTGGCAACTGTTTGTTAAAGGTAGTGCCGGAAGAAAGGCAGGCCTGACCCTCTGCTTTTGTTTTCGGATTTGCAAGACACAATCCTGGTTTACTTCCTTAGCCATGTCCTCACTGTCCCATCCTTGGGGAAGTTTGAACAGATCGACGGATGCCCAGGGGGAAGAAAATCTCTGAATGAGTTGATCGAATAGGTCACAGTTTTGATGCAGATAGTTCTGTGGGGAATTGCTTCCGAGCTCCAAGAAGTGCTCACTTCATGCCATGAGAAGCGACAGAGTGGAAGGTTGGCTTGCAGAGGATCCGTGGTCCCCTTCTTCGGAGGTTTTCAAGCAGAGGCTAGACGGCCATCTGACAGCAATGCTGATTCTGTGAATCTAGGCAGACCACGAGAAGGGAGGGCAGGAAGGGTTGCCTCAGGGCTTGGTTCTTGTGGCCCTGCCTTACGTGCCCAGGGAAATACCGATCGCCACTTTGGGGTCGGGAAGCAGTTTTTCTCCAGGCCGGTTTGGCCGGGGATCCTGGAGGCTTTTTGTCATCTTCTGGGCATGGAACAGGAGTCACTGGGGGTGTGTGGAGGGTTGCCAAGTCTTACTTTAGTTTCAGCGGGGGAGTCCAGGTCGCCGTCCTGGAGACCTTTGGCACGCGCTCGAATGACATCACCCGGAAGTGACATCATTGCTTCGGGCATCTTGGCGGCGGGACCGCTACCATTCAAGGGAAAAACATAGAGTTTGAATAATAGAGTGTTTCCCCGCAACATGCCGACGTGATGACATCACCTCCAGGTGACATCCAAAACACTGAAATAGACACCGAAAAACAACTGTCTTTGTGCAACTTGAACACTTTCTTTAAACAATTTAAAGACGAGGAAGAAGAAGAGAAGAGATTGGATTTATATCTCGCCCTTCACTCACTTGGAGTCTCAGAGCGGCTGACAAACTCCTTTCCCCCTCCCCACAACAGACACCCTGGGAGGTAGGTGGGGCTGAGAGAGCTCTGAGACAACTGTCCTTGAGAGAACAGCTGGTACAGAGCTATGGCTTGCCCAAGGTCATCCAGCAGCTGCTTCCCTTGAAGCTCTGGAGTCTTGTGAGCAAGCATTCTACTTTGTGAGCTCTTGGCCTTAAAGTTGTGAGCGAGCGATTTGGCTGCTGCAGAAATCAGTTTGCTCTGGAGCCCTCCTTCCTGAGCCGAGACAAAAATGTGTGAGCCGGAGGCTAAAAAACTGTGAGTGAGCTCGCACTAACTCAGCTTAGAGGGACCTTGCTTAGAGGGAACCCTATCCAGTGAGCCGTCACAAAGGATGGGTCCATCAGAGGCTACTGGCCATGGTGACAAAACCTCCACCTCCAGAGGCAGTCAGTCTCTGAACAGCATGGCTAGGAGTTAATACCAGGGGACAGCCTGGGCCTTCGTGTAGTGGTCAAGTGTGCGGACTCTAATCTGGGAGTACCAGGCTTGATTCCCCAGTCTTTCACTTGCAGCTGCTGGTTGACCTTGGGTCAGTCGCAAGTTCTCTCGGAGCTGTTCTCTCAAGGACAGTTGTCTCAGAGCTCTCTCAGCCCCACCTACCTCACCGGGTGTCTGTTGTGGGGAGGGGAAGGGAAAGGAGTTTGTAAGCCGCTCTGAGACTCCGGTGTGAAGGGCGGGGTATAAATCAAATCTCTTCTCTCCTCCTCTTCCTCCTTCTCTATGCCCTTTTTGTTGGTGGGATATCTGGTTGGGTAATGTATGAAACAGAATGCTGGGGGTCAGATGATCCACAGGTCTAATCCAGCAGGGCTCTTCTTACTTTCATACATTCAGGGCGAGGATTTAGATTTGACTCTTCTAGATCGTAGCCTGATGCTCTAACCGCTACACCACCCTAGGTTACACATGGATATGCCAGTGAATCTTCCCTTGTATGTGAGATCAGGGTACAGTTTCTCCATAGAAGAACAAGAAGTCCTGGAAAAAAACTCACACTCATTACATGACAACTGAAACGCAAAAACAAAAGAATGCCCCGCACCAACGGCTGTTCAGACCTTCCGAAGAACACAAACGAGGCTTGGTATTGTGAAATCTGAAAGCCATGGAGAGAAGACAGATCGTTCCCCAAGAGACAAATTCCAGAGGGGTCGCTGTGTTTCGTGCCCTGCAGCCAAAACAACAGAGAGTCTTGCGGAAGCGCATTGATTGGGGCAGAAGCATTTGGCAGCGGTGGACGGTGCCTTCGATTCCCAGTGGGCAGATGGCGGCCCTTAGGGTTTTCGAACTGAGAGCCAGTTTGGCGTTGTGGTGAAGTGTGCGGACTCTAATCTGGGAGAACCGGGTTCGATTCCCCACTCCTCCACTTGCACCTGCTGGATGACCATGGGCAAGCCATAGCTCTGCACCAGCTGTTCTCTCAAGGACAGTTGTCTCAGAGCTCTCTCAGCCCCACCTACCTCACAGGGTGTCTGTTGTGGGGAGGGGAAGGGAAAGGAGTTTGTAAGCCGCTCTGAGACTCCAAGTGAGTGAAGGGTGAAGTATAAATCCAATCTCTTCTTTCAAGGCAAGAGACGAGCAGAGGTGGTTTGCCATTGCCTGCCTCTGCATGGCAATCCTGGACTTCTACAGTGGTCTCCCATCCAAATGCTAACCGGGGTCAACCCTGCTTAGCTTTTGAGTTCTGACAAGTCTGCGCTCGCCTATGCAGCTCAGGGCAGACAGACAGAGGTAGTTTGCCACTGTCTGCCTCTGCATAGCAACCCTGGGCTTCCTTGGTGGTCTCCCATCCAAGTACTAACCAGGGTCAGCCCTGCTTAGCTTCTGAGACCTGACGAGACCAGTGTTCCCTCTAAGCTGAGTTAGTGTGAGCTAGCTCACACTTTTTAAGCCTCTGGCTCACACATTTTTGTCTCAGCACAGGAAGGATGGCTGCAGAGCAAACTAATCTATGCAGTAGTCAAATAATCTGCTCACAACTTTAATGCCAGTAGCTCACAAAGTAGGATTTTTGCTCCCAAGACTCCACAGTTTAGAGGGAGCATTGGACAAGACCACGCTAGCCAGGGCCATCCTGGTTGGATAAGCAAATAGAGACATATGCTGAACAGTCCAGTTTGTGTGTGCTGGGTGGTGGTGGGGAGTTGTTAGAAGAAGAGACTGGATTTATATCCCACCCTTCACTACCCAAAGGAGTCTCAGAGCGGCTTACCATCTCCTTTCCCTTCCCCTCCCCACAGCAGACACCCTGCGAGGGAGGTGGGGCTGAGAGAGCTCTCTCGAGGACTGCCCTTGAGAGAACAGCTCTGAGAGAACTTGCCACTGACCCAAGGTCCCCCCAGCAGCTGCACATGGAGGAGTGAGGACTCAAACTCGGTTCTCCCAGATTAGAGTCCGCATTCCTAACCACTACACCAAGCTGGCAGAACAAGGACAGGTCGTTAGGGCTCAATCCCCGTAACATAGATGTGATATATAATTCTGCAGGGCGGTAATTCAAAGGAAACCCAGCCAGATTAAAGGATCCACTTGGGCTAGGTGTAGAATACTCTTACTGCTGAGGAATTCACGGGGCAGAATGCATCCGAATTCTGTATATGCCAGTATGCATGAACACATGAAGCTGTCTTATACTGAATCAAACCCTTGGTCCAAATAGGTCGGTATTGGCTACGGAGACTGGCAGCAGCTCTCCAAATTATCGGCCAGAAGTCTTTTACTTCACGTACTGCCTGATCCTTTTCAACTGGCAGTGTCGGGGATTGAACCGGGGACCTTCTGCCTGCAAAGCAGAGGCTCTGCCATTGAGCCACAGCCCCTCCCTACTTTGGCAAAGCAACAGGTCCAGATAGCTCAGAACAATCTCCTTTGGCTGGGAGCAGCACTCCAGGGTCTCAGGTGGAGGTCTTTCCCATCACCTCCTGGCTGGTCCTTTTTACCTGGAGATGTCGGGGTTTGAACCTGGGACCTTCTGCATGCCAAGCAGAGGCTCTCCCACTGAGCCACACCCTCCCCCCCAACTCTCCAGACTCTAAAGCTGATGTCTTTCACATCACCTACTTCCTGTTCCCTTTAATCGGGGATGCCGGGGATTGAACCTGGGAACTTTTTTGCCTCCCAAGCTGATGCTCTCCCACTGAAGCACAGCCCTTCCTTTTAAATGGAGAGTCCAGGGATTGAACCTGGGACCTCGCCAAGAAGATGCTGCTATGTAGCTGATGTTGCGTGGTTGCCAGCCAGGTTGCCAGCCTCCAGGTGGAATCTGGAGTTCTCCTGGAATTAAAACACATCTCCTGGCCAAAGAGATCAGTTGCCTTGGAGAGAACGACGGCTTTGGGCGGGGGGACTCCGGGGCATCATACCCCCACTGGTCTCTCTCCCCTCCACAAACACCACCCTTCTGAAGCATCACCCCCAAATCCCAAGGGATTTCCCAAGCCAGAGTTGGCGACTTTAGTTAGCAGTCCAGTTTACACAAGAAACGGCGTGGGTCAACTTTTCAGCCTTTCAAACTTGTCTCTGTGTGAGTGCAAAGCTGTGGCTGAACGTAGCCTAACTCAAACAGGACACAGTATCTTATTCCAAGACACTGAAATGCGGGAGAACACATCCAGTTACCACGTCAGATTACACAGGGAAGCCATTGAAATTCATAAAGACAAACACAATTTCAACAGGAAAGAAGATAGTTTAAAAATAAAGAGGGCATGGTTTCCAGTCCTGAAAAACACAAAATGCTCTATATCTTACAACAGCAGTACAGATAAGATTAGAATTTGAACAGCCAATCCATGTGCAAAAGAACCTCCTCAGGAAAGCTTCTCCAGTAGCACGTCACAGCCTGAGAAACTCCGACAAGATAATGACACAGCCCTACCCCACCTTCCTGAGTAGATATAGTGTATGCCAATAAAGGTTGTGTATTGTGTGTGTGTGAGTAGATATAAATTACCTGCCTACCATTTTTCTTCTCACACTGACACAGAGAGTCCTCCATCTTTCTGTGTTATACCTCTGAGGATGCCAGTCACCAGGTACTACAATGCCAAGACCACGGCCATACAGCCTGGAAAATCCACAATAACTAATGTGGGCGAATTCTTTTATTTCCTGTAGCATCACTTTTTATAGAACTGCCAACTTGGGGTGGAAAATCCCTGGAAATTTCGGGGTAGTTTTGGGGAGAACAGAGTTTGGGAAGCCAGGGACTTCAGTGGAGCTCAGTGTCACAGAGTCCACCCTCCGAAGCTGCCATCTTCTCCAGGGGAACTGATCTCCGTTGTCTGGAGATCAGTTGCAATGCCAGGAGATCTCCAGGCCCCACCTGGAGGTTGGCAACCTTATGCTTTGAACAGGCATTTAACAGCAGCGGGGAAAGAATACAAGAACTCGTGGGCACTCCATGAAATTGCTGAGCAGTTGGGGTAGGACGGATAAAATGAAGTCCTTCTTCAGCCAAAGAGTGATTAACTTGTGGAATTCACTGCCACAGGAGGTGGTGGCGGCTACAAGCATGGAGCTTCAAGAGGGAATTGGATAAGCATATGGAGCAGAGGTCCATCAGTGGCTCTCAGCCACAAGCAGGGGTCCGTTGGAGCAGGAGCGCACAGGAGCGCAGCTCCGGGAGTGAGGAGCCCAGGGGGCGGGCACATGACCAAGCCCCGCCCCCTCCTCGGCTTCCCCGAGCAGTGCAGAGGCGCAGCGCGCCGGGGAAAGCCCTGCTAGGGTCTTTACTGTTTTTAATGTTTTGTTTAAATATTGATAATTTTATCATTGTTCCTTTTATGACTGTGTGCTGCTTTTCCAGAGACTTGCTCAAGGTGGCATATAAATTTTCTAAGTATACCATTTTTTATCTGGGCACATGGCACATAAGTACTGGAGAAATTTCACCAACGCTTCAGCAGCTTCCACCCCATCAGTTTGGTGTAGTGGTCAGGAGTTGGACTCTAATCTGGGAGAACCGGGTTTGATTCCCCACTCCTCCACATGCAGCTGCTGGTGTGACCTTGGGCCAGTCACAAGTTCTCTCAGAGTTGTTCTCTCATGAGCCGTTCTCCAAAGACCTCTCTCAGCCCCACCTACCTCACAGGGTGTCTTGTTGTGGGGAGGGGAAGGGGAAGGAATGGGTGGTGCACATGTCCTGGGTCTCTCAAGTCTCCTTGAAACCTGGTGGTTTCAAGGGAGCAGGAAGAGAATGCGGGCGTGTTCTTGACGCTTATTTTTATTGCACCAAGTATTGGATGGGGAAGGGACTGGAGGAAGAGCAGGTCAGTTTCACTCGCCTGTGGAGTGGAGCCTGAGGGGTGGGTGTGGCCTTCTGACACACTTCCGGTATGTTAGGGGGTGTGGCATATGCAAATGAGTTGTGCAAATGAGTTATGCTAATGAGCTCCTGCACCTCTTTTTCTATGAAATGACACCTGGCCTCAAGGTATAGATAGGGACTCTAGAGTCTGGGGCAAGTGATATTCTGTATTCTTGGTGCTTGAGGGGGAGGGCAACAGTGGGAGGGCTTCTCGTGTCCTGGCCCCACTGCGGGACCTCCTAAGGGTACCTGGTGTTTTTGGCCCCTGTGTGACACAGTGTTGGACTGGATGGGCCACTGGCCTGATCCAACACTGGCTTCTCTTCTGTTCTTATGAAAGGAAAACAGAAAGTCTGAAAACTGGAGGGATTTCGAGGACAGACCGCGCCTCTTACATTTTTACTGGCCAGCATTTCTCAGGGAGATTAATTTCTCGGGGAGGAGATTTACTCTTTTTCAAGAGGCAGGGATCCAGGTTGTCGACAGCGTGCCCTGACCCCCGAGATAACATGCAGCCAGTTGGGTTTCTGCTTCATAGCAAAATGTTTCCAAGACAACTGAGGTCAGCCTGCCTTGAGACAGAACTCTGTGTCTTCGGGATGGCCGCGGGTCAGTCCTCCGCATCACGGAAGAGGCAAAAGGACCCGAGGGGTCCCTCTGGAGACCAGCCCTGCGACGATGGGTTCGGGCGAGGGAGTCTCTGTTTGGGGAAACGGGGAGGCAAAGGATTTGGCTTTGGGAAATGAGAAGGAGGAAGACTGGAAGCCAGCATGGGCTGGGGATCAGAAAGAGAGAGAGAGAGGGAGAGAGAGGGTTGTTTGCTGTAATTCGGTGGTGCGACCTCATTTGGAGTACTGTGTACAGTTCTGGTCACCACACCACAGAAAGGATATTATAGTAGCATTGGGAAAAGTGCAGAAAAGGGAAACTAGGAGGATAAGAAGGGGTTGGAACACTTTCCCTATTTATATGGATGTGATTTTAAATTTGTATATCCTAGATTTTATATGTTGTTAGCCGCCTAGAACCGGCCTGCGCTGGCTAGGCGGGATACAGGTCCAAATAAATAAATAAATACATACATACATACATACATAAGAAAGGTTCAAGCACTTGGGGCTCTTTAGCTTGGAGAAGCGACGGCTGAGGAGTGACATGATCGAGGTTTACAAGATGATGCCTGGGATAGAGCAGGTAGAGAAAGAAGTCCTTTTCTCCCTTTCTAACAATAGAAGAAGAGGAGGAGGAGATTGGATTTATACCCCACCCTTCACTACCCAAGGGAGTCTTAGAGAGGCTTCCAATCTCCTTTCCCTTCCCCTCCCCACAACAGACACCCTGTGAGGTGGGTGGGGCTGAGAGAGCTCTGAGACAGCTGTGCTTGAGAGAACAGCTGGTACAGAGCTATGGCTTGCCCAAGGTCATCCAGCAGGTGCAAGTGGAGGAGTGGGGAATCAAACCCGGTTCTCCCAGATTAGAGTCCGTGCACTTAACCACGACACCAAACTGGCTTGTGGGCACTCCATGGAATTGCCGAGCAGTCGGGGTAGAACGGATAAAAGGAAGTCCTTCTTCTCCCAAAGAGTGATAAATACATGGAATTCACTGCCACAGGAGGTGGTGGCAGCTACAAGCACGGACAGCTTCAAGAGGGAACTGGATAAACATATGGAGCAGAGGTCCATCAGTGGCTCTTAGCCACAAGGTGTGGATAGGAACTCTCGGTCTGGGGCAAGTGATGCTCTGCCTTCTTGGTGCTTGACTGGGGGGGGGGGGCAACAGTGGGAGGGCTTCCTGGCCCCACTGGTGGACCTCCTGAGGGCACCTGGTGTTGTTTCTGGCCACTGTGTGACACAGAGTGTTGGACTGGATGGGCCACTGGCCTGATCCAACACTGGCTTCCCTTGTGTTCTCTCATGTTCGGTAACCTTTGGCTGTTTCTCTTTTAGCTGGAGAGCTACATCCAGATGAACATGAAGTCGGAGATGGTGCAGATCCAGCAGAACGTGGTGCAGAACCAGACAGCCACCATGCTGGAGATCGGAACGCACCTCTTGAACCAGACAGCTGAGCAGACCAGGAAGCTGACGGACGTGGAGGCCCAGGTATTGACAGCGTCAGGGGGGAGTTCCACAATCGCACTGAAGGGGAAATAAAATATGATACTGAGCATCAGAAGGAGATGGAGTCAGGATCTGGGACAAGGTGGCCTGGCTCAGGGTTCAGATTTAGTTTTTGCCCAGCAGAGCCAGTTTGGTGTAGTGGTTAAGAGCACGGACTCTAATCTGGGAGAACCGGGTTTGATTCCCCACTCCTCCACTTGCAGCTTCTTGGGCAAGCCATAGTTCTGGCACAGCTGTTCTCTCAAGAGCAGTCCTTGAAAGAGCCCCACCTGCCTCACAGAGTGTCTGTTGTGGGGAGGGGAAGAGAAAGGAGTTTGTAAGCCTCTCTGAGACTCCAAGTGAAGGGCAGGGTATAAATCTAATCGCCTCCTCCTCTTCTTCTTGTGGCTGGCAGCTCTGTGGGCTGGACTGAGGCAATGCAGCAAGGGAATGCAGCCAGTGGCCGGGGACCTTTTTTGAGTGGCAGTTCTTGCAGCCAACTGATTTTGGCGCCCCATGGAACGTTGCCACCCCAACTGGCTTTTATATGTAAGGAAAGATATCTCCAGGACCTAGCTTTACATTTTATGGCACGCATGGCCCAGCCCGACAAAGTGACATCCATGTCAGATCCGACCCTTGTCAGAAATGAGTCTGACACCTGTGATCTAAGGAGTCCTCCCCAGCTCTGGTTTCACTCCTGACCTCCAGTGTTGCTCTCCACCTTGCTCAGGTGCTCAACCAGACCTCCCGCATCGAGATCCAACTCTTGGAGAACTCCCTGTCCACAAACAAGCTGGAGACGCAGCTCCTGATCCAGACCAATGAGATCCAGAAATTGCAGAACCGAAACAGGTAAGATTGTCCTTCTGGCTTGACTGGTTAGCTGAGAGAGGGGGGAGCTGGTTGCCTTCTCCTAAGACAGGGAAATCAGATGCGTGTTCAAAGGAATCCACCCAATTTCTTTAGATAATATAGACCAGTTTGGGGGGGGGGGGCTGTTGTGACAATGCAAAGAAGACCCTGCATGCAGAAAACTAGCACGTTAAGGAAAAACTAAACTAGAAACCTCACTTCCTGACATGCTAATTCCCCCTTCCATCTTTAAAAAGTTGTCAACCCTAATCCACTGGGTTGCCAGTTCAGGGCTGGGAAATTCCTGGATATTCGAGGCGGAGAGCCTAGGAAGAGGGGGAGGGTCTCAGCAAGGTGTAATGTCAAAGCAGCCCTTTTCTCCAGCAGAAAAACAGATCAGCTGAGAGCCAGTTTGGTGTAGTAGTTAGGAACGCAGGCTCTGATCTGGGGAAACCAGGTTTGATCCCCCCATTCCTCCACAGGCAGCTGCTGGGGTGATCTTGGGTCAGTCACAAGTTCTGTCCGAGCTGTTCTCTCACGAGCAGTTCTCAAAAGGGCTCTCAGCCCCACCTACATCACAGGGTGTCTGTTGTGGGGAGGGGAAGGGAAAGGAGATTGTAAGCCGCTCTGAGACTCTGAGTGAGTGAAGGGCAGGATATAAATCCAATCTCCTCCTCCTCCTCCTCCTCCTCTTCTTCTTCTTCTTGAGAGGCAGTTTGGTGTAGTGGTTAAGTGCGCGGACTCTAATCTGGGAGAACCGGGTTTGATTTCCCACTCCTCCACTTGCACCTGGCTGGATGACCTTGGGCAAGCCATAGCTCTGTACCAGCTGTTCCCTCAAGGACAGCTTGGGAAAGAGCTCTCTCAGCCCCACCTACCTCACAGGGTGTCTGTTGCGGGGAGGGGAAGGGAAAAGGAGTTTGTAAGCCGCTCTGAGACTCCCTTGGGGAGTGGAGGGCGGGGTATAAATCCAATCTCTTCTTCTTCTTCTTCTTGGAGATTTCCAGGCCCTACCTGGAGGCTGGCATCCCTCGGTACTCTCTTAAAGCCAGGCTTCCTTTCTCAGTAAATGTTTGCAGTTTTCCCTTCTTCCAAGCCTGTAAACATGCTCCGGGTGGGGGGGGGGATGGGGGGGGTCACAAATCACCCCTTTGTGAAGCCCTTTTGAGCTGCCAAAAACCCTGCAGGGCTGTGTTGTGTTGTGTTGATTCAGGGTCCAGCAATGCAAGCGTGACACGTTGTTATCTACCCGGGGCTGCGCTGGCCTCCCTCCCTTATCTCAGTCTTGTGCTCTGCTGGAATGCAGCTCTCAGCCTTCCAAGGAGCAGCATTCCCTTCTGAGTCCGGACCGAGGGTCGGTGGCTCAGCGCCTGGGAAGTGAGGCGTGGTGCCTGTGGAAAGGAGGCGCGTGGGGAAGGGTTTCATGGAGTATCTTTAGAGCCAAGTTTGAGTCCAGTGGCTCCTTTAAGACTAACAAAGTTTAATTCTGGGTATAGGCTTTCGTGGGCAAAGTCTCTGTAGAAGTGAGCATGCACACAAAAGCGTATACCCAGAATTCAACTTTGTTGGTCTTAAAGGTGCTACTGGACTCAAACTTGGCTCTGTTGCTTCAGAACAACACGGTTACCCACCAGAATCTATGGGAGGAGGAGGAGGAGGAGGAAGCATCAAGAGACACTAAGAGGCACTAAGCCTCTGAATCCCAGAGCCAGGAGGCAACATCGGGGGAAGGCAGGATAGTGGATGAGAAAGACCCCTGGTCTGATCCAGCAGGGCTCTTCTGAGGTTCTTAAAGAAGGCCTCGGCCTCTATGCCCTGCTGTTGGCCCTCCAGAGGAACTGGTTGGCCGCTGTGTGAGATGGGATGCTGGACTAGATGGACCACTGGTCTGATCCAGCAGGGCTCTTCTGATGTTCTTATGAAGGCCTTGGCCTCTCTGCCCTGTTGTTGTCCCTCCAGAGGAACTGGTTGAGGCCACTGTGTGAGACAGGATGCTGGACTGCGTGGACCCTCACTGGTCTGATCCAGCAGGGCTCTTCTGATGTTCTTATGAAGGCCTCGGCCTCTCTGCCATGTTGTTGGCCCTCCAGAGGAACTGGTTGGCCACTGTGTGAGACGGGATGTTGGACTAGATGGACCCTCACTGGTCTGATCCAGCAGGGCTCTTCTGATGTTCTTATGAAGGCCTCGGCCTCTCTGCCCTGTTGTTGTCCCTCCAGAGGAACTGGTTGGCCACTGTGTGAGACGGGATGCTGGACTAGATGGACCCTCACTGGTCTGATCCAGCAGGGCTCTGATGTTCTTATGTACTTTGGGGGGGGGGCACTGGGGAAGAAGGCAGGATCTTCTATATATATATATAGAGAGAGAGAGAGAGAGAGAGAGAGTTTGGTGTAGTGGTTAAGTGCGCGGACTCTAATCTGGGAGAACCGTGTTCGTTTCCCCACTCCTCCACTTGCACCTGGCTGGATGACCTTGGGCAAGCCATAGCTCTGTACCAGCTGTTCCCTCAAGGAACAGCTACCTCACAGGGTGCCTGTTGTGGGGAGGGGAAGGAAAAAGAGTTTGTAAGCCGCTCTGAGACTCCCAAGTGAGTGAAGGGTGGGATATAAATCCAATCTCTTCTTCTTCTTCTACGGTGAAGAACATCTACGGTGGAAGCCTCCTGGCTGGGCATAAGTGGCTGGTATTTGGTGCTGGTTTGTTTGCTGCCATCTGCAATCTGATTGTTTAGCTGTATTTTAATATGAGTTAATTTTATACGCTGTGTTTTAACTTTGTACGTGTATGATTTTATGTTGTTAGCCGCCTAGAGCCGGTTCGCTGGCTAGGCGGGATATAAATCGAAATAAATAAATAAATAAATAAATACATTCTTCCTAATGCATTGGCCATTTCCAGCTCTCCCATTGGCTATGCTGTGTGCTCCATCAGCCATTGGCCCATCAACTGCCACTCAAGAGTAATCACATGCCACTGGCTGGGTCCTGGGTTCGCTCCTCTTCCCCGCCCAGTGCTGCCTCAGCCTCTGTTCCCTGTCAGAATAACTGCCAAAACAGCTGTATCTCCTGACGAAGACACTTAGTGTCTCTTGCTTGGCTCCTGTGGGACTAGCTTTTCCCTCCGTGGCTGTTGCTAGGCAACCAAGCTTGGTTCTGTCAGTAAAAAGGCAAAGACAGGAGTCCATTTCCAGTCCTTTGTGGGGAATTCATTGGGGCCAGTCCTGACTACGGTGTCCCGCTGCAGATTGGGAAATTTGAGGGGTGAAGCCTGGAGAGGGTGAAGTTTGAGGATGGTGGGACCTCAGTCAGGTACAATGCCAGAGACTCCACCCTCCAAACCAGCCAATTCCTCCTTGGGGACCATTGTTGCCAATCTCCAGGTGAGGGCTGGAGACCACTCAGAATTACAACTGCTCTTCAGGAGGGAGGGGAGAGGAGATGGAAAGCTGAAGTCAGAGGGGCAGATAAAGGTAGGTTGATGGTTGGCTGGGAAGGAGGTAGGGTTGCCATCTCCAGGTTGTGAAATTCCGGGAGATTTGAGGGGTGGAGCCTGGAGAGGGTGGGGTTTGAGGAAAGGTGGGACTGCAAACAGGTACAGTGCCATAGGCGCCACCCTCCAAACCTGCCATTTCCTCCTGGGGAATCACTGCTGCCAATCTCCAGGTGAGGGCTGGAGATCACTCAGAATTCCAGCTGCTCATCAGATGGCAGAGATCAGTTCCCCCGGAGCAGCGGTGGGCAAACTTGCTCAGTGTAAGAGCCACCTAGAACAGGGGTGGCCAAACTTGCTTAATGTAAGAGCCACATGGAATAAACATCAGATGTTTGAGAGCCGCAAGACACGAACAAATATGACCTGCTTTTATTGGAAAATAAGCAGATTTGCTTTTTATTAACATTAAATGAGACTGCCCAAAATAACAACAAAAGGGGTAAAAGCAGATATTGATAATGATCTTAATTTGTCCGATGATACTTGTTTGCTAATGATATTTAGCTTCCCCAGCCGCCCTGCCGGGAGCCACATAATATATGTGAAAGAGCCGCGTGCAGCTCCTGAGCCACAGTTTGCCCACCCCTTCCCTGGAGAAAACGGTGGACTCTGTGTCAACGTACCCTGCT
This sequence comes from Lepidodactylus listeri, assembly GCA_029233225.1. Lineage (NCBI taxonomy): Eukaryota > Metazoa > Chordata > Lepidosauria > Squamata > Gekkonidae > Lepidodactylus > Lepidodactylus listeri. The sequence goes on from JARCFY010000002.1 coordinate 6,767,687, forward strand.
GAGGTCACCACAGCAAATTGACGCTGAGTGCCCAAGGCCAGGACACCTGCCCAGAGCTTCTTTCCAGAGCCCGTTGTATTTATTCCCACAACGGGCCTTATTCCTAGTATAAAACGAAGAAAGCATTCTTTCCTTCGCAGCCTTTTGGAGTCCCGAGTCCAGGAGATGGAGAAGAAGCACTCGCTGGAGCTGGAAGGGAGCCGTCTGGAGAAGGAACAGCTGCAGCAGCTGGTCATCCATCAGAGCAGCACCATCGAGGGCCTGGAGAAGACCCTCCTCGCCAGCAACAGCAACAGCAGCCTCCTCCAGCAGCAGCAGCTGCAGCTTCTGGAGTCCGTCCAGAACTTGGTCCAGCTCGTCTCCCGAGGCAAAGGTGAGCGGAAGGGCAAGAAGACGCGGAAGGGGAGGGTTCCCGTTAATCGGGATGCCTCGCTTGTCTTCACCTGGGAGCTGCCCTCAGACCCCCCCCCCCCTCCTCCTCTCTCTCTCGCTTTGTCCTGTCTCATTCTGCACATGGCCTTCCACGGAGACACATTTCTCTGCAGGTCTCTCCTGGAAATGGAATTCATTTCATAGTAATGTTGTGTCAGGTTAATTTTTTTAGCATCACAGTTTTGTTTTTGTTTTTTTGCAATAGAATTTTATTTTTCCATTATTCTCAAATGCAATTAGCTTTTATACATATTCCATTCTTTATAAAATTGCATAGTTAGCTAAAAAGATATAATCATTAAATGACTTCCCACCCCAACTGTACCTTCATATATATCAACCGGTAAACATGTATTTTAGAAGTATTTGCCCCCTAAGGTAACATTTTGAGCTATTATAACTTTTATACATTTAAAAATTATATTCGTTAAAAAAGAAAAAAGGTTTAGTTTCACGGCTAACTAAACATTCATTTTTTGTGATATGATTCTGTTCCTCTCTTCAGTAGTTAGAAAGTGTAAAGCATCACAGTTTTCATATGACGATATGGTTGTGTTTTGATTTACTATTGTTTTGCGTAGTAGGTTATTAATACCAAATTCTTACGGCAGTTCGGGGCCCAAACAGAATGTTTAAAATTCATTCCTTGGAGAATACATACTACTGATGGACCTCCTAACCAGTTCGGTGTAGAGGTTAGGAGTGCAGACTCTAATCTGGGAGGACCAGGTTTGATTCCCCACTCCTCCACATGCAGCTAGCTGGGTGACCTCGGGTCAGTCACAAGTTCTCTCAGAGCTGTTCTCTCAAGGGCAGTTCTTGAGAGAGCTCTCTCAGCCCCATCTACCACAGTCACAGTGTTTCCTCTAAGCTGAGTTAGTATGAGTTAGCTCACAGTTTTTTAGCTCACACATTTTTTTGTCTTGGCTCAGGAAGGATAGCTTCAGAGAAAACTAATTTATGCAGCAGCCAAATCCCTCATGCACAACTTTAATGCCAGTAGCTCACAAAGCAGAATTTTTGCTCACAAGACTCCACAGCTTAGAGGGAGCATTGAAGTGTTCCCTCTAAGCTGAGTTAGTGTGAGCCAGCTCACAGTTTTTTAGCCTCCGGCTCACACATTTTTGCCTTTGCTCAAGAAGGATGGCTCCAAAGCAAACTACCGTATTTTTCGCTCCATAAGACGCACTTTTCCTCCCCAAAAAAGTGGGGGGGAAAGTGTGTGAATCTTATGGAGCGAATATGGAGCTTTTCTTACCTGTAACAGGGCTCTTTCTTCAGCAGGAACGCAGGGGAACGCCATTCAGGCTGGCATCCCAGCCTTCCCCGCCCCTCCCTGCTGGGCCTGAGCTGTTAAGACTTAAAAGGGAAGCGGCAGGAAAAACCCCACCAGGCTAAGTACTCTTTCCCTTTTAGTGCTTTCCCCCTTTAAGACAGCCAGCAGCAGAAAGCCCCGCCCACAGATTAAGCTCCGTGGCTACTTTGCACAGAAAGGCCTGGCTTTGCATGGCATGCCGACCTCTCTCTTCTTTCCTTCCTTCCTTCCTTCCTTCCTTCCTTCCTTCCTTCCTTCCTTCCTTCCTTCCTTCCTTCCTTCCTTCCTTCCTTCCTTCCTTTTTTTCTGTCTGTCTTTCTGTCTCTCTCTCTGTCCCCACCTTTCTTTCTTCCTTTCTCTTTCTCTCTCCTCCTCCTTCCTTCCTTTATCTCTCTCTCTCTCTTTCTTTCTGTTTCATTTTTTCCTGTTTTCCTCCTCTAAAAACAAGGTTCGTCTTATGATCAGGTGCGTCTTATGGAGCGAAAAATACGGTAATCTATGCAGTAGCCAAATCACTCACTCACAGCTTTAATGCCAGTAGAACTCACAAAGTAGAATTTTTGCTCACACGACTCCACAGCTTAGAGGGAGCATTGGTCGCGACACTGGTATTCCTTGGAGATCACCCTTCCAAATACTAGCCAGGGGCAACCCTGCTTAGCTTCCAAGATCTGACAGGACAGGGCTAGCCTGGACTATCCAGCTCAGGGTTGTACAGTGGGGTACAATGCCATAGACTCCAACCTCCAAAGCATCGATTTTCTCCAGGGGAACTGATCTCTGTAGTCATAGAATCAAAGAATCACAGAGTCGGACGGGGCCCTACAGGCCATCTAGTCCAACCCCCTGCTCAGTGCAGGTTCAGCCTAGAGCATCCCTGACCAGTGTCTGGAGAGGAGGTGTAATTCCGGGGGATCCCCAGGTCTCACCTGGAGGCTGGCATCCCTAATTAAGATTCCTATCAGTTCAGGACACTGGCCGCCTGAGACGGTAGGCAAGCAGTTCTTTGAGAGTTGTGTTTTTCCAACTAGTTCCGTTGAAGAAAGACGACCGGCTGTTCCAAGACTGCGCCGAGATCCAGAACTCGGGACTCAACCTCAGCGGGGTTTATGCTCTCCACATCAGCAATCTGACGGAGCCCCAAAAGGTCAGTGAAACTTAGCTTGCTTTGCCCCTTCCCGGCTCCGTGCCCAATTAGACATCTGCTGACCAAAATACTTTGCCTCTCTCTTTGTTGTAGTGGTTTGGTGTAGTGGTCAAGAGCGTGGACTCTAATCTGGGAGAACCGGGTTTGATTCCCCACTCCTCCACTTGCACCTCCTGGATGACGTTGGGCAAGCCATAGCTCTGTACCAGCTGTTCCCTCAAGGACAGCTTGGGAAAGAGCTCTCTCAGCCCCACCTACCTCACAGGGTGTCTGTTGTGGGGAGGGGGAGGGAAAGGAGTTTGTAAGCCGCTCTGAGACTCCAAGTGAGTGAAGGGCGGGATATAAATCGATTCTCTTCTTCTTCTTCTTCTTCTTCTTCTTCTCTTTGTGCTTCCTTCCTTTTGCCAGGCCTCTTGTGATATGGAGACGGATGGTGGAGGGTGGACCGTTATCCAGCAACGCATCAATGGCAGCATCAGTTTCCAGCGAAACTGGATGGAGTACAAGCAGGTATGGGTCAGGAAGACCAGGGGGAAGAGACATGGGGGGGAGGGGGACAGCAGTCGTTTCTAGGAATCACCGAAAACTCTATGGTTTTATGTTATTAGCGTTTCAGCTAATTCCTTAAAAGGTGTGATGTAACTTAGATTCGTAGAATTCTAGAGTTGGAATGGACCTCCAGGATCATCGAGTCGAACCCCCTGCACAATGTAGGAAATCCACAAAGACCTTCCCCTCCAAACCACTGAAGTTCACAGAATCCGCATTGCTGTCAGATGGCTGCCTAGCCTCTGTTTGGAATCCTCCAAAGAAGGAGGGCCCACCACCTCCCGAGGAAGCCTGTTCCACTGAGGAACCGCTCTGACTGTCAGGAAGTTCTTCCTCAAGAGAGCCAGTTTGGTGTAGTGGTTAAGGGCACGGACTCTAATCTGGCAGAACCGGGTTTGATTCCCCACTCCTCCACTTGCACCTGGCTGGATGACCTTGGGCAAGCCATAGCTCTGTACCAGCTGTTCTCTCAAGGACAGCTTGGGAAAAAGTTCTCTCAGCCCCACCTACCGCACAGGGTGTCTGTTGTGGGGAGGGGAAGGGAAAGGAGTTTGTAAGCCGCTCTGAGACTCTTAAGTGAGTGAAGGGCGGGATATAAATTCAATCTACTCTTCTTCTTCTCATGTTCAGCTGAAAACTTTTCTGATTTAATTTCAAGCTGTTGGTTCTGGTCCGACTTTCTGGGGCAGCAGGAAACAGCTCCGCCCCATCCTCTATAGGACAGCCCTTCAAGCACTTGAAGATGGTGATCATATCACCTCTCAGTTGTCTTCTAAGTTTACCTGAAAGTGACATCACATTGTGGGTCGAGACAGCCATTTTTAATATTTTATTTTTCTCCCACTGCTGTTCTACCCTACTGGGGAGCTGGCAACCCTGGCCAACACTGCCTTGGTAAATACCAGGAGATTTTTTGGGGGGGGGGAGTGCTTGGGGAGGGTGCAGTTTGGGGAGTATGTGATGTCACTCCTGGATGACAATCTAGGCCGTTCCCCCTAGTTTCTGTGGTGTTTACCATAGAGACTAGGGGAAATTCCTAGATCATCACTGTGTGGAGGCCATTTTTACTCATCTCACTTTCTCACAAGTAGGAAATTGAGGCTGGGGAGTGGGTAAATCCCAGCCTGGGCAGGTAAATGCGAGGCCTATCCCCAAAATCCGCCAGGGCCTCAATATGCAGCTAGTCCTATTGGGGTCTGCCATAGAGTTGTCATCTGTAATTCTTGTGAACAGGGGGGGAAACTGGCCCAATACTTGTTTGCAACTTTGCTGGTTCCAACTTGTCTCCCTCAGTGTGTGTTTCGGACGTGCAGAATTTTACATGCAAACGCACCCGGCATTTGGGTCAGATGAACTAGCTCCTCTTCACGACAGAGCGCAAGGGAAACGCCCGCTTTCTGTTTACAGCAGAAGCCGGAGTGCACAGAGCTGATTGGCTGGGCACGAGTGAGGTCATGAAATCGGCCTGCCGTCTTCCCCCCAAAGCAGTCAGTAGGATTACCACAGAGTTTCCGGCAGTTGCTAGAACTTCCCTGGTCCCTTCTGGGTAACTCTAGGAATTTTCAGGAACTCTATGATCAGAACTTCCTGTAAATAGATGCGGCCCTTCCCCCCCCCCCCCCCCCCCCTCTTCCATTTTTCTCCTCAGGACAATTGTGCTCAGTGGGCAACGACTGCAGGCGAATGGGAACCCTTCCAATATGGCTTCTTCCAGTATGGCACCACTTGAGAGTTTGAGAAGTCCTGTTGGGCAGGCTTGGCTCGCTGAACTGTCTCTACAGACACCTGGGGAATTAGACAGGAACGGGGAGGTTTCCCAGACTCACCCCGTCTATCTGCTGCTGCAAGTGGGGCAGAAGGGAGGAAATGCCCAGGGAAATCAGCATTGTGTCACGTTGCAATGTCCTTTCCCGCAAATGGAGACCAAGAATCCCTACGAGGAAAGGCTGAGGGAGTTGGGAATGCTCGGTCTGGAAAAGAGGAGGTGGGTGGGGGGGATAGGATTGTCCTCTCTTGAAGTATCAGAAGGGCTGTCACTTGGAGGAGGGCAGGGAGCTGTTCCTGTTGGCAGCAGAGGAGAGGACTCGCAAGAGTGGGTTTAAATGAAGGGCGGGGAGGTACCGGCTGGATCTTAGGAGAAACTCTTTTACAGTCAGAGTTGTACAACAGTGGAATGGGCTCCCCAGGGAGGTGGTGAGCTCCCCCCCTCGCTGGCAGTCTTTAAGCAGCAGCTGGACAAACCCTTGTCAGGGATGCTCTAGGCTGATCCTGCACTGAGCAGGGGGGTTGGACGAGATGGCCTGTCTGGCCCCTTCCCGCTCTATGATTCTGTGATTCTCTGAAATACCCAGAGATGACATCAACATGATGATACAATGCACGCTTACTCAGTAGAAAGTTCCACGAATCCAACGGAATTTAGGTAAAGGTTTCCCTTGCTCAAAAGCCAGTCGAATCTGACTCTAGGGTTGCGGTGCTCATCTCCGTTTCCAAGCCAAAGAGCCAGCGCTGTCTGAAGACTTCTCCGTGGTCATGTGGCCAGCATGACTAAACGCCGAGGCGCACGGAATTCCGTCACCTGCCCACCGAAGCGGCACCTATTTATTTACTTGCGATTTCTTGCTTTCGAACTGCGAGGTTGGCAGGAGCTGGGGCCAGAGACGGGATGCGGCACTTGGGTCTCGAACTGCCGAGATACAGACCTTCCAGTCGGCAGCTCAGCGCCTTAACCTCTGAGCCACTGCAGCCCCCATTTATTGCCTAGCTATCTAATTCCTAGCATTTACCGTGGGAATTTACTTCCTAGCAACTGAGGTCCCTTCAAGCGCTATGATTCTATGAACTAGGTGTGGGATTGCAGCCTTCGCGCATCTGAATCACGAGGCTGGGAGAGCGATCCGCTCCCTGCTGGCTTTCCACCCCTTCCCAGGCCACATGACCACGGAAAGCCAGTTCGGTGTAGTGGTTAAGTGCGTGGACTCTAATCTGGGAGAGCCGGGTTTGATTCCCCACTCCTCCACTTGCACCTGGCTGGATGACCTTGGGCAAGCCATAGTTCTGTCAGAGCTGTTCTCGAAAAAGAGCCATTTCTGTCAGAGCTCTCTTAGCTCCACCTACCTCAAAGGGTGTCCGTTGTGGGGAGGGGAAGGGAAAGGAGTTTGTAAGCCGCTCTGAGACTCACAAGTGAAGGGTGCGGTATAAATCCAATCTCCTCCTCCTTCTCTTCTTCTTCTTCATCTTCTTCTTCTCAGGGTTTTGGGGACCCTCCTGGAGAATACTGGCTGGGGAATGAAGCCGTCCACCTCCTGACCAATCAGGGAGCCTATTCCTTGCGAGTGGAGCTCCTGGACTGGGAAGGGAACCACGCCTACGCCCAGTACGAGAAGTTCCAGCTGGCGAGTGAGCAGCAGCGATACAGGTAGGGCGGGACCTCGGCCCAGCAGAAACCCTGAGAGCCAGTTTGGCGTGCAGGGGTGGCCAAACTTGCTCAACGTAAGAGCCACATAGAATAAACATCCGATGTCTTAAAGCCGTAAGACATGAACAAATATCACACACACACGTTTTTATTTTAAAGTAGGCAAATTTGCTTTTTATTAACCTTAAATGGGACGGCCAAAAATAAAAACAGAAGGAGTAAAAACAGATATTGATAATGATAATTTATTTGTCCAATGATATTTATTTGTTTGTTAATGATCAGTGGTAGAGCCTCTGCTTGGCATGCAGAAGGTCCCAGGTTCAATCCCCAGCACCTCCAGTTAAAAAGGAATAGGCAGGAGGTGATGGGAAAGACCTCCACCTGAGACCCTGGAGAGGGGCTGAGGCTCAGTGGAAGAGCCTCTGCTTGGCATGCAGAAGGTCCCAGGTTCAATCCCCAGCACCTCCAGTTAAAAAGGAATAGGCAGGAGGTGATGGGAAAGACCTCCACCTGAGACCCTGGAGAGCTGTAAAGAGGGGCTGTGGCTCAGTGGAAGAGCCTCTGCTTGGCATGCAGAAGGTCCCAGGTTCAATCCCCGGCATCTCCAGTTAAAAGGACCAGACAGGAGGTGATGGGAAAGACCTCCGCCTGAGATCCTGGAGAGTTGTGGGGAGGAAGGTGTGGCTCAGTGGCAGAGCCTCTGCTTGGCATACAGAAGGTCCCAGGTTCAATCCCCGGCACCTCCAGTTAAAAAGGAACAGGCTGGAGGGGATGGGAAAGACTTCTGCCTGAGATCCTGGCTCAGTGGAAGAGCCTCTGCTTGGCATGCGAAAGGTCCCAGGTTCAATCCCCAGCAGCTCCAGTTAAAAGGACCAGGCAGTAGGTGATGGGAAAGACCTCAGCCTGAGACTCTCAGTGGCAGAGCATCTGCTTGGCATGCGGAAGGTCCCAGGTTCCATCCCCAGCATATCCAGTTAAAAAGAAACAGGCAGGAGGGGATGGGAAAGACCTCATCCTGAGACCCTGGAGAGCTGAACATAAAAACATAATGTTGGATCAGGCCAATGGCCCATCCAGTCCAACACTCTGTCACACAGCGGCCAGAAACACCAGGTGCCATCAGGAGGTCCACCAGTGGGGCCAGGACACTAGAAGCCCTCCCACTGTTGGCTTTCCACCCACCCCCCAGCACCAAGAATACAGAACATCACCTGCCCCAGACTGAGAGTCCCTATCTATACCTTGTGGCTAACAGCCACTGATGGACCTCTGCTCCAGATGTTTATCCAGTTCCCTCTTGAAGCCGTCCATGCTTGTAGCCGCCGCCACCTCCTGTCTGAGTAGACAAGACTGACCTTGATGGACCAAGGATCTGATTCAGTAGAAGGCAGTTTTATGTGTTCACAGTCAACTATTTTTTTTAGGGGCGGGGCCAGTGGCTCTGTGGTGGAGCCTCCATTTGGCATGCAGAAGGTCCCAGGTTCAATTCCCGTTTGACTCTCAAAAGCTCACCCCATACACACACACACACACACATCTTGTTGATCTCTAAGGTGCTACTGGCCTCAGATCTAGCTCTCCAGGACAAATGTAACTGTTTCGGCTCTTCTCCTTTACCCGATCCCGTGAGCTTTTCCTGTCCTGAGAAATCCCAAATCAGACCAGAAATCGGATCGGTGGACTAGTCCCTTTCACTGAGTCATACGGCTCACTGGAAATTGAGCAAAGCTGTTTGGTACGTGTTTCCGGCGCCAAAGCAATCGGGGGTCATCAAAATGGCACGGCTTAGCACTGCCAGCTTTAATCCGATCCAGGGGGATCTTAAATCAAGGCAGTCAAAATTGGCTAGTGGGAGAGATTTTTGCTTTGGAAAACGGCCATGTAACAAGTCAGTGGCTCTGCCTCAATCGGCACCAGCGTGTCCCTCGGAAGACTTCCCATCCCGATGCCAAGAGAGCTGGCTCGGTGGGAGTTGCTGATACCCCTGAACATCAGAGCAGATCTTGCTAATGGCTTCCGGCTGCAGCTGGACAGTTCTTCTTTGGTGACCTGGAACGTGGACAACTTTCTGGGCGCTGGAGAATCCTCCTCCTCTGGAGTCCATAACAGAGAGCCCGGGGTGTGTGTGTGTGGATATAATGGCTAGAATGGCAAATTAGGACTCTGAGTGAACCGGGTTCAAATCCTCGCCTCGGCCACGGAGTCTTGCGGAGCCGCCAAAAGGATTAGATGGCTAGAGCAGCGGCCCTATGAAGATCGTTTCCAACACTCCAGGCTGTTCAGCTTTGGAAAAAAGTGATTTCTGAAAAAATCGAGATGGGTAGCCCTGTTAGTCTGTCTGCAGCAGTAGAAAAGGGCAAGAGTCCAGGAGCACCTGAACGACTGATGAAATTCGTGGCAAGGTATCAGCTTTCAGAAGTGAGCAGTGCTTCATGAGAACTCAGACCTCACCACAAATTGATCGAGGCTTACAAGATGATGCGTGGGATAGAGTGGGTAGAGAAAGAAGTCCTTTTCTCCCTTTCTCACCAGACGAGGACTCGGGGGCACTCCATGAAATTGCTGAGCAGTCGGGTTAGAACGGAGAAAAGGAAGGACTACTTCACCCAAAGAGTGATTAACACGTGGAATTCACTGCCACAGGAGGTGGTGGCGGCTACAAGCATGGATGGCTTCAAGAGGGAATTGGATAAGGATATGGAGCAGAGGTCCATCAGTGGCTGTTAGCCACAAAGTATAGATAGGAACTCTCAGTCTGGGGCAAGGGATGCTCTGGATTCTTGGTGCTTGGGGGGGGGGGGGGCAACAGTGGGAGGGCTTCTAGTGTCCTGGCCCCTCTGGTGGACGTCCTGAGGGTGTCTTTGGCCACTGTGTGACACAGAGTGTTGGACTGGATGGGCCACTGGCCTGATCCAACATTGGCTTCTCTTATGTTCTTATGTTCTTAGTACTTCTTTACCCAAAAAGTGATTAACACATGGAATTCACTGCCACAGGAGGGGGTGGCAGCTACAAGCATGGACGGCTTCAAGAGGGAACTGGATAAACATACGGAGCAGGGGTCCATCAGTGGCTCTTAGCCACAAGGTATAGATAGGATCTCTCGGTCTGGGGCAAGGGATGCTCTGTATTCTTGGTGCTTGAGGGGGGGCAAGAGTGGGAGGGCTTCCAGTGTCCTGGCCCCACTGCTGGACCTCCTGAGGGCACCTGGTATTTTTGGCCACTGTGTGTGAGGCTTCTGTATAGACAGCAAAAGATCAGACCTTTGTAGTTGAAGCAAAGTTCTTTATTGGTCCAATACTGCAAACAGGTTCTCGAATGTTTGTTAGAGATGCTTAATGGAATACAGACAGTACTATTATACTCTCAGGCTTTCAATTGAACCCCGGGTGAACGCGGGAAAAGTAGAAAGGACCGTTGAGATTCCCACAGCAAGGTGAGAAAGTGTTAAATTCCCCTCTTGATCTGAGTGACCCACATGTGTGAACCTAGGCACAACATTCTCTAGGCGTCCGGCCATAAAGAACTCTTCAAGGTTTCAATAACAAGATAACATACACTGGCCCGGAAAAAGGGAGGAGGGAATGCAAGGGAGTAGCCACCATTTGTTTAGAGATGACACCTAGGCATGTGGGTCGCCATCTCCCGCCCAGACATTGCAACATTAACCAGAGTAACCAACATACTTCATAGCGACATTTATAGCTGGCAGGAGGGAGGGTGAAGGAGACAGATAAGAGGCACTGGCAAGGGTCTGCTAGAACAAAAGAACCGAAAGCAAAATGCAGAAAACACAGAGACATCATTGTGAAATGCAAAAAGCACCGAGACATCATTGTCAGAACCTGACGCTGTGTGACACAGAGGCTGAGGACAGACTGGCAATCTGGAGTGGGATGAATCTGGAGGCCAAAGCTGCGGAGGAAAAATCCCCCGGGGCTGGCTGTCCACATTGGCCAGGGTATTGCGCAAGGATGCCGTTACGGAGCGTTCAGACTGCTGCGGAGTGGCCCCAGGTGGGCTGGCCTCCGCAGCTCGTGATAGGGCTGTTTCGGCAATTTGCGCATGTGCGCATGTGCTCATGTGCGCATGAGCACTCATGCGCAGACTGGCAAAACGCCGCGTTCACACTGCTGCCTCCGCTTGCCTCCCGCCTTCTTCCGGTTCACACTGCCTGGAAGCGGGAGGCAAGCGCAAGACGGCCTCCGGACACCGGTTTCTCCCGGTGTCCTTCTAAAGCGCAAGAAAACCGGCTTCAAAGCGGGTAAGTGCGGAAGGGAGCCGAGGGACAGCTGCGCATGTCTGAACGGGCTGCCTTCCCCCTCTTCCCGTGCGGACTTATCCCGGGGCAGATTGCCAGTCTGTCCTCAGCCAGAGTGTTGGACTGGATGGGCCACTGGCCTGATCCAACATTGGCTTCTCTTATGTTCTTAAATTTTGTTACCCATTCATTCATTTGTGCATTCATTCATTTAATGTATACCCGCCCCTCCCCGCTGAAGCAGGCTCAGGGTAGCTTACGGGACAGGCTAAAAGACATACAGTAACAATTACAAAACAGTCTTAAAACCATCCAAATTATCATAAAGTGCTAGTACAGTAGACCGAGTCTTTAAGGTCATTATTGCCCTCTGAGACTGGGAGCAGCTCTCCCTATTCGCAAGCAGAGGTCTTTCGCTTCACCTCTTCTCTGATCCTTGTTAACTGGAGATCTTCTTCGTGGTCTCTGTGCATCACACCTCTGGGATTAAGTGCGCCTGCGCCGATCCCGATCGGTAATCTTCAAAGCCTAACGGATTTTCGCGCCGGCTCCCCGGTCACGTGCACGTCCCACTGCGCATGACCCGGGGAGGGGCACGAGGATCCCGCCAGTTCTCTTCTGACCACCGCGTCGTGAGGATCCCCTCTCCGCTTCGGTTGGTAGTTAACTTTCGTTTTTCCATTTGGAAAGGCCTTTCGGACTGATTTTTCCTGTTTCTTGACTACGGACTGTTTTTCTGGACTCGTTTTTCGGATTTTCCTCCTCCTGCTCCCCGCTCGGCCTATGGCCCAGCGGTGGGGTTTCTTTAAACGTTGCCTTAATTGTGGGAGTAAAATCGCTCCCCCAGACAAGCATTCCCTTTGCTTGTTGTGCCTAGGCGAATCGCATCGTGTCGATTCCTGCTCGAGTTGCGCCGCGTTCTCCAAACAAACTTGGAAGAACTGGGCGGCCCGACTCAGAGTGGCGCTTCTGGAAGCAGCGTTGTCTCCGAAGATGTCCGCAGCTGAAGCCTCGGTAGCATCCCCATCGGCACCGAAGGGTCCGATGTCATCACTGGTGCGAAGTCCCTCCGGTACCGAGAAGTCGGCACCGAAAAGATCCCTCTCACTGCCACGAACCCCCGCTAAGAAGCGCAGGGAAGGCAAAGAGGGTAAGGGCAAGCTGAAGCACAAGTCAACCTCCGGTGCTTTGTCGACACAGCCCGCGTCCGACATGACCCAGCATGGGTCCCCACAGCTTGACCCTCCAGGGCGCGAACGATCCCGGGGCAGCTCTGCCTCCCCGATGCCGCGACCCATCCAGCTCACAGATTCGGAACCCGACATCGAGCTGACACAGATCCCTCACAGCAGTCCCGAGACCAGGCCCGACCCGCAACCTACACCGAGAGGTGAGCGAGACTGGCGCCTGCCTCCGTCTTCGGTGCCGTGGGACGTCCGTCAATGGCGATACCTGTATGGTCCCTCCTACCCTCCACCCCCGCAGTGGTACCCGGCGGAGTGGGATCGCCAGTCGACGTCGTCAAGAGTTTCCCGATGCCGAGATCCCCCGGCCCCGAGACCGACTCCGATACCGAAACCGATGCCGAAACCACCTCCGATACCAATGCAAACTCCGCCCGACATCGATCTTCCTCCCTACAACCAGATCCGTCGACCCCTATGTCTCCCTCCGAACGTCCCGACCAGTCGATACCTGAATCTCCCGCATCTTCCGATGATGAAGCTCCCATCCAACCATCACCATCCCCTGACGTGGCTGAAAATTTACCAATCTCTCCCTCTGAGGATGTGAAATCCTATGGAGAGCTCATCAAATGAATGGCTCACTCCCTGGCACTCACCATGGTCCAGCCAGCCCCCACCGCTACCGATGCCATCTTCGACATCGTACAGATGGATACATCCACCGTGGTAGCTCTACCACTCATATCGGTGCTCTTGAACACTGCCAAGGAATCCTGGGGGCAGCCTTCCTCAACCCCAATCTCCAGCAAGAGATTGGACCACATGTACAGGCTCCAAGAGCCAGGGGCAGAATTCTTATTCATCCACCCCAAACCTAATTCGGTTGTGGTAACCCCCTCGGCCAGGGGCCGTAGTGGACATTCCTCCCCCCTGGATAAAGAGGGACGGAAACTGGACTCTTTTGGGAGACGTTTTTATTCAGCTGGTGCACTGGGCATAAAAACCGCAAACTATACAGCCTGCATGAGCAGATATCAGTACTCCCTATGGGAGCAGATGACACCACTTCTGGCCCACCTTCCTGAGGATAAGCAATGCCTTGCCAGGAAGATCCAGAAGGAAGGCATGGTGCTAGCAAAACACCAGCTTAACGCATCGAAGCATGCGGCGGATGTCACTTCCAAGACGCTCACTTCGGCAGTTGCCCTTCGTCGTCACGCCTGGCTGAGGTCGACTTCACTTCCACATGATACTAAATCCCTAGTGGAAGATCTCCCCTTTGAGGGTGAAGGACTGTTCAGTTCCACCACGGACACAGTTCTTCATGACTTAGACAAGAGCATAAAGACGTCCCGTAACCTTGGTGTCTCGCAACCGAGACAGCAGAAGCAGAAAGCGTGGCAGAGATCCTGGTCCAAAAAGCAACCGCAACGATCTCCCACTGAACCCCAATGGCAGAGGCCATCGTCTACTGCTTATCAGCAGAAACCTTACGGTCACAAACCACGGTTTCCATCCGCTTCCGCTTCCAAGGCCAAACCTCCTAAGCCGAACAAGCAGAGTCTTTGACTCTCCCATCCGCTCCGGTCTCCCCACCCGTCTGTCACCTTTTCTACCCGCATGGCAACGCATAACGTCAGACAAATGGGCCCTCTCTGTCGTAGCAGAGGGCTACAGAATAGAATTTTTTCAGATACCACAAGAATCGTACTTCGTAACCACCCCCCCCCCTCCGACACACTATCGTCGGAAGTCGAAGCCCTCCTGTCAAAAAATGCCATAGAACCGGTGCCAACAAACCACCTACAGCGGGGATTCTACTCCCGCTACTTCACGGTTCCAAAAAAGGATGGCGGACTTCGTCCCATCCTAGATCTTCGGAACCTCAATGCGTTCATCACCTACAAGAAGTTCCATATGACCACCCTCCAGACCATCCTACCGCTACTAGAGGCCAACGCGTGGATGGTGACGCTGGACTTAAAGGACGCATACTTCCATGTGACAATCCACCCGTCGCACAGACCGTACCTACGCTTCGCGGTCGGTCCGCGTCACTTCCAGTACAAGGCTCTACCTTTTGGCCTTTCTACAGCTCCTCGTGTCTTCACGAAGCTTATGGCAGTAGTAGCGGCACATCTGCAGCTTCAAGGTGTCCACCTTTATCCTTACCTAGACGACTGGCTTCTGGTCGCTCCCTCTACCAAGGAACTACAGAACCACATTTCTATCACCCTTCGAACCCTAGAGTTACTAGGGCTGACGATAAATCTCAAAAAGTCCATGCTTACCCCTTCCAGACAGGTACAATTTATCGGAGCTATTCTGAACTCCCTGCAATGCAGAGCGTTCCTACCCCCCAACAGGGCATCGGATATAGTCTCCCTGCTCCTGTCCATCCGGGAGAACGAGGAGGCTACAGCCAAGCAAATCCTTCGCCTGCTAGGCCTGATGGCCGCAACGACGGCAGTGATCCCCTTCGCCAAACTGCGGATGAGACCACTGCAGCTGTGGTTTTTGAGGCGATTCCGCCCCAGCATCCATTCCCTCTCCAAACGTTTTCGGATGTCAATCCAGGTCCTGGAGACCCTGACTTGGTGGCTTGTGCCCCAGAACTTGCATTCGGGTGCACCTTTCTGACTTCCCCCCCGCTCGGCGACCGTCACCACAGACGCCTCCCTATGGGGCTGGGGAGCTCACTTGGATGGTGTAGGTGTGGGCGACAGATGGCATCCCTCTGTGGCTCACAACCATATCAACTTCCTGGAGCTGTTGGCAGTTCTCTACGCAGTGCGATCTTTCCGCCAATCCCTGTCAGGAAAGACGGTGCTTGTCCTAACAGACAACACTACCACCATGTTTTACATCAACCGTCAGGGTGGGACGGTCTCCCGTGGACTTTGTCGCCTAGCGATAGAACTTTGGGACGAGTGCCAGACACTAGACATTCATCTGGCAGCAACTCACCTCCCAGGGCTACTCAACGTCCAAGCAGACTTCCTGAGCAGGGGAGGAGCGTCCCTACACGAGTAGGAACTGAACCCCCTCTACCTGACTCCGATCTTTGATCATTGGAGACACCCATCCGTGGATGTATTCGCCTCTCGGGAGAACAAGAAGTGTCACCTATTCTGCTCCAGAGCAGGTGCGGATCCGACCTCTCTCGGGGATGGTCTCCTTCTCCTGTGGACGGGGAAACGACTGTACCTATTCCCCCCGATTCCTTTAATACCAAGAGTAGTCCACAAACTGATGTCAGAGCGACCGTGGGCGATTCTCGTCACCCCATGGTGGCCGAGACAACCCTGGTTCCCCACACTCCTCAGCCTCTCAAGAGGGATATATCTTCACCTCCCGACGGATCCAGATCTCCTCGGGATGTACGGGGGCCGGGTACTGCACCACGATGTGCCCAGACTGAAACTAACAGCTTGGCTGACCCAACCTTAGAATTGGATTCACGAATTGCTCAAGTCCTACTAAACTCACGCAAGCTTTCCACACGACATTCATATGAGTCAAAATGGACTAAATTTTTAACCTTCCTGGCGTCTGTTGGACGGCCCTCCGTCCCCGCTACGCTTAAGGATGTGTTTGGTTTCCTCCTGTCATGTAAGGACAGGGGATTGTGTCACTCGTCTATCCGGGTTTATTTGTCGGCCATCTCAGTCAGTCATCCTAAGATTGACGGCTACTCGGTGTTTTCCCATCCAACAACGAAGCAATTCCTCAAGGGAATGAATCGTCTTTATCCTCCGGTGCGGACACCAGTCCCGGCATGGGACTTGCCCCTGGTTCTCACTAAGTTAATGGGAAAACCCTTTGAACCCATGGCCTCATGCAGCCTTCAACTTCTGTCGTGGAAGGTCGCATTTTTAGTAGCCATCACGTCTACTCGACGCGTGAGTGAGCTCTCGGCGCTTCGTTGCGACCCACCATACCTCACGTTCCACCATAATGCTGTTACTCTGGCTCCCGATGTCGCCTTCCTACCTAAGATAGTCCCGGACTTTCACATAGGGGCGGACATTACATTGCCGGTGTTTTTTCCTGGTCCCCAGGACCCAACGCAACGTAGCCTACACACTTTAGATGTCAAGAGAGCCCTGTCCTTCTACTTGCACCGGACAAAATCTTTTTGCAAGTCTCCAGCTCTCTTCATTTCTTATGCCTTGCCCAGGCAGGGACAGAAACTGTCGTCTCAAAGACTCTCGAAGTGGATAGTAGAGACGATAAAACTCACCTCCTCCTGGCCAAGAGGCCATTACCGGCGTCCCTCCGGGCACACTCCACTCGAGCCGTGGCTACTTCCACAGCTTTTCTCAAGGGCATTCCCCTGGGAGACATCTGTAATGCTGCCACATGGGCGTCTCCTCACACGTTTGTGAGACACTACGCCCTGGATGTCCGCGTCCATCAGCGTACTGTGGTGGGCCGTGCAGTTCTACAAGCAGCTCAGATGTGAGACCTCCAGCACCCCCCTCCAGGTATGTGGTGTGTTTATTGCTCGCTATTCTCCCAGAGGTGTGATGCACAGAGACCACGAAGAAGATATACAGGTTGCTTACCTGTAATTGGAGATCTTCGAGTGGTCATCTGTGCATTCACACCACCCGCCCTCCTTCCCCTCTGCTTTCGGTCTCCCTCACTTTTCTTGGGGGCTGTTAGCAGCGGTCAGAAGGAACTGGCGGGATCCTCGTGCCCCTCCCCGGGTCATGCGCAGTGGGACGTGCACGTGACCGGGGAGCCGGCGCGAAAATCCGTTAGGCTTTGGAGATTACCGATCGGGATCGGCGCAGGCGCACTTAATCCCAGAGGTGTGAATGCACAGATGACCACTCGAAGATCTCCAATTACAGGTAAGCAACCTGTATATGCTGGGGGTTGAACCTGGGACCTTCTGCGTGCCAAGCGGGTGGTCTGCCACTGAGTTCAACAGAGGCAAAAAATCCAGATCACAAGATGTCATAGTCCCGCTTAACACTGCATTGGTCAGGCTGCCCCTGGAGTCTTCTGTGCCGTTCTGGAGGCCTCACTTCCAAAAGGGATGTGGACAGAATGGAGCGGGCGCAGAGTTTGACTGCTGTCTTTTCCTGTGCTGATTTCACAGTGGTGTGAAATTTCACTCCAGGGGGTCTAAGTGCACTAATCAACAGCAATTGTTTAAAGCAGAATCAAGCCGGTTGAATACTAGCTTGACCCCAGGAGGGCAATTAGTAGATGTGGACATTTCAGTGGCAGCACGGTTTCACACCGCACAGAGGTGTGGGCAGGTTTTTTTGGAACTAGAATGATTCCAGCGGGAAAGTCAGATGTAAAAACAGCCCAAGAAGCCCTTTGAGGAAAGGCCGAGGGACTTGGGAAGGTTCAGTCTGGAGGAGAGGAGGCGGAGGGAGGGACAGGATGGCTCTCTGGAAGTATCGGAAGGGCTGTCACTCAGAGGAGGGCAGGGAGCTGTTCCTGTGGGCAACAGATGAGAGGACCAGCAAGACTGGGTTAAATTAAGGGTGGGAAGGGACCGGCTGGATCTTAGGGGAAACTTTTGGACAGTCAGGGTTGTGCCACAGTGGAATCGGCTGCCCTAGGGGGGTGGTGAGCTCCCCCTCAATACTGGCAGTCTTCAAGCAGCGGCTGGACAAACCCTTGTCAGGGATGCTCTAGGCTGATCCTACACTGAGCAGGGGGTGGGGCTAGATGGCCTGCAGGGGCCCTTCCGACTCTGCGGTTCCACGAGCCACGGCCCTTCTCCTTCCGCAGGCTTTCTTTGAGAGGCTATAAGGGCACCGCCGGGAAGCAGAGCGGCTTGGCCTTCCAAGGCACCAGCTTCAGCACACGGGACTCTGATAACGACAACTGCATATGCAAATGCGCCCAGATGCTTTCCGGAGGTGAGTTGGGCCCTTGTGACCAGGGTTCCCTCTAAGCTGCGTGAGCGTGAGCTAGTTAACAGTTTTTTAGCCTCTGGCTCACCCGTTTTTGTCTCAGCTCAGGCAGGGTGGCTCCAGAGTAAACTCATTTATGCAGCAGCCAAATCGCTTGTTTACAACTTGAATGCCAGTAGTCCGCACAGTAGGATTTTTGCTCAAAAGACGCCACAGCTTAGAGGGGAAGGGAAATGAGACGGTAAGCCGCTCTGAGACGCCTTCAGGTGGTGAAGGGCGGGGTATAAATTCAACCTCTTCTCTTCTTCTTGGATGAGAGCCAGTCTGGCGAAGTGGTTAGGAGGACGGACTCTAATCTAGGAGAACCGGGTTTGATTCCCCACTCCTCCACAGGCAGCTGCTGGGGTGACCTTGGGTCAGTCGTAAGGTCTCTCAGAGCTGTGCTCTCAAGAGCAGTCCTTGAAAGAGCTCTCTCAGCCCCACCTACCTCCCAGGCAGTGTTCCCTCTAAGCCGAGTTAGTGTGAGCTAACTCACAGTTTTTTAGCCTAGGGCTCACACATTTTTGCCTTAGCTCAGTAAGGAGGACTCCAGAGCAAACTAATTTATGCAGCAGCTAATTCGCTCGCTCACAACTTTAATGCCAGCAGCTCACAAAGTAGAGTTTTTTGCTCACAGGACTCCACACAGAAGAAGAAGAAGAAGAAGAAGAGATTGGATTTATACCCCGCCCTCCACTCCCCAAGGGAGTCTCAGAGCGGCTTACAAACTCCTTTTCCCTTCCCCTCCCCACAACAGACACCCTGTGAGGTGGGGGGGAGGGTTGAGAGAGCTCTTTCCCAAGCTGTCCTTGAGAGAACAGCTGGTACAGAGCTATGGCTTGCCCAAGGTCATCCAGCCAGGTGCAAGTGGAGGAGTGGGGAATCAAACCCGGTTCTCCCAGATTAGAGTCCATGCACTTAACCACTACACCAAACTGGCACTCTTAGCTTAGGGCAGGGGTGGGCAAACTTGCTCAGTGTTAGAGCCACCTAGAACAGGGGTGGCCAAACTTGCTTAGCGTAAGAGCCGCATAGAATAAGCATCAGACGTTTGAGAGCCACAAGACATGAACAAATATGACCTGCTTTTATTGGAAAATAAGCAAATTTGCTTTTTATTAACCTTAAATGAGACTGCCCAAAATAATAACAAAAGGGGTAAAAGCAGATATTGATAATGATATTAATTGGTCCAATGATATCTGTTTGCTAATGATATTTAGCTTCCCCAGCCGCCCTGCCGGGAGCCACATAATATATATGAAAGAGCCGCATGCGGCTCCCGAGCCACAGTTTGCCCATCCCTGGCTTAGGGGAAGCGTTGCTAGTGACAGCGACCTGTGCTAAGAGGGGCAAGTAGGCTCAGGAAGTGGAAGAAACCACCCATTCATTTATCCTTGCAGTCATAAGGCTTATAGCAGGGGTCCCTAGTGTGACATCACGCTACCCACCAACACGATTTGTGGTGCCTGGCGAGTGTTTTTATAAAGTGTGTGGGAGCAGGTGGCGTTCCTGCCCAGCAGGGCTTCTGATGGGCTGCTGGAGGTCTGTTTGGCTGTGCAGCTGAAAAGAGCATTGTTTCAGTTGCAGCTGGTTTTATTTCTCTCTCTCTTTCCTTCCCCGGTGTCTTTTTCACTGCACTTTTTCACTTTTTCAGTGGACACACTGGGTGTGTATGTGTGTTGTTCTGCCTCCCACAATGGCCACTTTGTGGCTATGCCCACCAGCCTGCGTCATGCCAGAGGTCCCCACGGGATCCAAAAGGCGACAGGACGCCGGTCTAGAAACGTGCCCATTGATTCAAGTCGATGCAGAGATTCTGACCGTTGACTGTGGCACAATAATATGAGCAAAATAACCCCTGCAAATAGACGCACTCAAAAGCACCACCAAGTGAATTTATATAATAATAAGTGCAATTAACCCACTTTAAACATAACAGCCACAAAGAATACAAAATACAAGCCGGCACACAGACAAAATAGAAGATTAGAACATGATTGACACGATGAAGACTCCGGATTTTCTCTCTTTTTTTTTCGTTGATACTTCCTCAATGTTACCACGCAACGACAATAACGATTATTTGGTGTAGTGGTGAAGCGCGTGGACTCTAATCTGGGAGAACTGGGTTTGATTCCCCACTCCTCCACTTGCACCTGCTGGATGACCTTGGGCAAGCCGTAGTTCTGGCACAGCTGTCCTTGAAAAAGATCAGTTTCTGTCAGAGCTCTCTCAGCCCCACCTAACTCACAGGATGTCTGTCGTGGGGAGGAGAAGGGAGAGGAGTTTGTAAGCCGCTCTGAGACTCCTTCAGGTCGTGAAGGGCAGGGTATAAATCCAATCTCTCTCTCTCCTCTGTCTTAATTACTATTTAGTCCAGCACTTGATAATTTTTAAATAATAAATGAATATAAACAACTTCCATACCTTTTAACCAATGCCAAAAGTAACAGAAGCCTTCAAGTTATACAGGACAAATAACCTATAAAAACAAACAAATATTAATTGAATATAACACATCATACAGATTATTAACTACTTGATTTACTTCTCCAAAATTGTAAAAGTGCTCACCAATACTCACATCAATTTGGTTACCGGAACTTGTACAAAATTGTAAAAATGCTCACCAGTACTCACATGAATTTGGTTACAGTAACTTATACAAAATGGTAAAAATGCTCACCAATCCTCACATAAGTTTGGTTACAGTAACCAAATTGATGTATTGGTGAGCATTTTTACAATTTTGTATAAGTAAACCAAGTAGTTAATAATTTGTATGATGTGTTGTATTCAATTACTATTTGTTTGGGTATTTGTCCTGTATAACTTGAAGGCTTCTGTTACTTTGGGCACTAGCTAAAGCTATGCAAGTTGTTTATATTAATTTATTATTTAAAAACTATCAAGTGCCAGACTAAATAGTAATTTATAGTTGCGTGGTAACACTGAGGAAGTATCAACGAAACGAAGATAGAAAATCTGGACTCTTCGTCGTGTCAACCACGTTTTAATCTGCTATTTTGTCTGTGTGCCGGCTTGTATTTTGTATTCTTTGTGGTTGTTATGTTCAGGGCTATTTTGGGGCAGGAACGCACAGGAACGGAGTTCTGACTGGCTTTCGAGTTGGCCACGCCTACAGCCTCCCCCCCCCCCCCCGGGTTCCCCAGGCGCCTTGCAAGCCACGGGGCGCCCCTGATAGCCAAGCTGATCCAGGGAGGGAAGGCAATTTAAACTGCCTCTGCCCCCTTGGGTTCCCCTGGCACTGTGCAAGCCGCGGGGCATCTGGGGAAACTGATCCTGGGAGGGAGCTGCACTGTCAGGGGGTGTGGCCTTATATTCTAATGCGTTTCTGCTGTTGGGTGTGGCCTTTTATGCTAATGAGTTCCTGCTGGGCTTTTTCTACAAAAAAAAGCCCTGGTTATGTTTAAAGTGGGTTAATTGCACTTATTATCAGGGGTCATTTCGTAGAAAAAGAGGTGCAGGAGCTCATTAGCATAACTCATTAGCATAACTCATTTGCATATGCCACATCCCCTAACATACCGGAAGTGTGTCAGAAGGCAACACCCACCCCTCAGGTGCCACTCCACAGGTGAGTGAAACTGACCTGCTCTTCCTCCGTTCCCTTCCCCATCCAATACTTGGTGCAATAAAAATAAGCGTCAAGAACACACCCTCATTCGCTTCCTGCTCCCTTGAAACCACCAGGTTTCAAGTAGACTTGAGATATCCAGGACATGTGCACCACCCATCCCTTCCCCTTCCCCTCCCCACAACAAGACACCCTGTGAGGTGGGTGGGGCTGAGAGAGGTCTTTTGAGAACTGCTCATGAGAGAACAGCTCTGAGAGAACTTGTGACTGGCCCAAGGTCACACCAGCAGCTGCATGTGGAGGCGGGGGGAATCAAACCCAGTTCTCCCAGATTAGAGTACAACTCCTGACCACTACACCCAACTGATGGGGTGGAAGCTGCTGAAGGGTTGGTGAAATTTCTCCAGTACTTATGTGCCATGTGCCCAGATAAAAAATGGTATACTTAGAAAATGTATATGCCACCTTGAGCAAGTCTCTGGAAAAGCAGCACACAGCCATAAAAGGAACAATGATAAAATTATCAATATTAAAACAAAACATTAAAATCAATAAAGACCCTAGCAGGGCTTTCCCCGGGGCGCTGGGCCTCTGCACTGCTCGGGGAAGCCGAGGAGGGGGCGGGGCTTGGTCATGTGCCCGCCCCCTGGGCTCCTCACTCCTGGAGCTGCGCTCCTGTGCGCTCCCGCTCCAACGGACCCCTGCTTATTATTATATAAATTCACTTTTGTGGTGCTTTTGAGCGTGTCTCTTTGTGCTGCTTATTTTGCCGAGATTCTGACTATGCCGCAGCGGGGAAGAAATCCTGCAGACGGCAAGACCCATAGTCAGGTTGGGTGGTTGCATGAATGGAATTGTGCCGCAGACAGGGCGTAGCCAGAAATTTTTGGGTGGGGGGGCGTTGGGAAATCTGGGGGGGCGGGGGGGCGGAAGAGGAGAGAGAGGTCTCCTCAGCAGGCAAGCGAAGAAGAGAAGGGTCCGGCCTTACTTGTTGGCTACACTTCTTCACCTTGGCCGCTACAGGAGATGGAGAGCCGGCGGGCTGACATGGTTAATACTCAGGGGATACTCACTCTGGGTTACGGTAGCAGCAGGACCCGCCTGCCTGCTGCTGTAGCAGAGACCGCAAACTTTTCTAGTATTGTTTGCATCAGCTGGCCGGTTCTTCTCCTGTAGCAGCTGAGGTAAATGAGTGCAGCTGGTGGGAAAATGGCGGGGGCAGCAGGAGTTGTGGGGCATGGGCCACGAGTGAGGGGGCGGTGTCCCTAAATGCCCCACCGTGGCTATGGGGCCTGGCTGTAGATAAGCTGACCAGCCTCTGCTGAAATCCCCTCTTATAAACCACACTTTAAAAAACAGGGAAATGGCAAATCAAAGACTGAGACTAAAAAGACAAGAAGAGGACAGAAGAAGAAATGATTGTTAAAATGTTTGAATAAGCTTGTGCATTATTTAAGAATTTAAAATTTTTGTTAAGCGTTTCTTCAATAGCATGTGTACTGGCCAAACAGCTTTTGATTTACTGAAGTAACAAAGTATTTGAATAACTGAACCAAGGTTTATTTTGAGATGTTTCAGAATTTTTGTAACCTGATACAATTAAGCAATTTATTTATTTATTTTATTTATTCTTTCAGTTTATACCCCGCCCTCCCCGCGAACGGGCTCAGGATTCTCTGTATAAGATAATGTAGCTTAGTATGTAGCGTGATAGATGTAGAAATAGATAAAAATCAATAAAATTTTTATAAAAAACAACAACAGGGAAATGGCCTCTTATAAACCACTCAGGGCGGCTAACAACATAATTCCCATAAACTTTCCCTGACTTTAAGGGTATTTGTCTTAGCGGGTGGTAAAGACTGTCTTACGCTTAGCCTCTGATCTTCCATCTAAAACGCATCCCTTCCGTTCCTCCATGTCCAGGTTGGTGGTTTGATGCCTGTGGACTCTCCAATCTGAACGGCGTCTACTATCCGGCAGGACACAACATCCGGAAGCTGAATGGCATCCGGTGGCATTATTTCCAGGGCCCCGGTTACTCCTTAAAAAGCACCCGGATGATGATCAGGCCATCCGGCGGGCGGGAAGTGGCATAGCCGCCCATCGCCCGCAGTACAATTCCTTGCAGCCGTCTTTGGCCCCTGACAGGTGTGACTGAGCCACGGCAGATGCCGCTGGAATGAGGCTCTGGCGAAGGGGGCCAGGAATCCACTGCGGATAAAGAGAACGGAAGACTTGTTTTCAAGATAACCTTCCATTTGCTGTTGGGTTTCCAAGGAAAATGAAGAAGGAAGAAACAGCCCTGTGTGTTAATAGGCAAAATCTGACCGGGGGGCAGGGGGACACACGATAGATGTGCCATATTAGCCAGATAAGATGGGGGAGGGAAGAGGGTGGGAGGGCTGGTTGGCGAAACCCAGAAACAACATGCCCATGTTTGGGCAAATTGAAGCAACATCTTGTTGTGGAACACAGAAGCTCCATCAATCCTGCGCACTTTTGCCCTCTGCTGGCCATTCTCCACAACATGCCTCGTGACTTTTGCTTGGTTTAAAAGCATTGTGTATAATCAATCATTTCTAGGCGTTATATCTGTTTTCTTCCAGGAACTCTTGAACATCAGCACGTATGCGCCAGTGCGCAGGACAGAGACTGATATTTGGAGCATCTGAATAGCCTCGGTGACCCTGCTGGGAATAAAAACCAACTCTCTTGACCAGTGTTGCCTCTCAGTAGAGTTCGTGTGAGCTAGCTCACATTTTTTTAGCCTCCGGCTCACACATTTTCATCTTAGCTCAGGAAGGACGGCTGCAGAGCAAACTAATCGATGCAGTAGCCAAATCGCTTGCTCACACTTTAATGCCAGTAGCTCACAAAGTAGAATTTTTGCTCAAAAGGCTCCACAGCTTAGAGGGATCATTGCTCTTGACTCAATTTGGCCAGGCTGCTTCTTTCCTTTGCGATGGGCTTCTGAAACATTTGTTCCCTGCTCCAGGGCTTTTCCTCATTTTCAGTTTCCTCGCTTGTGCATTCCCGTTGCGTCAGGGTTTTTTTCTCCTGTTCTGCACGTGATTTGCCTCCTCTAGTGGTCGATTTCATATTACATCGCTTGATGTCTGGCATGTCTTCCCAACCCATTTAAACTGCAGGTGTTTACCCTGGACATAAAGCAGTGTAATATTGAATCGACCACTAGAGGGAGCAGAACACATGTGGAACAGAAATACCCCCCCAGGAACAACTGGAACACACAATGCAAAATAAGAATGCAGGGGAGAAAATCGATTCCGTTTCACACTTTTCCTTTCCTCCTCCAATTTCTTTTCCCTCCTCTGCCTTTGTCCGCTTTGAAAGGAAAGCTGTAGTAAGCCACTGTGATGGCAAGTTGCAGCTTGTGGGGACAGAGGTTGAAAATTTGGGAAGGATTCAAGAGGCCTGGGCTTTTCCTTCATGTGCAGCTGCTGGTGTGACCTTGGGTCAGTCACAAGTTCTCTCGGAGCTGTTCTCTCAAGGGCAGTTCTCGAAAGAGCTCCCTCAGCCCCACCTACCTCACAGGGTGTCAGTTGTGGGGAAGGGAAGGAGATTGTAAGCTGCTCTGAGACTCCTTTGGGTAGTGAAGGGCAGGGTATAAATTCAATCTTTTCCTCCTCCTCCTCTTCTTCCTCTTCCTCTTCCTCTTCTTCTTCTTCTTCTTCTTCTTCTTCCCTTAGTGTTGCCAGCTCCAGCCTGGGGGAATCCAGGAGATTTGGAGCCAGTGCCTGTGGAGGGGGGAATTTGGGGAGGGATTTCACTTAGAATCTGTGCTATACCATAGAGTCTGTCCTCCAAAGCAGCCAGCTTTCTCCAGGGGAACTGATCTTGGGAGGCTGGAGATCAGGTGTGATTGAAGCATTGCAAGATACGCTTGTGTTTTGCAAATGGAAAAGCATCTTCAGAAGTACGAATGGGTGAGATAACGTTTTGCTTTCAGATATGCTTATTTTTCCCCGTTCTGGGGCCGGGGGGAATTTCAGCTGCAACAGATGATGGAAAGCCTTTTTGACCAAAAACGAACAGGAGTCATAATGGCATCTTGGTGTAGTGGTTAGGAGCACAGACTCTAATCTGGGAGAACTGGGTTTGATTCCCCTCTTCTCTACATGCAGCTGCTGCCGTGACCTTGGGTAAGTCACAAGTTCTCTCAGAGCTGTTCTCTCATGAGCAGTCCTCTCAGCCCCACTGACCTCCCAGGGTGTCTGTTGTGGGGAGGGGAAGGGAAAGGAGATTGCAAGCCGCTCTGAGACTCCTTCGAGTAGTGAAGGGCGGGGTATAAATCCAAACTCTTCTTCGTCTTCAGTGGAAGCATCCGTCATGAGCTTCTGTGGACTATGATAAGATTATGCTAGAGGCTCATCTTTAAAGTGTTACCAGTTTCTACCCCCCCAAAAATGCACTTGCTCTTTCCAATTACCTTTTCTCACATTTGCGCTGCAGTCTTCTCCAACTTGCCAGAGTCCTGGACAGTCTGCCTTTCCATGCCAGCTACACTGAACCATGGGTTTTGTGATCTACCGCAGAGCTGTCCACCTGTGGGCCCACGGGCCTCACCTGGCTCCTACCAGCAGTCTTCTTGCCCATACCATTGCAGTTCCCATTTTGTGAAGGGAGGGGCTCCTAGTAGATGGTCAGCCCTTTTCCAGGTGCTTTGCAGGGGGGAGAGGAGGCTACGCTAGCTATGTTATTATTGCAGGGGCTCCCCCTGCACATTAGCTTGGCCAGCTTTGGAAATCCAGCCTCCAAAATGGAAATGCTGCTGTTAGGACTACAGAACACATAAGGCAGTGTGACAGTGAGCCAAAGGGGAACTCTCTGTGTGGCATGAGACTGTGTGTGGCTTTGCAGGGGGGAGAGGAGGCTACACTAGCTATGTTATTATTGCAGGGGCTCCCCCTGCACATTAGCTTGGCCAGCTTTGGAAATCCAGCCTCCAAAATGGAAATGCTGCTGTTAGGACTACAGAACACATAAGGCAGTGTGACAGTGAGCAAAAGGGGAACTCTCTGTGTGGCATGAGACAGAATTTGCAGAAGCCATATGTATCTGTCCCAGAAGGAAATGGAGAGGCCAAAGAGATGGAGACTTTTCACATTACGATTCCAGCACTTAAGAGGTAACAGATATATAACTGATCCACACAAGCTATCTTACTTGGGGCAGAGGTCGTGTTGGTTTTATGTTCTGTACCACACATGGCACAGCTTTGGCACTGAATAAATGTTAACCAGTACCTGGGATGTGGAGCCAGGCTCTCTCTCTCGAGCTCCAGCCTTCTTTTCTTTTGCTTCCAGTGGTCAAAGCAAACGGTAACTCTTTGCTTCAGAAACTCCAGGATTGTGTCCATTCTGCTGGCCTGTTGCCTCTCACACATCTGGTTTCCAATTGCCTTGTAACCGCAATGCAGTTGTGAGGACCTGGCCACCTGGTCAGTTTTAATAGAGGTTGTGTGAGAGTCCTACAGAGTCAGTCAACAACAAGTGTCCTTAACCAGGAAAAGCTTTATTGAGAAAGGTCCACTATGGTCATCTGCACTTCTTGTGTTAGTAATGGCAGGCACTATTGAAACCAGGAGAATTCAAAGAGAGGTCTGGTAGTGCCTTGTAACCAATCATTCGGTCAGGAAAAAGGCGCTTAAAATACTGGTTTACAGTTCCCAGGAAATAAGCAGGAAGATTTATAGCCAGACAGAAGAAAAGATGCATGAGCCGGCACCAACTGTCTCTCAAGGTCGGAGCAGAAGGGAGAGTGATAAGCATGCCATGAGAACTATAACATAACACTCCACAGTACTGACATCATGGGTTCAGCTATCCCACCTCCCGGGCAGGGGATGGCAGCATCCAGTTTGGTGTAGTGGTTAAGTGCGCAGACTCTAATCTGGGAGAACCGGGTTTGATTCCCCACTCCTCCACTTGCACCTGGCTGGATGACCTTGGGCAAGCCATAGCTCTGTACCAGCTGTTCTCTCAAGGAAAGCTTGGGTAAGAGCTCTCTCAGCCCCACCTATCTCCCAGGGTATCTGTTGTGGGGAGGGGAAGGGAAAAGGAGTTTGTAAGCCGCTCTGAGACTCCAAGTGAGTGAAGGGCGGGATATAAATCCAATCTCTTCTCTCTCTTCTTAGCTGACAGGTTGCCAGCCTCCAAGTGGGCAGAAAGAAGAGAAAGTCACAAAAAAGATCTGCAATGACAGAAACACAATTGTGGCCCAGTTACTAGAGCAATTCTCATTGCTATGAATTAAAGTTGTTATATAAGAAGTCAATATAGTATTGTTAAAGTGCACTCCAAAAATACTCAAAGACGCCGTCTAAACATGAAGCAATGTTCTGGATAATTTTGAAAGTCACTCCAATCCGAAGGCGCTCCAACTTGAATCGCGGCCCCACACATTCATGCCAAAGTACCACACAGATACTTTGATAGGATTCAGTTCCTCAGCTTCTCAACCGCATGCTTAATATGCTTGATAAGTCATTGATCCAAGTACAGTCCTGGCAATGCGCGGTCGACTTGGGAGGGCCCGTTTCACCGTTAGGTTTCTTCATAGTCCGGACAGTCCAAAACTGTAACGTCAAAATATTTCTCAAGTATATATAAATATAAAATCCTCAGATAAAATCATAAGAGGCGGAAGGGACCTCCAGGGTCATCTACTCCAACCCCCTGCACAATGCAGGGAATTCACAAATACCTCCCCCCCCCGCTCACAAAACTGCAACACAATAGCAAAAAAATTCTAATAGCCGCAGCCTGCTGTAAATACATCTATTACATCACTACAACCTGTGAGGCTTCTGAATAGATCCAATAAGCCAGGCCTTTGGTAAAAGCAAAAGTCCCTTTATTCTTAATGATCCTTCAGGTACACGATGTTTGTCAGTGATAACCAGCGACAGGCAGCTGGGATTCATATACAATATTCAAAAGGTAAGGACAGGTGAAGAACCAATCAGAGCCAAGTAAAATAGGCGCGGAAAACCCCAAACCGTTATGCTCTCCCAGAAAAAGGCGCAAAAGCACTACACCCCCCCCCCCAGCCCCTTTTGAACTCTACTTGCAACTCACAGGCCAGGCACCTGGCCGAAATCAATTCAGGAGTCTTCAAGGTTACCAAAGCAAGATTAGCTGTCCCGAGACGGGAGGAGGAGGCGTGGGGAAGATAGAGTGTTTATATGACGTGGGAGTATACAGCAAGCCACCCTCCCGCCGGAAGAAAGAGACATAGTCTTCAAGACAGACAATAAACTCAAGGCTAGCAGTAAATTCACGACTGAGACCCAGACAAGAGACAATTAATGGCAGAGAATCTGACACAGCCACAGGATGCTTGTGTGATTATTCAATGGTTACAATAAACAAGGGCGTAGACTTTCCAATTTCCCGCACGCATGCTTCGTGCGCACGCCAGGATGATGCCGCCGCAAGAGCCTCTCCCCCTCCCCCGCCTGGCTCCCCCACACCCCTCTCTCCACCCACTCCTCCCTCCCTCCCTCTCTCTCCGGGGGCGATCTGGGTGACTGCCCTGCGTGGCGGCGTCATCACACTGGGCACGTTATTTATTTATTTGTTTGTTTGTTTGTTTCAATTTATATCCCGCCTAGCCGGCGGACCGGCTCTAGGCGGCTTACAGCATAAAATCAGTCAATTACAAGGTTAAAACATAACATCAAATAAATACACTTTAAAATTACAACGGAACTTTCATCACAATAGCAGCGTCATACCAGCACCAATACCTGCCTCTAGCTTACACCAACCAGGAGGCTGCCACCATGGTGTTTTAGAGATGGCCCTCGTGCCATCTCCTGAGGGCCATTCCCCCCGGTGGCGGCCCCAAACGCCTGGCGGAAGAGCTCCGCTTTGCAGGCCCTGCGGAACTGTAAAAGGTCCCGCAGGGCCCTGATGTTCTCTGGGAGCTCATTCCACCAGTGGGGAGCCGCCACCGAGAAGGCCCTGTTTCTGGTGGCTGCTAGCCTCGCCTCTTTCAGGCCCGGAAGGGTCAGGCGATGTTGGCTGCCCGACCGCAGTGCTCTTTGGGGTATATATGGGGAAAGGCGGTCCCTTAGGTAGGCAGGCCCCAGGCCATATAGGGCTTTAAAGGTTAAAACCAGCACCTTGAACCGGATCCGGTACGCTATAGGCAGCCAGTGCAGCGCCCTCAGCACAGGCTGGATGTGGTCCCTCACTGAGAGTCCCATCAGCAGCCTGGCTGCGGCATTCTGCACTAGCTGCAGCCTCCGGAGCTGAGTCAAGGGCAGCCCCATGTAGAGAGCGTTGCAGTAGTCTAGCCTTGAGGTGACCATAGCATGGATCACAGTCGCCAGGTCATTGCGTTCGAGGAAGGGAACCAACTGCCTAATCAGCCGTAGGTGATAAAAGGCTGCTTTGGCAGTGGCTGCTACCTGGGCCTCCATAGTCAAGGAGGCATCCAGGAGCACTCCCAAGCTCCGGACCCGCGGCGCTGGCACCAATGGAGCCCCCCCGCAGGCCGGTAGTGGGATACCCACCCCCGGTCCACTCCGACTCAGGCAAAGGACCTCTGTCTTCGTTGGATTCATTTTCAGACGACTCAGCTTGAGCCAGCCCGCTACGTCCTCAAGCGCCCGCTCCAGGTCATCCAGGGTGGCCCCGGACCGGCCGCCCAACAACAGATATAGCTGGGTGTCATCCGCATACTGATGACAACCCAGCTTATGCCTCCGGGCAATCTGGGCGAGAGGGCGCATGTAGATGTTGAACAACATGGGAGATAACACCGCCCCCTGAGGCACACCACATACAAGTGGGTGCCTCCGGGACACGTGTTCCCCAAGCGCCACTCTCTGTCCCCGACCTTGGAGAAAGGAGACGAGCCACTGTAAGGCAAGCCCCTGAACCCCTATGTCAGCAAGGCGGTAGATCAGTAACTGGTGGTCAACCGTGTCGAACGCAGCCGACAGATCTAACAACACCAGTACCGCCGTTCCGCCCTGATCCAGATGCCGCCGGAGGTCATCTGTGAGAGCGACCAGTGCCGTTTCCGTCCCATGACCTGGCCGGAAGCCAGACTGAAACGGGTCAAGCACAGAGGTGTCATCCAGGAAACTCTGCAGCTGAATCGCCACCGCCCTCTCCAAAATCTTGCCCAAATAGGGCAAGTTGGAAACCGGCCGATAGTTGGCCAATTCGGCCGGATCCAATGTTGGTTTTTTCAGGAGGGGGCGGACCATCGCTTCCTTGAGTACTCCAGGGAACAGTCCCTCCTGGAGGGATTTGTTGACAATCTCCCTGAGAGCACCTCGTAACCCCTCCCGGCCGGCTTTTACCAGCCACGAAGGGCACGGATCAAGGCTGCATGAGGTTGGGCGTACAGCAGAGAGTAAACTGTCAACCTCCTCAAAGCTGAGTGGGCTGAAGGAATCCAGAATGGAACTAGAAGACGTGCATGGAGCCTCAAGTTCACATACTGTCTCAACTGTGGCGGGGAGGGCACGGCGGAGCGACAAGATTTTGTCTGCAAAATAGCTCGCAAAAGCCTCACAGCCAATATCCAATTCCCTATCATTTACTCTGCCTTGTGGCAGTTCTGTTAAAGACCGAATAGTTCTAAATAATTGTGCCAGGCGTGAGCTTGCAGACGCAATCGTGGCCGCGTAGAACTGTCTCTTTGCAGCCTTGACTGCCATCTCATAGGATCTCATAAACGTCCTATAGAATGCTCTTGCCGCTTCGTCGTGGGCTCGGCGCCACCGTCTCTCTAATCGTCTCAGCTCTCGCTTCATCTGCTGCAGCTCCCCAGTATACCAGGGAGCCCGCTTAGAACGAGGGCGAAGAGGACGCCTGGGGGCGATCTCGTCGATGGCGGCCTGGAGCCGGCCATGCCAGTCCTCGACCAACTCATCCAATGAGCCGCCAGAGGGAATGGGTTCCCGCAGGGCCATCTGAAACCTCTGAGGGTCCATCTGGCTCCGCGGGCGAGCCAAAATATGCTCGCCGCCCATACGGGGTCTGAGTGAGACATTCAGACGGGCCTTCAGAGCAAGGTGGTCCGACCATGGTACTGGCAGAGCAGTAATCGGACCCACCCCGACCCCCGCCGCAAAAATCAAGTCGAGCGTATGCCCCGCCCGGTGTGTGGGCACCGTTACAAGTTGGGTGAGTCCTAGTGTCGCCATGGCCGACACCAGGTCCTTCACCGGCCCAGAGGCCGCATCGTCAGCATGGACATTGAAGTCACCCAAGACTATAAGTCGAGGGGGCTCCAACGCCCAGCCCGACACGGCTTCGACCAGCGATGGCAGGCTAATGGGTGGTGCATTGGGCGGTCGGTACACCACCCTAATAGCCAAACTCTCCCCAGTGTCCCACACCAGGCCGGAGCATTCTATGTCCTCAAGCTTAAGCGGCGGGAGCGCTCTGTAGGAGTAAGCCTCCCGAATGAACAGCGCCACTCCACCCCCCCCGTCCCTCGGTCCGTGATTGGTGAAGGACCGAGAACCCAGGCGGAGCCATCTGGGAGAGAGCTACCGTCTCCCCCTCTTGCACCCAGGTCTCGGTCACGCACGCCAGGTCTGCACCCTGCTCAACCATAGAGTTGGTGCCATAGAGTTTTCAGGGTGATTCCTAGAGCGTCGCCCCGACAACGTGCCCAGCGTGATGATGTCTCTTCCGGGTGACATCATCACACCGGGCAGTCGCCCGGATCACCCCCGGAGAGGGAGGAGTGGGTGCGAGGGAGCCGGGCGGGGTGGGGAGAGGCTCTTGCAGTGGCGGCTTCTTGAAGGCCTAGTGGCAGGCGGCGGGCAGGGGCCTGGAGGGCGGGCAGGCGTGGCGGCGGGCAGGCGCTCCATTTCGCCTGGAGGGGCTCAGTCCCCCTGGAAAATTTCAGGAGCGGCCCACACCCCCGCGCCTCCACATAGTTGACACCTATGACAATAAATGCACAAGTGAACAATATTTCCATAGAACGGTGACGTATCAAAATGTCCATCATAACATGACACAACGAAAACTCCGAATGTCACTCTTCGTTTCAAAGGGTCTTCTTCAGATGACAATCTTGATACAAAATAAATGCCATTTACTATTACAGGACAATCCAATCAGCTAAGAATGGGGAAATAATCCTCACAGTCCACATAGATGGGCTGCTCTTCCCCGTGAAGATCTTATCTCAATTGACAGCACACTAAGATGAATCAAGGAAGGACACAACTCAGCCGAAATGTTTACAGAAAGGAGGGAGATGGAGAAGGAAGAGGAGGATGAGGACGAGGAGGAAGAGGAGGAGATTGGATTTATACCCCACCCTTCACTACCCAAAGGAGTCTCAGAGCAGCTTACAATCGCCTTTCCCTTCCCCCCTCCCCACAACAGACACCCTGGGAGGCAGGTGAGGCTGAGAGAGCTCTTCCAAGGACTGGGCATGAGAGAACAGCTCTGAAAGAAGTTGGATTTATATCCCACCCGTCACTCACTTAAGAGTCTCAGAGCGGCTTACAAACTCCTTTTCCCTTCCCCTCCCCACAACAGACACCCTGGGAGGTAGGTGGGGCTGAGCGAGCTCTTTCCCAAGCTGTCCTTGAGAGAACAGCTGGTATAGAGCTATGGCTTGCCCAAGGTCATCCAGCCAGGTGCAAGTGGAGGAGTGGGGAATCAAACCCGGTTCTCCCAGATTAGAGTCAGCACACTTAACCACTACACCAAACTGGCTCTCAAAGTCAAAGACTGATAGAAGTTAGGGTTAGGGTTAGGGTTGACAGCTCTGGGTTGGGACTGACCCAAGGTCCCACCAGCAGCTGCATGTGGAGGAGAAGTGGGGAATCAAACCCGGTTCTCCCAGATTAGAGTCCGCGCTCTTCACCACTACAATAACAAGAACAAAACATTGCTATACAATAACTTTTTTTAAAAATTACAATCTTCTGAAAGGATTCTACAGACCGCACTTTGAATTCCTTAACTGGCATGTTTGCCTTTTATTCTGTTAGCTCCCCAAAGGAAAGCTGTCGAGGGCGGCCTAAGGATTTTTTTTTTCTGTCGTCGGAGATTCACCTGTTTGCCAGCCCCCTACAACGATCAGATAAGCAGTTTGCTGTCAGGAGCTATAATTTACCGCATTTCTTTGTGCCACGATCCCCCACGCCACCTCTGGGTTTGGGCCACGGTGGGATTTAGGAGCATTGTGGCCAGGTTAATGCTTGGCGGGAGCAACTGTGTCCCCACGCGAAAGATTCAGGTATCCCTGAAAAGGCAGCACCTGCTGGATGACCTTGGGCAAGCCCTAGCTCTGTCCCAGCTGTTCTCTCAAGGACAGTTGTCTCAGAGCTCTTTCAGCCCCACCCACCTCACAGGGTGTTTGTTGTGGGGCGGGGAAGGGAAAAGGAGTTTGTAAGCCACTCTGAGACTCCCTTGGGGAGTGAAGGGCGGGGTATAAAGCCAATCTCTTCTTCTTCTTCATGCTGTTATTCACTTGCTGGTTTTACGGCCTGCTCTCTTCCGAAGCATGGGGGGTCTCTCTGCAAACAGCTGGCTCCCCCTGCTGTTCGAGTCTCTCCTCTACAAGGGATCATGTTCTTCCCCCAGTGGCTCCTAAGCTGTTTTGTGTTTGGGGATGACACTCCAGCACCCTTAATTGTCCGCTTGGTGGTGGAGTGTTCTGAGCCAAAGCTTCTCTGCACATTTCCCGGGACGAATATGGCAAGATCGGCTGGCCCTTAACTCTTCCCCCCACCCCCATCTGACCCGGGCCCCAGAGAGCAAATGTCAAGACTATTGCAAAGACTGAGCTCTCTCATCGGGTTTGTCTTGTGTGCGTTTTTCTCTCTGCGCAAGTCCACTATCTGGGCATCATTTGAACATCAGGGAAACTATTGACCACCGTGAGCAATTGGGGAGGGGCCGTGGCTCGGGTAGAGCATCGGCTTTGCACACAGAAGTTCCCAGGCTCAGTCCCTGGGATTTCCAGTTAAAACAGGACCAGGCAGTTGGGAGGTCCACCAGCAGGGCCAGAACTCCAGAAGCCCTCCCACTCTTCTCCCCCCCCCAAGCACCAAGAATACAGAGCATCCCTTGCCCCAGACTGAGAGTTCCTATCTACACCTTGTGGCTAAGAGCCACTGATGGACCTCTGCTCCATACGTTTCTCCAACCCCCTCTTGAAGCCCTCTATTCTTGTAGTCACCACCGCTTCCTGCAGCAGTGAATTTCAGATGTTAATTACTCTCTGGGTGAAGAAGTACTTCCTTTAATTGGTTTTGGACAAAGAGTGGGTGAAGGTTAGGAAAAGGGTGGGTATGGCTGGTGGCTAATTTTCAAAAAAGAAAGAGATGCAGTGGATGAAATTTTCCTTTCAGCCTCCTCCTCCTCCTCCTCAAAGAACAAAGTTTTGGATCCAAAAAAAGGACGACATGAAGAAGAAAGAAGAGATTGGATTTATGCCCCGCCTTTCACTACCCGAAGGAGTCTCAGAGCGGCTTACAATCTCCTTTCCCTTCCCCTCCCCACAATAGACACCTTAGGAGGGAGGTGGGGCTGAGAGAGCTCTGACAGAAACTGCTCTTTTTCAAGAATAGCTGTGCCAGAACTACGGCTTGCTCAAGGTCATCCAGCCAGGTGCAAGTGGAGGAGTGGGGAATCAAACCCGGTTCTCCCGGATTAGAGTCTGCGCACTTAACCACTACATCAAACTGGCTCTCGCCTGACACCCTGTGAGGTAGGTGGGGCTGAGAGAGCTCTCTGGGGGACTGCCCTTGAGAGAACACAGCTCAGAGAGAACTTGTGACTGACCCAAAGTCACACTAGCAGCTGCAGGTGGAGGAGTGGGGAATCAAACCTGAAAGCTTATGCCTTGAGTAAAACTTTGTCGGTCTTAAAGGTGCCACAGGACTCAAACTTTCTTCTTCCGATTCAGACCAGCATGGCTACCCACCTGAATCTATTCAAATGTTAACGTGGCCTGGGCATGCTAGTTTGCTTTGTGGATTTGAAGCACATAAGTGGACCACCAGGATTCTACTTTGGTGTAGTGGTTAGGAGCACAGACTCTAATATCGAGGACGGGGTTTGTTTCCCCACTCCTTCACATCCAGCCAGCTGGGTGACCTTGGGGCAGTCACAGTTCTCTCGGAGCTGTTCTCTCAGAGCTCTCCGAGCCCCGCCTACCTCACAGGGTGTCTGTTGTGGGGAGGGGAAGGGAAAGGAGATTGTCAGCCTCTCTGAGACTCTGAATAAAGGGTGAAGTACAAATCCAGTTTCTCCTCCTCCTCCTCTTCATCCGCCTCCTCCTCCTCTTCCGTTAACAAATTAGCCATAAGGTCTGTCCATTTTTTATCCTAACATGGCCTTAGATACATCATTTCATTGAGAAGATTTCAAAATTCATGTCACTGTAGATTCTGTGCTATGTTCTCAGTGCTCCTTTGGTGGGATCCAGCTCAGCAAGTAATCATATTTAAAACAAAAGAGCTAAGCCAAGTTAACGTGGCGTGTGTTGCTTCCGGCATCGACACTTTGGCCTTGCATTTGCATCTGTGAGCTGGGAAGATGTCCGCCGGTTCCAACCGAATCTCAGCCATCCACTCCAGCAGGGAAGCCAAAATTCTCCCAGCCTCTGTTCCTTGCATAAGGCTTCTGTTCGGATGACTGAGATCTGCTGGGGACACAGCAGCAGCAGCTGTGCCATCTAAATGCAGGATCACATTTCTCCAGTCATGAAAAGAGAGGAACCACGTTCTGTCTGAGCTGGAAATGCCTTATTCCCCTTAGGGCAGGGGTGGGCAAACTGTGGCTCGGGAGCCGCATGCGGCTCTTTCACATATATTATGTGGCTCCCGGCAGGGCGGCTGGGGAAGCTAAATATCATTAGCAAACAAACATAATTGGACAAATTAATATCATTATCAATATCTGCTTTTACCCCTTTTGTTATTATTTTGGGCAGCCTCATTTAATGTTAATAAAAAGCAAATTTGCTTATTTTCCAATAAAAGCAGGTAATATTTGTTCATGTCTTGCGGCTCTCAAACATCTGGTGTTTATTCTATGTGGCTCTTACGTTAAGAACGTTTGGCCACCCCTGTTCTAGGTGGCTCTTACGCTGAGCAAGTTTGCCCACCCCTGCCTTAGGGTAAGTAGTGTGATTTCGCTAGGATCTGGGAGAGGTTGCCATCCCCACTCCTGTGACGTTTCCTAAGTCAACTCGAACCAGCTGTTCTCTCTCGGCCTAACCTGCCCACCTTACAAGGTTGTTGTGAAGATAAACTGGGGAAAGGTGAGCCATGTATGCTGCCCCAAGCCCCTTGTACCAGATCATCAGAAAAATGTACCAGATAGATAGACTGGCCCTGATCTAGATAAGAATGTAAGAGAAGCCAGTGTTGGATCAGGCCAGTGGCCCCTCCTGTCCAACACTCTGTGTCACACAGTGGCCAAAAACACCAGGTGCCCTCAGGAGGTCCAGCAGCAGGGCCAGGACACTAGAAGCCCTCCCACTGCTGCATCCCCCCAAACACCAAGAATACAGAGCATCACTTGACCCAGACATAAGAACATAAAAGAAGCCAATGTTGGATCAGGCCAGTGGCCCATCCAGTCCAACACTCTGTGTCACACAGTGGCCAAAAATACCAGGTGCCCTCAGGAGGTCCAGCAGTGGGGCCAGGACACTAGAAGCCCTCCCACTGTTGCCCCCCACAAGCACCAAGAATACAGAGCATCACTTGCCCCAGACTGAGAGTTCCTATCTATACCTTGTGGCTAACATAAGAACATGAGAGAAGCCAGTGTTGGGCCAGGCCAGTGGCCCATCCAGTCCAACACTCTGTGTCACACAGTGGCCAAAAATACCAGGTGCCCTCTGGAGGTCCACCCTGAACAATTTCATGTCATCTGCAAATTTAGCCACTTCGCTGCCTACTCCCGACTCCAAGCATCAGACCTGGCATTGAGCCCTGCGGTACTGAACCATGGATGGCCCAGGCTAGCCCAGTCTTGTCAGATCCCAGAAGCTACCAGGATCAGCCCTGGTGAGTACTTGGATGGGAGACGAGCAAGGAATATGAGGGTTGCTATACAAAGGCAGGCACTGGCAAGCCACCTCTGAACATCTCTTGCCTTGGAAACCCTACAGGGTCACCAGAAGTTGGCTGGGACTTGACCGCAAAAAAGAAGAAGAAGATAAACTATGCTTTAACGCTACACTCTCGGAGATCTTCCACATCACCCTGGCTTGGATTTCCCTTCTGATGCTGCCGAAAAGGGAGAGTCAATGACAACCATTACAGTCTGCAATATCAGCTTAATTTGTGCCATAAACCACGATTTCCTATCATCAGCTGTCTTCTGTGAGACTTTTCAGACCCTCCAATAGCATGGAATTGGCTTGTGAAGGTCTGGAGACATCTGAAAGGACCTTCCACCTTCAGGACTCAAGTGCTGTCCCTGGTCCTGAAATAGCACTGGCTGGGCCACTGGCCTGATCCAACATTGGCTTCTCTTATGTTCTTATGAGTCTTGACAGCACTTGAGCCAGTCTGGTGTAGTGGTTAAGTGCGCGGACTCTAATCTGGGAGAGCCGAGTTTGATTCCCCACTCCTCCACTTGCACCTGGCTGGATGACCTTGGGCAAGCCACAGCTCTGTACCAGCTGTTCTCTCAAGGACAGCTTGGGAAAGAGCTCTCTCAGCCCCGCCTACCTCACAGGGTGTCTGTTGTGGGGAGGGGAAGGGAAAAGGGGTTTGTAAGCCGCTCTGAGACTCCAAGTGAGTGAAGGGCGGGGGATAAATCCAATCTCTTCTCTTCTCTTCTTCTTAATTATTATTCTTTCCGCATGATTCTCTCCTCTTCCATTTTATCCTTACAACAACCTTTGGGGGTAAGTTAGGCGAAGAGAGCGTGACCGGCCCATGGTCTGCCATGAGGGTTATGGATGAGCAGGGATATAAACTGATGACTCTTTGGCCCTAGCCAAACACACTATCCCCTACTATGGAGATAGATCAAGACGGGTAGCCGTGTTGGTCCGTCTGTAGCAGTAGAAAATATCAAGAGTCGTGGAACGCCTTCAAGGGAATGACCCACAATAAGCCTTTAAGGTGCTCCTGGACTCTTGCTCTTGCTGCTACAGTAACCCCCATGTCACACTGGCTCGATAACCCTTACCCACAAATGAAGAATGAAACCATGAAGAAGTCCTGAAGGTCATAGTTAAAACTGAGTCCAGTACCACCCTAGATAACCACAGGATTTTGGGGGGAGATAAGAGCTCTCAAGAAGCTCCCTTCATCAGATACAAGTCAGACAGAGGGAGGTTTGACTCTCGAAAGCTCATCCCCCGACAAACCCGGCTGGTCCCTAAGGGGCCTCCGGACTTGATTTGCGAGGCTCCCCTGCAGACTGACACGACTTCCCTCGGAAATCCCCAGAAAATTCTCGGGGGTTCTCAGAACTGCCATGAAGAAGAAGAAGAAGAAGAAGAAGAAGAAGAGATTGGATTTATACCCCGCTCTTCACTTGTGAGTCTCAGAGTGGCTTACAAACTCCTTTCCCTTCCCCTCCCCACAACAGACACCCTGTGAGGTGGGTGGGGCTGAGAGAGCTCTAAGACAACTGTCCTTGAGAGAACAGCTGGTACAGAGCTACGGCTTGCCCAAGGTCATCCAGCCAGGTGCCTATGGAAGAGTGGGGAATCAAACCCGGTTCTCTCAGATTAGAGTCCGCGCACTTCACCACGACACCAAACTGGCTCTCAGTCTGGAGGTCTGACATTTGGAGATGGATTTTCTACAAAACAGAGTTGTTGTTGTTTTTTAATAATAAGAGCTGCCGTGTGACATTGTGTTCACTGAACGCCCACTTCCTTCTGCACTCCCCCTCCCCCCCCCAGCTTTAAATCTGATTAAATAAAAGAAGTTAACTTTGCTGGAACTGCACACTTCTCATCTTCTTACCTGGGTGCTTAATTGCCATTGTTATCCCAGGAAACTGACAGTGTGAGTCACAGACAGTCTTGCATCAGGATGAATAATAATTCAGCTTAACCATTGTGAGCACGTTGAGGGGGGGGGGGGTTCTTTCTTTTTCAGCAGTTCCCATCATTACTTTGGGAACATAAGAACACAAGAGGAGCCCTGCTGGACCAGACCAATAGTCCAGCTACTGCAGCATCCAGTCTCACACAGTGGCCAACCAGTTCCTCTGGAGGGCCAACAACAGGGCAGAGAGGCCGAGGCCTTCGTAAGGACATCAGAAGAGCCCTGCTGGGTCAGACCAGTGGTCCCTCTAGTCCAGCATCCTGTCTCACACAGGGGCCAACCAGTTCCTCTGGAGGGCCAACAACAGGGCACAGAGGCCGAGGCCTTCATGAGAACATCAGAAGAGCCCTGTTGGATCAGACCAGTGGTCCATCTAGTCCAGCCTCCTGTCTCACACAGGGACCAGCCAGTTCCTCTGGAGGGACAACAACAGGACAGAGAGGCCAAGGCCTTCATGAGAACATCAGAAGAGCCCTGCTGGATCAGACCGGTGGTCCATCTAGTCCAGCATCCTGTCTCACACAGGGGCCAGCCAGTTCCTCTGGAGGGCCAACAACAGGGCAGAGAGGCCGAGACCTTCATGAGAACATCACAAGAGCCCTGCTGGATCAGACCGGTGGTCCCTCTAGTCCAGCATCCTGTCTCACACTGTGGCCAACCTGTTCCTCTGGAGGGCCAACAGCAAGGCAGAGAGGCCGAGGCCTTCATAAGAACATCACAAGAGCCCTGCTGGATCAGACCAGTGGTCCATCTAGTCCAGCCTCCTGTCTCACACAGTGGCCAACCAGTTCCTCCAGGGAAATTGGTCTCGTTGCCTCGAGCTAACCTGCGATTCTGAGAGAACGTCAGGCCCCACCTTGAGGATGGCCAAAGACCCGCAAAACCTGAGCTTTGTTCCTGCTTCTGGAGCTTTTCCAGAGTTTTGGTGTGAGAACGGTGAGTTTCAGTCCCAGATGTGCGCCCCATGAGGGGCAGCCCAAGGCCTTTCGGCAGATGGACAATTCCGCCCGGGTGGGTCTGTGGCTTTTGGGGACACCTGGTTGCCAGGTGTACGTCTGCTTCTGATTACCTCTGAGTTTTGTTGGTCTGCAGCCCTGGGAGTCCATCAGGATCTCGCTGTCCTAATCCCCAGGTGTTACGAATCCCCTGCTGCCTTCACAGAAGCAGCCAGCTTGGGCACATCTTCTACGGGAAGAGATGGAGGGAGTCTAATTCATTTGTTGCGGTGCCAGCGAGTCAAAATAAATCTTTGAGGAAAACAACGGCAAGAAAATAGCTCCAGGTTTCCTGGAGGAGGCCTTAACAGCAACCCACGGCCTCTTACGCTAGCGACTTGGGGCTGATTCACACACGCAAGAATGTCTCTCGATCCAGTCTTTGTCATCTGGCAACAGATGGAAGAACACTGGTCCAATGTTCATGGAAGGGCTATCAGAATTCGGCTATGGTGTATGTGCTTTGGCTGGTATGGAAACGACTACTGAAAAACCACTTTTTGATCCACAAAAGGACTTGTCCTTTTGTCCCATGACTATTGAGCTTACTTAGGAGCCTTTGATGAGGAACTTTATCAAAAGCTTTCTGGAAATCAAGGTAAACAACTTCTATTGGGTCCCCCTTGTCCACATGTTTGTTCACTCCCTCAAAGAACACTAACAGGTTAGTGAGACAAGATCTTCCCTTACAGAACCTGTGTGTGTGTGTGTGTGTGTGTGTGTGTGGAGTTTTTGTCTACGATAAGTATTAAAACTCTGGACTCCCTTGTGTGTAGCCTGCTGGGAGACCCATAGAAACCATCCAGGATTTGGGGCCCATCCAGCAACTTCGCCAGATTGAACAGGATTGTGGACGAGTTGCGTTTCTCCATGTTTTCCATATTTGCTGCCTCTCGGTCCAGACAATATTTCATATATAGATTTTTTTTTTTATTTTCAGACACACACAAAACATAAACATAGACAAACACAAACAAGACAAAGATACATAAAATAGACGGAGGGTAGTATAATGTACATTATTTCCAATTAATTCTTACATATCAAGTTGACAATTTCTGTAATAAGTAGATAGAATGGCATATTAGAGTGAAAAATCTGTGTATTTCTGCAGTTCTTTTAAAGTACTTGAGCGACTCAAAATGTATCTAGAGAGTATATAGTTTAGTTCATATAATCTTCTAGCCATGTACAGAATCTAGACCATGTATTGTACAATTTTTCTTCCTGTAATCCCTGCAGGGAGGGCGGGGTATAAATCAAATAAATAAATAAATAAATAAAAATAAATTTTAGAAGTAAAGTCAGTTTGTCTATTTCTGCAGTTTCTAGTTTTTTATTTATGATTTCTTCTTTTGATGGTATTTCATCTTTTCTCCAATATTTTGCATACAGTATTCTGGCAGAAGTTAAAACATAAAGAGTCAAATCAAAATCTTCATTTCTACAGTTTTCTGGTCTTATATTCAGTAAGAATAACTCAGGGATGAAAGGTATATTAACTTTCAACATTTTTTTTTGCAAAATTTCATGTATCCAGGCCTAATATTTTTTTACTCTATCACACGTCCACCACACGTCCAGGACCTTTTTACATTTCCAACAAGCATTTGATAGATTAGGGTAAAACTTTGCTAGCATATCTGGTGTCATATACCATCTATAAAACATTTTATACATATTTTCTTTATACGAAACTGCTTTTGTAATTTTGACATTGGTTTTCCATAGCTGGGTCCAGTGGTCTAAGTGAATATTATGACTAACATTCTGTGCCCATTGAACCATAGAATTTTTGACTATTTCTTATCCTCTAACATGAATATATTCAGTTTTTAATCAGTTTTTCTTCGGAGTAAAGCAATATCTTATCGATTTCAGACAATTTAGAACAAAAACCTAAGAGGTTATCTTAAGCGTATCTAGATTGTAGCTGTATCAGTTCCCACCGAGTAAGCTCAGAGTTAATGTTTTTAATGTCATATCTCGACAAGATTTGCATCAACTCCAGGACGGGATTTGCAAAGATAACGTATTCTGGATAGCCCCGGGGGGGATCCATATGGATTGTGTATGCCCACGTCTAGCAGCATTGACAAAGTGATCTTCCATCCCATGGGGAGGGGGGGCTGCTATGGCAACTGCGTCCCCCATCCTTGATCCCCCACGAGTGGTCCCCAGACCGAAGAGGCGCTAGGCACAAAGAGAGAAAGGCTGCCACCTGTCCTATGGCAATTATGCTTCCTGAAAACATACAGATCATAATTACATTCGCATTAGCCTGGACGCCCCCCTCTGCACACACACTGCCTGCTGCTTGTTCCGCCCCCTCCTTCTCCCCCCCCCCCCCACATTTTCCACCCACTGCTCAGAACATGCAGCTGACAGCACAAAGCAAAGAGAGGGGATGCGGGGGGGGGGGGGGAAACGCTCGTGACATATCAGGGCTGGTTCTGACAGCTGAGAAGAGGGGTGAAAAGAGACCATGGCTGGAAACTGTTCCTGGCTTGAATTGGCATGGTAGAACGTAAGAACATAAGAGAAGCCAGTGTTGGATCAGGCCAGTGGCCCCTCCAGTCCAACACTCTATGTCACACAGTGGCCAAAAATACCAGGGGCCCTCAGGAGGTCCAGCAGTGGGGCCAGGACACAGGAAGAAGAAGAAGAAGAAGAAGAAGAAGAAGAAGAAGAGATTGGATTTATACCCCACCCTTCACTCACTTGGAGTCTCAGAGTGGCTTACAAACTCCTTTCCCTCCCTCTCCCCACAACAGACACCCTGCGAGGTAGGTGGGGCTGAGAGAGCTCTTTCCCAAGTTGTCCTTGAGAGAACAGCTGGGACAGAGCTACGGCTTGCCCAAGGTCATCCAGCAGGTGCAAGTGGAGGAGTGGGGAATCAAACCCGGTTCTGCCAGATTAGAGTCCGCGCACTTCACCACGACACCAAACTGGCTCTCTAGAAGCCCTCCCACCGTTGCCCCCCCCCCCAAGTGCCAATGTTGGATCAGGCCAGTGGCCCCTCCAGTCCAACACTCTGTCACACAGTGGCCAAAAACACCAGGTGCCCTCAGGAGGTCCAGCAGTGGGGCCAGGAAGGGTTGCCTCAGCGCTTAGTTCTCATGGTCCTTTCTTACATACCCAGGGAAAGGCTGATCGCCACTTTGAAGAAGAAGAGATTGGATTTATACCCCACCCTTCACTAACCAAGGGAGTCTCAGAGTGGCCTACAGTCTCCTTTCCCTTCCCCTCCCCACAACAGACACCCTGGGGCTGAGAGAACTCTGACAGAAACTGCTTTTTTTCAAGAACAGCTGTGCCAGAGTTATGGCTTGCCCAAGGTCATCCAACAGGTGCAAGAGGAGGCGTGGGGAATCAAACCCGGTTCTCCCAGATTAGAGTCCGCGCACTTAACCACTACACCAAACTGTCTTTGGGGTCAGGAAGGGATTTTCCTCCAGGCCAGTGATCCTGGAGGTTTTTTTGTCATCTTCTCGTCATGGAGCAGCGGTCACTGGAGGTGTGGAGGGGGAGGTATCTGTGAATTTCCTGCATTTTACAGGGGGTTGGACTAGATGGCCCTGGAGGTCCCTTCCAACTCTATGATTCTGTGATTCTAGATGACCCCTGAGGTCCCTTCCAGTGCTACGTTTCTGAGATTCTGGGGAGTATTTGCTTTCAAAAGTCAAAGCTCCCTTCCTAAATGTGGGAATGTCGACTCTTAAAAGCGTATGCCCTCCAAATCTTGCACAGCTTGAAGAGCTGTTCGGAAAGAGGAGTCGAGATTCATCCCGTGGATCTGCGGTGGGGAAAGGCCAACTTGCTCAGCATCGTCTTGGGGGCGGACAGCACTTTCTTCCCCAGCACTCCCCGTGGAGGCAGCACAGTCCATGACTCAGTTTCC
This sequence comes from Lepidodactylus listeri, assembly GCA_029233225.1. NCBI lineage: Eukaryota > Metazoa > Chordata > Lepidosauria > Squamata > Gekkonidae > Lepidodactylus > Lepidodactylus listeri. The sequence goes on from JARCFY010000002.1 coordinate 6,812,466, forward strand.
CGTTCGAGTTATCCTGCTGTCATCCCAGGCACCCCTTCCTCCTCTTCCTCCCCCCTCCCAGATGACACATGCCGAATCAGGCCCGACGGTCAACCACAGAGCAGGGCGAATCTGCACAAGCCTTGTATCGATTGCAACACGCCAGGGCTCCCGGGCTGTCTTCCATGTGCATCTTTTTCACAGATGACACAGATAATAACCGCTGTGTCGGAGAATCTTAAAATCTGCTGGTAACGCTAGCTAAACAGTGACTCAGCTGCCAGTCTGAATGAGCAAGAGGCAAGCCATCGGATGCCCTGGCCTGTATGGTCCAGGCTAGCCCAGTCTAGATGGATCTGGGAAGCTAAGGAGGGTCAGCGTAAGACTCCTTTTGGTAGTGAAGGGCGGGGTATAAATCCAATCTCTTCTCTTCTTCTTCTTCTCTTCTAATGGCAACAGAGTGACAGGAAGACAACTGCATGGTTTGTGGTTGTTATATATTAGGACTGGAACATTCCAGGACTGTCTACCACAGACTGGCTGAGCTTGGAGCTCTAGAACAATAGCCCACCAGGACTCAGAAGAAGACGAAGAGGAGGAGGAGAGATTGGATTTATATCCCGCCCTTCACTTGGCGTCTCAGAGCGGCTTACAGACTCCTTTCCCTTCCCCTCCCCACAACAGACACCCTGTGAGGTAGGTGGGGCTGAGAGAGCTCTTTTCAGAACTGCCCTTGAGGGAACAGCTGGTACAGAGCTATGGCTTGCACACTCAACCACTACAAGGAAGCCCAGGGTCGCTATGCAGAGGCAGGCAACGGCAAACCTCTTCTGTTTGTTTCTGCCCTGGCCTAGATGACCCAGGCTAGCATGATCGCGTCACATCTGGGAAGCGAAGCAGGATCAGCCCAGGTTGGTAGGACCACAGAATCACAGAGCCGGAAGCGGCCATACAGGCCCTCTAGTCCAACTCCCTGCTCAGTGCAGGATCAGCCTCGATTTGTGGGCAGAACAGAGCGGGTGAAGCGGTGAGAGACGGGGATGATCAGGGGACCTGGAGACCAAGAAGCCCTGCGAGGAAAGGCTGAGGGACTTCTTGGGAAGGTTCAGCCTGGAGAAGAGGAGGCGGAGGGGGGACAGGATGGCTCTCTTGGAGTATCGGAAGGGCTGTCACTCAGGGGAGGGCAGGGAGCAGTTCCTGTGGGCAGCAGAGGAGAGGACTCACAAGAATGGGTTTAAAATCAGGGCGGGAAGGGACCAGCTGGATCTGAGGGAAAACTTGTTGACAGTCAGAGTTGTGCCACAATGGTATCGGCTGCCTGGGAAGGTGGTGAGCTCCCCCTCCCTGGCAGTCTTCAAGCAGCGGCTGGACAAACCCTTGTGAGGGGTGCTCTAAGGCTGATCCTGCATTGAGCAGTGGGTGGGGCTAGATGGCCTGTAGGGCCCCTTCCAACTCTGGGATTCTGGGATTCTATGAGTGTCAGGGTGGGTGGGTGTGGGAAAGTGGTTAAGTGCGCAGACTCTAATCTGGCAGAACCGAGTTTGATCCCCCATGCCTCCGCTTTCAGCTGCTGGGTGACCTTGGGCAAGCCATAGTTCTGTCAGAGCTGTTCTTGAAAGAGCAGTTTCTGTCAGAGCAGGGCAGAGTATAAATCCAATCTCTTCTCCTCTTCTTCTTTGTCTAATTCTTCTTTCTTTCTTTTTCTTTCTTTCTTTCTTCCTTCCTTCCTTCCTTCCTTCCTTCTTCCTTCCTTTCCTTTCTTTCCTTTCTTTCTTCCATCTATCTTTCTATCTTTCTATTTATCTCTCTGTCTCTGCTTGTATCTATCTGTCTGTCTGCCTTCCTGTATCTGTCTGTCCATCCATCCATCCATCCATCCATCCGTCTGTCATCCATCCATCATCTATCTGTCTGCTATCTCTCTATCTCTCTATCTGTCTGTCTGTCTGTCTGTCATCCATCCATCCATCCATCCATCCATCCATCCATCCATCCATCATCTGTCTGTCATCCATCCATCATCTGTCTGTCTGTCTGTCGCCCATCTATCTATCTTCTACCTACCTATCTATCTACCTACTTATCTATCTTTCTGTCTGTCTCTGTCCGTCCGCCCAACTGTCTGTCCATCTGTCATGTCTGTCTGTCTGTCTGTCTGTCATCCATCCATCCATCCATCCATCCATCCATCCATCCGTCTATCTATCTATCATTGTGTCTGTCATCCACCCATCCATATGTCCATCCGTCCATCTGCCTGTCTGTCTGTGATTGTCCATCCACCTTTCTGTCTGTCTGCTATCCATCCATCCATCTGTTTGTCTATCATCTATCGTGTCTGTCTGTCTGTTTCTCTCTCTCTCTGTCATATGTCTGTCTGTCTGTCTGTCTGTCTGTCTGTCTGTCTGTCTATCTATCTATCTATCATCTATCTATCTATCTATCTATCTATCTATCTATCTATCTATCTATCTATCTATCTATCATCTGTCCATCCAGATGTCCCCCAACAAGCTCAGTCTCCAGCCGAAGACACCTTCTCTGCTGGAAAGCCCCCTTCCCCCCTTCGGTTCCAGACATGCAGACAGCCCTGGAGCAGGAAGACCAGCTGCCCCCCAGGAAATGTGGCTTCCCGCTGGCTGAGGAGAGACAGGCTCCCATTCCCCGTCTGCAGAAACCCAATCCCAAGGAAAGCGGACAGGTGCTGGAGAAAGTGATCTCGGCGGGAGTCGGCTGGCCGGCGACTGTCAAGGGGGTTCCCCACGGCAGGGGAGGCGAGGAATTTTGTTTTTGCTTTCTGGGGCTCCATCTCCCTGGCCGGGGGGGGGGGGGGGGGGGGAAGAGAGGCCAACGGACCTGGAAAAGCCAGCCTGGCTTGCTCCTGTGCCTTTAAGGGCCGCTGGCCGTGCCGATCATCTGCAGACAAAAATGTCATTGATTCCTCAATGTTTACAAATGTATTCCAACAAGGAAACAACGGAAATTAGTTCTAAATGTAAAATGTTTTCCATAGAAATGCATCCCAACCAAAGGTATTTTTACTGAATTCCATAGACACTGTTTTAATTTTTGTGCGCGTTTAATGAAGGGGGTTGCTGGGGAGAAATATTTTCTATTATATGCTACAGAATTCTTTTTCCTTTCTGTATGTTCATTATATTGCCTGTTTGCCCAAAGTAATAGCAAGCGTGTCGTAACAATGAAAGTATGCAGTACTGAGTAAGCAGCCATGGGGAACCTAATAATTCATTTGAGAAACAGCTTGGTTACAAAATCTGAAATGTAAAATGTTGATTCTAAATGTATGCTTTTCCGGGGATGTTGTGCCAGTGGTTCCTGACGTCGTCCGTTCTAAGATGTAAGACGAAACACCCAGAACAGCCACCCACCATTGCAGTTCCAAGCAGAGGATTTCGGACACCGTTAAGGAAGTCCAGGGGTCCGTTGGAGCGGGAGCGCACAGGAGCGCAGCTCCGGGAGGGAGAAGCCCAGGGGGCGGGCACATGACCAAGCCGCGCCCCCTCCTCGGCTTCCCCGAGCAGTGCAGAGGCGCAGTGCCCCGGGGAAAGCCCTGCTAGGGTCTTTATTGTTTTTAATGTTTTGTTTTAATACTGATAATTTTATCATTGTTCCTTTTATGACTGTGTGCTGCTTTTCCAGGGACTTGCTCAAGGTGGCATATAAATGTTCTAAGTATACCATTTTTTATCTGGGCTCATGGCACATCAGTACTGGAGAAATTTCACCAACCCTTCAGCAGCTTCCACCCCATCAGTTTGGTGTTGTGGTCAGGGGTTGGACTCTAATCTGGGGAGAACCGGGTTTGATTCCCCACTCCTCCATATGTAGCTGCTGGTGTGACCTTGGGCCAGTCACAAGTTCTCGCAGAGCTGTTCTCTCATGAGCAGCTCTCAAAAGACCTCTCTCAGCCCCACCTACCTCACAGGGTGTCTTGTTGTGGGGAGGGGAAGGGGAAGGGATGGGTGGTGCACATGTCCTGGGTATCTCAAGTCTACTTGAAACCTGGTGGTTTCAAGGGAGCAGGAAGAGAATGAGGGTGTGTTCTTTATGCTTATTTTTATTGCACCAAGTATTGGATGGGGAAGGGACTGGAGGAAGAGCAGGTCAGTTTCACTCACCTGTGGAGTGGAGCCTGAGGGGTGGGTGTTGCCTTCTGACCCACTTCCGGCATGTTAGGGGGGTGTGGCATATTCAAATGAGTTATGCAAATGAGTTATGGTAATGAGCTCCTGCACCTCTTTTTCTACAAAATAACCCCTGAGGAAGTCCTTCTTCAACACGCAGGCAACCCCCCCCCCCGGCCGATGGCACAAAAGCCACCTTTGCCCACCTTGGTTTAACAGAGAACTTCGGCCTCTGAGACCGGATTCACCTGCCCTGAAACTAAGGATGAAACTTCCAAACAATGGGTGCTAGCCGGATGACCCATTCATCCCTTCAGGTGTCTCCTGCCACAGAAACTAGAGTTCAATATTGACCAACCCTTTAACCCCCGACCCCCAGACCCCGTTTCAGGGTCACGTTTTAGCACGTTTTTCCATTTGCCGCCCCTGTCCTCTTCCGAAAAAAGAAAGATGGAGGCTTATGGTTATGCACAGATTACAGAGGGCTAAATGCCATCTCCGCTTCTAATGCGTACCCCCTTTTACAGAGGGCTAAATGCCGTCTCCGCTTCTAATGCGTACCCCTTGTCTCTTATCAAAGACTTGCTGGCGGAGGCAGCAAAGGGGAAGATTTTTTCCAAACTGGATTTACGGGAAGCTTACTTCCGAATGCGCATCAAGGAAGGGGATGAGTATAAGACTGCTTTCAATACCCCCCTGGGGCAGTTCGAATACCTGGTTATGCCCTTCGGATTGGCTGGGGCTCCCGGCGTATTTATGAGTCTCATAAACGAAGTATTACACAAGCATTTGTTCAAAGGGGTGCTCTGTTGTTTAGATGACATCATTCTTTATTCACAAGATCGGGACGCTCACGTTAAACTGATGAGAGAAATGTTGACCACCCTTAAGACCCATAAACTGTATTCTAAGCTGTCCAAATGCGAGTTCCATTGCAAAGAGATTGACTTTTGGGGGTACCGCATTTCTCCCAGGGATGGACCCGGCTAAAGTGGAGGCATGCTTTTGGGGATGGACCGCAAGGAGGGCGTACTGAGAGGAGGCAACCAGCCAAGCCCCCCAAGTCCCCTTATAAAAAGGGCCACCCCACCATGCGCTCTCTCTCACCCCCCTCTAACCCCACCCTATCTTTACGACTGCTGGTGAGCACAGCCAGCGTCTTCACGTGTTCTGCTGGCTGAGTTCACGATCTTTAATCCCTCTCTTAGTCTTCCCTATTGTTCCAGTTGGAGCGTGTCTTCTCATCAGGAAAGGTAACTATCACCCCTCAACGACCCTCCTGCTCAATCGAATGTCGTTGTACCTTTCTACCGAAGTTTCTTAGTCCTGCATACTTGTGTGTGTGCCTGAATATTGTCTGCCTGCGGATATCCATTCAGCAAAGATACCATGTCAACCTGAAATCGGTCTCTGCGTCTATTTCTGGCGATTCTGGAGAAAGCGGGACCCCTGTATCCAAAGGTGCCTGCTCCCATATTTACCTGTTGCCATTTTATAATATCTCAGATTCCCTGATATTAATAATAACAAAAGGCAATCTGGCTAACACCCTGGTGATCATGGGGGCACCATATTGGGGACGCTCGGCCTGCCCTAGACAATCATGGGGGCCGCCAGTCTTGGTTCGCGGTGCAAGTCAGAAGACTTAGCCCAGACTCTTTGTCTTCTGTATAGACTTGGAGACCCGCGGAAATCCCTGGTGAGTCTCGGCGTGTTTAAATAAAGGCCCCGGGTATTGTTTCCGATACGAGATTATAGCCGCTTGCTAAAATAAGAAGCCTTGATCGTCGGGTTCCATCTGAGCAGTAAGTCGATCCCCGAGAAAGCGTCGGAAGAATTTTCCACCCTCCCAACGGAGTCTTGCGGATGTTTCACTGTCTGAGTGTGTGTGTGTGGGGGGGGGGGGTTTACCCTGACCTGGACTCTCTGATTGGTCAGGAGGAGCAGACAAGCCTGTGTGGTGTGGTAGTTAGTGTTGGACTAGGACCTGGGGAGACCTGGGTTCGAATTCCTGCTCTGCCATGAAAGCTCACTGGGTGACCTTGCGTAGGACAAGGGGAAAGGAATGTGATTTCTGAATGTGACTTCTGAAGAAGAGGAGGAGGAGGAGGAGATTGGATTTATACCCCGCCCTTCACTACCCAAATGAGTCTCAGAGTGGCTTACAAGCTCCTTTCCTTTTCCCCTCCCCACAATGGACACCCTGTGGGGTAGGAGGGGCTGAGAGAGCTCTGACAGAAACTGCTCTTTTTCAAGAACAGCTGTGCCGGAGCTATGGCTTGCCCAAGGTCATCCAGCAGGTGCAAGTGGAGGAGTGGGGGATCAAACCCGGTTCTCCCAGATTAGAGTCCGTGCACTTAACCACTACACACTTAACCTCTACACCAAAGTGGCTCACTGACACTTTCTTCTTGAGATATATATGTTGACAGCTGTCACCGTGCCTTCAAAAGTTTAATCCTAACTGATCCAGATCCTGGTATGTCACTGAGAAGCTTCTGATTAGAGAAACTTATAGCAGAACGTATGTATTTTATAACTGCACCTTTTGGATAGGAAGCCTGATTCCTCCGTAGAAGGAATTAGGATGCAATAAGAATGGAATGCTATTTAGGAGTTGCAAGGCTGCTGAGCGCAAAGTTTAATGTGATTCAGGACCCCTTCTCAACAAGCTCTCCCCCCTGTGAGCTCAGGAACACCGAAGACCTTATCTAAATGCCATTGTCATTATCCCTCATAGGTCTGTGGCCTTCAGGAAGGGGAGACTGGTCATCCATGCATGGGGTTGCCAACTCCAGCCTAAGGAATTCCTTGAGATTTGGTGGAGGATCCAGGGAGAGTGGGATTGGGGGGGGGGACCTTAGTGGGGTACACTGCCATAGAGAAGACCCTCCAAAGCAGCCATTTTCTCCAGGTAACTGATCTCCGCTGTCCAGAGATCAGCTGTAATTCTGGTCCATCTCTAGGCACCACCTGGAGGTTGGCATCTCCACAAAAGCAGCCAAAAGAGGCTTTCTAGCCTTTCAAAGTGCATTTTTGGCCATAGGAGAACTGTGCTTACGGGGGGGGGGAGTGGGGGCACGCAGGCCAAACCACCTGATGCCTAGCATCTGGGCTGGTAGGAAACCCGACCCCTCTGTATTCCCCCGGGAAATGCCCCAGCACTCGGTCTGGTCGGTGGAGGCAGCTGCTTCAGGGTTTGCACAGATTGCTTTTGCTTTTCTCCTCCGTTCAGCTCAAGTTTCGGCTTGACCGGCAGGCCTAGGCAAGCTGGGCCCAGGAAACCTGGCAGCTGGGAACAGGACAGAAAATCCGATCCGGGAAGGAAGGAAGGAAGGAAGGAAGGGGCCAGAGAGTCACTTCATCGCAGGCCGGAGGAGAAAGGGAGGAGGGGGAGAAGAAAGAAAGAAAGAAAGAAAGAAAGAAAGAAAGAAAGAAAGAAAGAAAGAAAGAAAGGAAGGAAGGAAGGAAGGAAGGAAGGAAGGAAGGAAGAAGAAAGAAAGAAAGAAAGAAAGAAAGAAAGGAAGGAAGGAAGGAAGGAAGGAAGGAAGGAAGGAAGGAAGGAAGGAAGAAAGAAAGAAGAAAGAAAGAAAAAGAAGAAGAAGAATCCTTGATCTTCCATGTTTCCTGTTAAGGGGTTAGTTCTGTTCAAGCAGATTATCACATGGTAACAAGAGAAAGTAACTAAGTAAGTAGGAAAGGAAGGAAGGAAGGAAGGAAGGAAGGAAGGAAGGAAGGAAGGAAGGAAGGAAGGAAGGAAGGAAGGAAGGAAGGAAGAAAGGAAGAAAAAGAAGAAGAATAATCCTTGATCTTCCATGTTTCCTGTTAAGGGGTTAGTTCTGTTCAAGCAGATTATCACATGGTAACAAGAGAAAGTAACTAAGTAAGTAGGAAAGGAAGGAAGGAAGGAAGAGAGAAAGAGAGAAAGAAAGAAAGAAAGAAAGAAAGAAAGAAAGGAAGGAAGGAAGGAAGGAAGGAAGGAAGGAAGGAAGGAAGGAAGGAAGGAAGGAAGGAAGGAAGAAGGAAGGAAGGAAGGAAGGAAGGAAGGAAGGAGAAGAATCCTTGATCTTCCATGTTTCTTGTTAAGGGGTTAATTCTGTTCAAGCAGATTATCACATGGTAACAAGAGAAAGTAACTAAATAAGGAAGGAAGGAAGGAAGGAAGGAAGGAAGGAAGAGAGAAAGAGAGACAGAAAGACAGAAAGACAGAAAGAAAGAAGGAAGGAAGGAAGGAAGGAAGGAAGGAAGGAAGGAAAAGAGAAAGAGAGACAGAAAGAAAAGGGGTTAATTCTGTTCAAGCAGATTATCACATGGTAACAAGAGAAAGTAACTAAGTAAGTAAGAAAGGAAGTAGGAAGGAAGGAAGAGAGAAAGAAAGAAAGAAAGAAAGAAAGAAAGAAAGAAAGAAAGAAAGAAAGAAAGAAAGAAAGAAAGAAAGAGGAGGAGGAGGAGATTGGATTTATACCCCACCCTTCACTACCCAAAGGAGTCTCAGGGCAGTTTACAATCCCTTCCCTTCCCCTCCCCACAACAGACACCCCGAGAGAACGCTTTTGAGAACTGCTGTCAAGAGAACAGCTCTGAGACAACTTGTGACTAACCCAAGGTCACACCAGCAGCTGCATGTGGAGGAGGAGTGGGGAATCAAACCTGGTTCTCCGGATTAGAGTCAAAGGAGGATAAGACTGGATTTTTAAAAAAATTGTGGGTTCACAATTGTTGTTTTTGAGGGTTCACTCATCGGCTGACTGATGGATTGGCTCCCTGTTTGTTTGTGCCACTGGTTGCCAAGCAGTCGCAACAGGTCTGTGCAGGAGAGGGGAAGCAGGACTCCTGTCGGGTTACGTGAGAAAGTGTGCATGGGAAACACGGCTAATGGTTCTGTACTGTACTGTCTGAAGACCTGGAAAGCAACCTGGAAAATTGGCCAGAACTGCTCACAAGCAGCGAACTGATCGATGGGCAATCAGTTTCCTGTTCGCCACAGACAAACGGATGGTGAGCCAAACTGGCAGGTTTCTGAGGATCTCTAAATCTCTCCAAATTAAATAAAACCCACAAGCGGGAAAGGAGCCATTGTCTTTATTTAACATATTTTATTTACTCCATTTTTAATAATAATAAGAAGAAATTGGATTTATACCCCCGCCCTTCACTGGGAGTCTCAGAGGGGCTTACAATCTCCTTTCCCTCCCCCTCCCCACAACAGACACCCTGTGAGGTAGGTGGGGCTGAGAGACCTCTTTCGAGAACTGCCCTTGAGAGAACAGCTCAGAAAGAACTTGGGACTGACCCAAGGTCGCCCAGCTGGCTGCATGTAGAGGCGTGGGGAAACAAACCTGGTTCTCCAGATCAGAGTTCGCTGCTCTTAACCACTACACCAAACTGGCTCTCCCAAGTGGGGATTCCAAGTGGCTTACATGGTGCACCTCTCCTGGGATTTATTTGCACAACAACCCTGTGAGGGAGGTACACCTGAGAAACAGGGACTGGCCCAAGGTCACCCAGCAAGCTTCTGGGACGGAGTACAGATTCGAACCCAGGTCTCCCAGAACCCAGTCTGTTTTAAATTAGGGTTTAATTATTTTAAATACTGTTATTGAGTTTTGTGATTTTGTAACCCGCCCGGAGCCCATTCGCTGGGAGGGCAGGGTAAAAATTGAAATGAATGAATGAATGAATGAATGAATACTATACCAGAAGAAGAAAAGGAGGAGGAGGAGGAGATTGGATTTATACCCCGCCTTTCACTACCCAAGGGAGTCCCAGAGCGACTCACAATCTCCTTTCCCTTCCCCTCCCCACAACAGACACCCTGGGAGGTAGGTGGGGGCTGGGAGAGCTCTTTCAAGAGCAGCTCTGCGAGAACTTGTGACTGACCCAAGGTCACACCAGCAGCTGCACGTCACGTGGAGGCAGAGTGGGGACTCAAACCCGGCTCTCCCAGATCAGAGCCCGCGCTCCTCACCACGACACCAAGCTGGCTCCCATCCCTTACAGCCCACCGTTCTTAAAAATATATCCAAGGCAGCTCAGGAAACTTGAACGGCAACCAAACCGCAGCACCAAATCACGCCAATCGCCCCGCGCCCCTTTGTTTGCCAGCCGGCTCCTGTTTAGCGGCAACCGGAGCGGGTGGAGTTCAGGCTGTGAATGAGGCCAGAGGTAACCTTTGCAAAGCGCCTCGCTTTGTTCTCCCGTGGGTCGCGGCCTGGACTTGTCCTCTTTTCTTCTGGGCCGGCTGCTCCCAGCTGTGCCGATGCCAAGCGCTCCGATCAGCCCACTCCTCCCAGGTGGATTTGTTTGCAATTGCTGGCAGGAGCCCTGAAGATCCGTCTTCCTTTGCTGTGAATGCAGGGCACTAATCAGGCCGGGGGGGGGGGGGGAAAGAGCGCAGAGAACAGAGCATGGCTTTGGCGCATAGCTCTCCTCTGCCTTTTCTCACATGAACACACGACGCTGCCTTCTACTGAATCCGACCCTTGGTCCATCAAGGTCGGTATTGTCCGCTCAGACCGGCAGCCGCTCTCCAGGGTCTCGGGCAGAGAAGGGTCTTTCACATGACCGCCAATCTGGTCCTTTCAACTGGAGATGCCGGGGATCGAACCTGGGACCTTCGGCATGCCAAGCAGAGGCTCTGCCACCGAGCCAGGGTCTCAGGGAGAGGTCCTTCCCATCACCTACTCCCTCAGTGTTCCCTCTAAGCTGAGTTAGTGTGAGCCAGCTCACAGTTTTTTAGCCTCCGGCTCACACAGTTTTGTCTTCGCTCAGGAAGGAGGGCTCCAGAGCAAACTAATTTAGGCAGTAGCCAAGTTGCTTGCTCACGACTTTGATGCCAGTGGCTCACAAAGTAGAATTTTTGCTCACAAGACTCCACAGCTTAGAGGGAGCATTGTATCCTGGTCCTTTTAACTGGGGATGCCGGGGATTGAACCTGGGACCTTCTGCATGCCAAGCAGAGGCTCTTCCACTGAGCCACAGCCCCTCTTTACAGCTCTCCAGGGTCTCAGGCAGGGAGAGGTCTTTCCCATCACCTCCTGCCTGGTCCTTTCAACTGGAGATGCTGGGGATTGAACCTGGGAACTTCTGCATGCCAAGCAGAGGCTCTGCCACTGAGCCACAGTCCCTCCCCTTCTCAGCCTAGCAGCTGGTGTAATGTAGAGACTGAGATTTCGCAGGAAGTTCCTCCTGGCTAAGTCTTACCTCCTCCACAAGTTTGTGGGTGGCCTTTGGCTTGCCACATTCCCTCAGCCCTGATGGGCCATGGCTCAGTGGAAGAAAATCTGCTGGTCGTGCTGAGGGTCCCAGGTTCAATCCCCGGCATCTCTGGTTAGAAGGATCAGACAGGAGGTGATGGGAAAGACCTCATAAGAACATCAGAAGAGCCCTGCTGGATCCCACCAGTGGTCCATCTAGTCCAGCATCCTGTCTCACACAGTGGCCAACCAGTTCCTCTGGAGGGCCAACAACAGGGCATAGAGGCCAAGGCCTTCATAAGAACATGAGAAGAGCCCTGCTGGATCAGACCATTAGTCCATCTAGTCCAGCCTCCTGTCTCACACAGTGGCCAACCAGTTCCTCTGGAGGGCCAACAACAGGGTACAGAGGCCGAGGCCTTCATAAGAACATCAGGAGAGCCCTGCTGGATCAGACCAGGGGTCCATCTAGTCCAGCATCCTGTCTCACACAGTGGCCAGCCAGTTCCTCTGGAGGCACAGCCACAGGGCAGAGAGGCCGAGGCTTCATAAGAACATCAGAAGAGCCCTGCTGGATCAGACCAGTGGTCCATCCGGTCCAGCATCCTGTCTCACACAGTGGCCAACCAGTTCCTCTGGAGGGACAACAACAGGGCAGAGAGGCCGAGGCCTTCAGAAGACCATCAGAAGAGTCTTGCTGGATCAGACCGATCATCCATCGTAGAACTTCCTCAAAGATGGATCTGCTTGTTAGTAGCCAAATAACCCCCCCCCCTTCAATCTCTTATCCCTTTAAGTAACATTCCTAGGAAGTTCAGACTGGAAGAGGGGGAGGGGGAGGAAGAAGAAGAGGAGGAGGAGATTGGATTTATACCCTGCCCTTCACTACCCGAAGGAGTCTCAGAGCAGTTTACAACCTCCTTTCCCTTCCCCTCCCCACAACAGACCCCTGTGTGGTAGGTGGGGCTGAGAGAGCTCTTTTGAGGACTGCCCTCGAGAGAACAGCTCTGAGAGAACTTGTGACTGACCCCAGGGCGCACCAGCAGAAAGCCAGGCACGAGGGAGTGAAGATGATTTTGATTCTGGAAAGATTGTAAGGCGAGTGCCAGCGATGAAAGGGATTAATCGCTTCTGTTAAATGGACACAGAGGTGTTCTTTCTATGCTTTGGTGTTTGTGTGTTTAGTAAACTGGTATGTTAAAAAGAGAGACCTGTTTGAGAGTTAATGAGTGATGGTTCAACGGTTCTGGGGTTTTTTTCCCATTTGGAAAAAGTTTGGTGTAGTGGTTAAGTGCGCGGACTCTAATCTGGGAGAGCCGGGTTTGATTCCCCACTCCTCCACTTGCAGCTGGCTGGATGACTTTGGGCAAGTTGTAGCTCTGTACCAGCTGTTCTCTCAAGGACAGCTTGGGAAAGAGCTCTCTCAGCCCCACCTACCTCACAGGGTATCTGTTGTGGGGAGGGGAAGGGAAAAGGAGTTTGTAAGCCGCTCTGGGACTCCGAGTGAGTGAAGGGCGGGGTATAAATCCAATCTCCTCCTCCTCCTCCACAGAAGCCCAGCAGGTCTGGGTGGAAGATTGCCTGGGAAGGAACCATACAGAAACCGTCTCTAACTGTGCTGTCTTGAAACGAACCTGAGACATGCTGGACAGAACTGAGACGCAGGTCAGATTTCTGTTTTCTTTTTTAACTCTACAAAGCAGATGGTGCCGTCTTAGAGGCGGGGGGGCTTGTCTGCGCATTGCTTTTTAAATTCAGCCCTGACAGCCGATGCAGCGCACCTGTTGTTTACAAGCCATGCGGCACCGCACCATCCCGAATGCCTCTGATTGAGGTTGCCAACTTCCAGGCTTGCAGACTCCCTGGGATTACAACTGATATCCAGATGAGACCCAGCCCCCTTGGAGACGGTGCCTGCGCTGGAGGGTGGATTTACCAGCTCCAGTCTGAGACTCCTGGAGATTCGGGGGATTCTCTCAGCCATCCATCAAAGTTCTGATCTCAAGCCTGGCTTGATGTAACCCTCACCCACCAAAGGGAGCAGATGGCCTTGGGGAAACAGGGCCTTTTGAGTGGTGGCGCGCTGCCTTTGAATCATCCTCCCCCACCCCCAAGAGAGCCAGTTTGGTGTCGTGGTGAAGTGCGCGGACTCTAATCTAGGAGAACCAGGTTTGATTCCCCACTCCTCCACTTGCACCTGGCTGGATGACCTTGGGCAAGCCATAGCTCTGTGCCAGCTGTTCTCTCAAGGACAGCTTGGGAAAGAGCTCTCTCAGCCCCATCTACCTCACAGGGTGCCTGTTACGGGGAGAGGAAGGGAAAGGAGTTTGCAAGCCGCTCTGGGACTCCAAGTGAGTGAAGGGCGGGATATAAATCCAACCTCTTCCCTTCTTCTTCTTCTTCTTCCTCCACATGCAGCTGCTGGGGTGACCTTGGGTCAGTCACAAGTTCTTTCAGAGCTGTTCTTTCAAGGGCAGTCCTCAAGAGAGCTCGCTTAGCTCCACCTACCTCACAGGGTGTCTGTTATGGGGGGACGGGAAGGGAAAGGAGTCTATAAGCCCCTCTGAGTGAAGGGCGAGGTATAAATCTAATTTCCTCCTCCTCCAAGTCAGGTTACCAGCTCTAGGTTGGGAAATAGCTGGAGACTTTGGGAGTGGAGGCTGAAGATGGCAGGGTCTGGGGAGAGAGGGACTTCCGTGGGTTGTAATGCCATAGAGGTCCACCTTCCGAAGCGGCCATGTTCTCCAGGAGAACGGATCTCTGTCGCCTGGAAATCTCCAGCCACCATCTGGAGGTTGGCAACCCTGCCCCCAAGATTCACCTGGCAGTGCATTTAATTGTTAAAAACAGTGTTTGCTTAACTAGGCCTTTCACAGAATTTTTATCCTCCCTTTTCACTTGTCCGCTTATTATGTCCGTGGACTGTCACCGGGCACCAGCGACATACATACAGCTTGAGCTTGACTCCTGGAAACAATAGGGGTCAAGGATCCTAGACCACCACTAGCCCTCCAATAAGAACTCTGGCGGGCAATTCAAACCTGCCAATAGGACTTTTGGGCGTGTCCTAGGGACTGTATACAGTTGGCCATCTCGGGCGGTATTGCATGCCTGTTGTGTACCAATAAACAAATGTGGATCACCAGGGGTCCGATGGAGCGGGAGCGCACAGGAGCGCAGCTCCGGGAGTGAGGAGCCCAGGGGGCGGGCACATGACCAAGCCCCGCCCCCTCCTCGGCTTCCCCGAGCAGTGCAGAGGCACAGCGCCCCGGGGGAAGCCCTGCTAGGGTCTTTATTGTTTTTAGTGTTTTCTTTTAATATTGATAATTTTATCATTGTTCCTTTTATGACTGTGTGCTGCTTTTCCAGAGACTTGCTCAAGGTGGCATATACATTTTCTAAGTATACCATTTTTTATCTGGGCACATGGCACATAAGTACTGGAGGAATTTCACCAACCCTTCAGCAGCTTCCACCTTATCAGTTTGGCGTAGTGGTCAGGAGTTGGACTCTAATCTGGGAGAACCGGGTTTGATTCCCCACTCCTCCACATGCAGCTGCTGGTGTGACCTTGGGCCAGTCACAAATTCTCTCAGAGCTGTTCTCTCCTGAGCAGTTCTCAAAAGACCTCTCTCAGCCCCACCTACCTCACAGGGTGTCTTGTTGTGGGGAGGGGAAGGGGAAGAGATGGGTGGTGCACATGTCCTGGGTATCTCAAGTCTACTTGCAACCTGGTGGTTTCAAGGGAGCAGGAAGAGAATGAGGGGGTGTTCTTTACACTTATTTTTATTGCACAAAGTATTGGATGGGGAAGGGACTGGAGGAAGAGCAGGTCAGTTTCACTCCCCTTTGGAGTGGAGCCTGAGGGGTGGGTGTTTCCTTCTGACACACTTCCGGCAAGTTAGGGGGTGTGGCATATGCAAATGAGTTATGCAAATGAGTTATGCTAATGAGCTCCTGCACCTCTTTTTCTACGAAATGACCCCTGTGGATCCCTACGCCGTAGTCCGGCTTTTCCATGCATCGAACCCAGTACACAATACCGCTTGAGCTCTTTCGAAGGATCTTCTCGCCGCCTGTCTCCCGCTGCTTTATGGTCAGCCCTGGCTTGCTTTTCTGGCCCCGCCTGCTGGGGAGGAACAGTCGATTTCACGGCTCTTGGTTTTACGACTGTTAGATTGGGATGGTTTCTACAGCTGGCACAGTCAGCTGGGCATTAATCCGAACTTCTAATTGTTTCCCTGTGAGCTGGCAAGCGGCGGGTCTCGAGAGAAGGCCGCGGATAAATTCCCCGCGACAAGCTTCCTTCCCAACGCTGCTGTTTATACCAGTGACATGCACAGATGCGTTTTCTCGCTCGGTCCCCAAAGCAGCTTCAAGCGAGGGGAAGGGAAGCGGCACATAGAATTGGGAGCTTGCCCCGGGTGTAGAAATAATGGCTTATATGGCACTAGATAGGCACACGTGCCAAGACTTGCTTGGCATCTTCCGAGGGCCCAGATTGGACTGCAAGCTCTAAGTCGGGAAACTCCTGGAGATTTTGGGGGTGGAGCCTGAGAAGGATGGGGTTTGGGAAGGGGGGGGGACTTCAGTGGGGTACATTATCACTGAGCCCACCAATCTAAGAGGCCATTTTCTCCAGGCGAACTAATCTGTGTTCAGTTGTAATCAGACAGATTCTCGGTCCATCGACATTAGTATTGTCTACTCAGACTGGCAGCAGCTCTCCAGGGCCTCAGGCCGAGGGGTCTGTCCCATCACCTACGATCGGATCACGTGAAGCTGCCTTATATTGAATTAGACTATCAGTCCATCGAAGTCAGCCTTGTCTACTCACACTGGCAGCAGGTCTCCCTGGTCTCGGGCTGAGGTCTTTCCCATCACCTCCTGCCTGATCCTTTTAACTGGAGACGCCGGGGATTGAACCTGGGACTTTCTGCATGCCAAGCAGAGGCTCCACCACTGAGCCACAGCCCCTCTTTACAGCTCTCCAGGGTCTCAGGCGGAGGTCTTTCCCATCACCTATTTCCTGGTCCTTTTAACTGGAGATGCCGGGGGTTGAACCTGGGACCTTCTGCATGCCAAGCAGAGGCTCTGCCACTGAGCCACGGCCCCTCTTTACAGCTCTCCAGGGTCTCAGGCAGAGGTCTTTCCCATCACCTCGTGCCTGGTCCTTTCAACTGGAGATGCCGGGGATTGAACCTGGGACCTTCTGCATGCCAAGCAGAGGCTCTACCACTGAGCCACAGCTCCTCTTTACAGCTCTCCAGGGTCTCAGGCAGAGGTCTTTCCCA
Source organism: Lepidodactylus listeri (assembly GCA_029233225.1). Lineage (NCBI taxonomy): Eukaryota > Metazoa > Chordata > Lepidosauria > Squamata > Gekkonidae > Lepidodactylus > Lepidodactylus listeri. The sequence goes on from JARCFY010000002.1 coordinate 6,829,080, forward strand.
TCACCTCGTGCCTGGTCCTTTCAACTGGAGATGCCGGTGATTGAACCGGGGACCTTCTGCATGCCAAGCAGAGGCTCCACCACTGAGCCACAGCCCCTCTTGACAGCTCTCCAGGGTCTCAGGTGGAGGTCTTTCCCATCACCTCCTGCCTGGTGCTTTCAACTGGAGATGCCGGGGATTGAACCGGGGACCTTCTGCATGCCAAGCAGAGGCTCCACCACTGAGCCACAGCCCCTCTTTACAGCTCTCCAGGGTCTCAGGCGGAGGTCTTTCCCATCACCTATTTCCTGGTCCTTTTAACTGGAGATGCCGGGGGTTGAACCTGGGACCTTCTGCATGCCAAGCAGAGGCTCTGCCACTGAGCCACGGCCCCTCTTTACAGCTCTCCAGGGTCTCAGGCAGAGGTCTTTCCCATCACCTCGTGCCTGGTCCTTTCAACTGGAGATGCCGGGGATTGAACCTGGGACCTTCTGCATGCCAAGCAGAGGCTCTACCACTGAGCCACAGCTCCTCTTTACAGCTCTCCAGGGTCTCAGGCAGAGGTCTTTCCCATCACCTCGTGCCTGGTCCTTTCAACTGGAGATGCCGGTGATTGAACCGGGGACCTTCTGCATGCCAAGCAGAGGCTCCACCACTGAGCCACAGCCCCTCTTGACAGCTCTCCAGGGTCTCAGGTGGAGGTCTTTCCCATCACCTCCTGCCTGGTGCTTTCAACTGGAGATGCCGGGGATTGAACCGGGGACCTTCTGCATGCCAAGCAGAGGCTCCACCACTGAGCCACAGCCCCTCTTTACAGCTCTCCAGGGTCTCAGGCAGAGGTCTTTCCCATCACCTATTTCCTGGTCCTTTCAACTGGAGATGCCGGGGACTGAACCTGGGACCTTCTGCATGCCAAGCAGAGGCTCTCCCACTGAGCCACAGCCCCTCTGTACAGCTCTCCAGGGTCTCAGGCAGAGGTCTTTCCCATCACCTCCTGCCTGGTCCTTTCAACTGGAGATGCCGGGGATTGAACCGGGGACCTTCTGCATGCCAAGCAGAGGCTCTGCCACTGTGCTACAGCCCCACTTCATGGCTCTTCAGAGTCTCAGGCTGTGGTCTTTCCCATCACCTCTTGACTGGCCTTTTTAACTGGAGATGCCGAGGATTAAACCTGGGACTTTCTGCTTGCCAAGCAGTTGCTCTCCCACGGAGCCACAGCCTCATCCCCTCAAATTCTGGGAAATCTCCAGCCCCCACCTGTAGGTTGACAATCAGTGTTCCCTCTAAGCTGAGTTTGTGTGAGCTAGCTCGCAGTTTTCTAGTCTCCGGCTCACATATTTTTGTCTTTGCTCAGGAAGGGATGGCTCCAGAGCAAACTGATTTATGCAGCAGCCAAATCGCGCACTCACATGAATGCCAGCAGCTCACAAAGCAGAATTTGTAGCTCACAAGACTCCACAGCTTAGAGGGAGCGTTGTTGGCCACCCTACCCCATGGTGCCCCTCAATTCTGTTTCTCAGCAGGCGATTCTCATTCCTACCCTGCCTGCCCCTCACTGGAGCTTGAAAGTGACTTTGTGTCAGCTAATGCTGCCATCTCGTGCCCGGGAGGTGGGGTGAGTGAACCCTTGACGTTGGGTCTACGGAGTGTTATGTTATACTTCTGATGGCCTGCTTATCGCTCTTCAAGCTGCTCTGACCTTGGGAGACTGTTAGTGCCTGTCCATGTATCTCGTCTCCTGTCTGACTCTAATTCTTCCCGCTTTTCCCCTAGGAACTGTAAACCAGTAATTTAAGCGCCTTTTCTCTGACCTGGCGATTGGTTGCAATGCATTACCAGACCCCTTTTTGAATTCTGTGTAATTGCCCTGCTTGGGGCTGTGTCAGCCACTACTAACACAAGAAGTGCAGATGACCATAGCAGACCTTTCTCAATAAAGCATTCCTGTTTAAGGACACTTGTTGGTGACTGACTCTGTAGGACTCACACTTTGCTAATGCTGGCTTGGGCCCCTGTGAGCTGGCCAAGAGCAGCTCGGACATGTGTTTACAAAATCCAGAGAGGGAAATCCTGTATTAATGCACTCGGGACGCCGTTTGGCATCAGAAACACATTAGCGCTTCCTGCACTCGCTCTCCTCCTGCAACGAGGTGTGTTGTCAGCCTCTTGGACGGAAGTGAGACACAGTTAGTTTGTGGAGACCAAAGAAGCTGCTGTCGCAGCTGGTTTTCCTAAGGGGAGGCCATTTGCGAAGACGATTTCCAAAGAGGGGTGGATGTAGGCTTTGCCCCTGGAAGACCCCGTCCCCCCAATTTCATGTGAACCAGCAGATTAGGCAGTTTCTAGGATTAGAGCAGCAGCAAAAGAGCTCTTCTGACTGTAAACATTTCTGTCATAGGGTTGGCAACTTCTAGGTGAGGACAAAACAAGGGGGAAACACTCTGACCGATTTCCCACGAGGTGCAGCTCCGGCGTCGTTGTTTCCTTTGCTCCGATTGTGTGCTTGAATTCCCCACTATTTGCCCCGTGCCGCATTTTGACCCGCGGCTTCGCCCAAATTCCGCCGCGGCTTCAGTGATCCTGTTTTTTGAGGATCGCTGAAGCCGCGGGGGAATTCAAGCGAAGCTGTGGGTCAAAATGCAGCGCGGGGCAAATAGTGGGGAATTCAAGCACGCAATCGGGGCAAAGGGAAAAACGACGCCGGAGCAGCGCCTCGTGGGAAATCGGTCAGAGCGTAAATGATCAAACACAAATGAACCCTGCAAATGCCATCAACATCTTACATCAATGCCCTTAGATAAATATTTTGAAACACCAAACGTGGGCATATTCTTAATTCACATTCAGTCATCTAGAGTTTGCTTATAACAACACCCAAAGTATTTAATACAAAGTCAAAAGCGCCAAGCCAGGATTACACAGTAACACACAAAAGTCCCCAAACTCAAATGCAACAGTCGTGAACCATAAATCAAGATTACAGTGTAGCACTGCTAGTTCTGAAGTTCTCAAGATGATAAATTTATATAACAGGTCGGCGACTGGAAGTTATGCAGCGGCCCGTATCTCAGACATGCAAACGTGTTTCCGTCCTCTTTTCCTTTTTTTTTTTTTTAAAATACAATTTTTTAATTATTATTACTTGTTTAGTCTGTTACATCAAATATTTATAGTTATTTACATTTACCCCCCTTCAATTCCCTCCCTCCCTCGCTCCCTCTCTTTTAATCATAGTCTTTTCCCCCCAGCCAAGGGCACAAAGTCTTAATCTTCCACTGAACGTCTTTCCTTCCTTCAGTCAGTATCCAGTCTAGGTAGGTCTTCCATCTGGTCTTGATTTCCGTGGATTTTTCTTCCCATGATATTCCCTTGTTGATGGACGCCACAATATCTGACTGTATAAAGTCAGATAGTTGTGCCAGATTTCTATTGTCCATTTACTTTGCTCTTTCCACCCCAGAGCAATGACCGCCTTTCCCGCCAGTATCCTAGCCTTGACTAGATTTTGAATAGACCTGTCCAATAACGGGCTTCCTATTATACTTAACATCATTAGATTAAAGTCTCTAGTTAGTGTTATATTGCAGACTTTTCTGATAATTTCAATAATTTCCCCCCAAAAGGTCTTTACTTCTACACATTCCCACCACATGTGTGCGTACCAACCCTTAGAATGGTTACAGTGCCAGCACAGGGAACTCAATCCTGGAAACATATTAGCTAGCTGTGCTGGTGTCTTGTACCATTTTGTGAGGAATTTGTATTCAAGTCCTTTAAGTCTGGTTACCTTAATCTCTTCTATTCCTTTCATAATTTTTTTCCCCGTCCTCTTTTCCAAAGCGGCATCTCCCTTCTGTGGTGGAGGTCAGAATTCAAGTGGGAACCAATGCTCTAGGAAATCTCTTTTAACCAGAAGCCTCCTGGCTATCGAGCGCTTCAGTGAAGTGTATCAGTCCTCCTCCACAACAGGCATGGAAGAAGGGTCACTGGGAGGTATTTGTGGGGTGTGTGGGGAGCTATTTCCTGCACTGTGCAGGGGTTGGACTAGATGACCCTAGAGGTCCTTTCCAGCCCTATGGTTCTATGTTTCTTTCATATAGAAAATAAGAACTGCACCAGAACGCAATAATAAAGGTACGGGGAACAAAATTAGTAGTGTGCATTATTACACATTTCCACAATACAATGGGTGAGATATACCCGTAACAACTAGGGCTTTTTTTGTAGAAAAAGCCCAACAGGAACTCGCTAGCATAACAGGCCACACCCAACAGCAGAAACTCATTAGCATATTAGGCCCCACCCCTGACAGCACAGCTTATTAGCAGATTAGGCCACACCCCCGTCTTACCAAAAGAGTGGTCATCCAGCCACACCCACCTTTTGCTTCTTATTCTGTTTACCGCGTTTGTTGTCAAAACCCAGGGCTTTGGTAGCGGGGATTGATTTGCATGTTAGGCCACATACCCCTAATGTAGCCAATCCGAATGAGTTCCTGCTGTTTGGGTGTGGCCTGTTATGCTAATGAGTTCCCGCTGGGTGTGGCCAACTCAGGAGCCAGCCGGAGCTCCGTTCCTGTGCGTTCCTGCCCCAAAATAGCCCTGGTAACAATAATAACATAGCAGAGAAACATTCATAACAACACTAATATATGCAATCAGTAGTCCTCAGTTTCTAATCGTATAATCAGTGGTAATAACCAATCAAGACGACAGTCTTCATCAGTGGTCAAAACGACAGCCCAACGAAGGCTCCAGGTTACATACTCCGTTTCGATTGGATCTTCATCAGAAGACTAACACACGATTCATGGACTAGTACACGTTCAAACTGACAGAATTCGCTTCGGAGGAGACGACTTCCTCTTAGATCAGGTTCACAGACTGGTGCCTGTCCAGTCCACAGAATCCACAAAGAGGAAACGACTTCATCCAAGAGAGGAAATTCCAAGACGGGCTGCCGATTCTGCAGACGGAGCTGTTCTCAGTTAGCCGGCGTGCCTACGAACGCGTGTGAGGTCATGGATCAGATCCTGGGTCCATCTAGGTCAGAGCTGTCCACTCAGACTCAGGGATGGTCCTGGGTTTTTCCACCCCGTAGGCGAGGATACATTCTGCCCCCCCCCTCGTGTGGGGTGGGATGGAACGGGGGCAGGTGCTAGAGCTGCAGCAGGCGGTCCGAGGGGGCGAGCTGCAAATGTATGCGGGGGGTGGGGAGGGGGAGGGAGCCTGTGCCAGGCTGCAAAAGGAGCTCCAAAGAGACCGCGGGGGTGGCAGAGGTCGAGCGGCACTTTTCCATCATCCCAGGCTGTTCCCTGCGTCTGTCCCCCCGCCTTCTTCTCTTTCTGTCCAGGGGGCTGCAAAGAGGGGAGTCTCTTGCTGGGGACTGAGCAAGAAGCCGGCAAGGGAGAACCAGTTTGGTGTCGTGGTGAAGTGCGCGGACTCTAATCTGGGAGAACCGGGTTTGATTCCCCACTCCTCCACTTGCAGCTGCTGGATGACCTTGGGCAAGCCATAGCTCTGTACCAGCTGTTCTCTCAAGGGCGGTTGTCTTAGAGCTCTCTCAGCCCCACCTACCTCCCAGGGTGTCTGTTGTGGGGAGGGGAAGGGAAAGGAGTTTGTAAGCCACTTTGAGACTCCAAGTGAGTGAAGGGCGGGGTATAAATCCAATCTCTTCTTCTTCTTCCTGTGCAGGGTGAGGAGGGGACGAGGCCAGCCAGAATGGCGCCCTCGTTGAGCCGTCGCCCTAGGCGACAGTCTAAAATTTAACAATAACGGGCCGGCCGTGCTCAGACTGGAAGCATCTCTCCAGGGTCTCAGGAGAGGAGGGTCTTTCACATAACCAACTACCTGGTCTTTTCAACTGGAGATGCTGGGGTCTGGGGATTGAACCTGGGACCTTCTGCACGCCAAGCGGATGCTCTGCCACTGAGCCACAGCCCCTCCCCTGATGGTGGAGGATTCAACATGCATGAGTCAGAACTGTGGTTGAGCAAGGTCAGTCATGTGTGTCCACCCTGAGTGGTAACAGCTCTCCAGGGTCTCAGGCGGAGGTCTTTCATATCACCAGGGATCCGTTGGAGCGGGAGCGCACAGGAGCACAGCTCCGGGAGTGAGGAGCCCAGGGGGCGGGCACACGACCAAGCCCCGCCCCCTCCTCGGCTTCCCCGAGCAGTGCAGAGGCGCAGCGCCCCGGGGAAAGCCCTGCTAGAGTCTTTATTGTTTTTAATGTTTTGTTTTAATATTGATAATTTTATCATTGTTCTTTTTATGACTGTGTGCTGCTTTTCCAGAGACTTGCTCAAGGTGGCATATAAATTTTCTAAGTATACCATTTTTTATCTGGGCACGTGGTACATAAGTACTGGAGAAATTTCAATAACCCTTCAGCAGCTTCCACCCCATCACTTTGGTGTAGTGGTCAGGAGTTGGTCTCTAATCTGGGAGAACCGGGTTTGATTCCCCACTCCTCCACATGCAGCTGCTGGTGTGGCCTTGGCCCAGTCACAAGTTCTCTCAGAGCTGTTCTCTCATGAGCAGTTCTCAAAAGACCTCTCTCAGCCCCACCTACCTCACAGGGTGTCTTGTTGTGGGGAGGGGAAGGGATGGGTGGTGCACATGTCCTGGGTCTCTCAAGTCTCCTTGAAACCTGGTGGCTTCAAGGGAGCAGGAAGAGAATGAGGGTGTGTTCTTGACGCTTATTTTTATTGCACAAAGTATTGGATGGGGAAGGGACTGGAGGAAGAGCAGGTCAGTTTCACTCACCTGTGGAGTGGAGCCTGAGGGGTGGGTGTTGCCTTCTGACCCACTTCTGGCACATTAGGGGGTGTGGCATATGCAAATGAGTTGTGGTAATGAGCTCCTGCACCTCTTTTTCTACGAAATGACCCCTGCATATCACCCAGTCCTTTTCTCCAAAAACGGAGATGCCAGCCACTAAGCCCAAGTTTTCTGCATACAAAGTAGACGCTCTACCCCTGAGTCATTGTCCTTCCACAAAAGGTTCCTCTTTGGAAGACTTTTGACCTTGTTTGCTCGTCTAGGCAACCGGAATCAAACAAGCCACCGTTAAAAGGCAGGCACATACACCAAAAATGTGCCCTGGTTTGTTTTTGCAATGTCAGAGAGAGGTCTGATTTGTAACAGTGCATTCTGAGATGGTTGTTATTGATGCAAGCAATGACTTTCGTGGCCGTGCATATTTCAGAGAGGGGAAAAAAGCAGGCAAAAGATGGTGCAACAGAAGAAGGATATTCTTGTAGAAGCTTAAAAGTCCCGTGTTTTGTGAGTAGGGGGAAGGACTATTCGCTTGTAGAATAAAATATCCAATTGCACGACCAGCTCCTTGTCAACTGTCTTCTCTGTTTGACGTGGCCCTTCTGTTTTCTGGCATGCGTGACCGAGACCTGGGGGCGGGATGGGGAGACAGTAGCTGTCTCCCAATTGCCCCCCCCCCCATGATTCTCGGTCCTGCACCAATCACGGGCTAGGGGGCAGTGGGGGAGAAGTGGCCATCTTCGTTTGGGAGGTGGAGCTCGCGGGCGCGGAGTGTGTCGGTCTGGTGTGAGAGGCTGAAGAGAGTTTGGCTGTATGGCTGGTGTACCGACCGCCTAATGCACCGGCCAGCAGCCTGGGCATGAAACAGGGGTGATTGGGGGTTTGTGTGGGGGGGGGGGAGGCATTTGTGAATTTCCTGCATTGTGCAGGGGGTTGGACTAGATGACCCTGGAGGTCCCTTCCAGCACTGTGATTCCAAGTTAGGAAAACGGCATTCATCCCCATAGCATGGTCCCCCAGCAGATCGGGTTAGAACAGATAAAAGGAAGTCCTTCTTCACCCAAAGAGTGATGAACACGTGGAATTCACTGCCACAGGAGGTGGGGGCGGCTACAAGCATGGACAGCTTCAAGAGGGAATGGGATAAACCTATGGAGCAGAGGTCCATCAGTGGCTGTTAGCCATGAGGTATAGATAGGGACTCTCGGTCTGGGGCAAGTGATGCTCTGTATTCTTGGTGCCTGAACAACAGTGGGAGGGCTTCTAGTGTCCTGGCCCCGCTGCTGGACCTCCTGAGGGCACCTGGTGTTTTTGGCCACTGTGTGACAGAGTGTTGGACTGGGTGGGCCACTGGCCTGATCCAACATTGGCTTCTCTTGTGTTCTTGTGATTCGAAGAAGTCTGAATGTTTGGATTTCAACTTTACCGAGCAAAGCCACTCCCTCCAACCTCCGCCTCTTCACCTTTTTATTTACTGTTTCCAGATGTCAATATGGGGCTTAACTTCAGAATCAGCCCCCCCCTGCCCCCCCCCCCCACATGGGCTGCTTATTTTTAAAGGCCAGCGCATCCTTCCGGAACCCGTCACTTCCGTCCCAGCCTTCCTCCCGGGGTTACGAGCGTTCGAAAGGGTTTCCTCCATTTGAATGAAGAAGAAGAAAAGAGAGAGACGAAGAGGCCACTCTTTAAAGAACACGATTTTAATACAAATCAGGGTTTCGCCCGGCCCCCTTCTCCTGGGCAGACCATCCACGCAAGAGAAGGTACAAATTTAGAAAGAACAAATATGAAGAAACACTGTTATAAATAATAAAGCGCTGTCAACGCAACGGGCATTGCAGGACACTCCGAGGTTTGGAACAGAAAGAGAGGACGGGGCGTTCACTCACAACTACACATACACAAAAGACGGACAGGGAAGTCTGGGCTACCCAACAGGGGTAGTTTGGTGCGTTCATGGCTGTTGGCCTACCAATATCTGGTTCTTCCCAGCCTAACACAGAACTCTATAAATACTTCCCGGAGGGGCAACCTCCGCTCTGGGTCTTGGGCCAACCAAAACAGGATGTGTTTAATTCTGGACCTTGATCAGCAATTCCTTTCCAAATGCGTAGAAAGAATGATCCCGCTATTCTTTACTCTAGAGGGGACCCATTGTGGCAAAAGAAGAGAAGAAGAGGATTGGATTTGCACCCTGCCCTTCACTACCCAAAGAAGAAGAAGAAGAGGAGATTGGATTTATACCCCGCCCTTCACTCACTTGGAGTCTCAGAGCGGCTTGCAAACTCCTTTCCCTTCCCCTCCCCACAACAGGCACCCTGTGGGGTAAGTGGGGCTGAGAGAGCTCTGAGACAAGTGTCCTTGAGAGAACAGCTGGTACAGAGCTATGGCTTGCCCAAGGTCATCCAGCCAGGTGCAAGTGGAGGAGTGGGGAATCAAACCCAGTTCTCCCAGATTAGAGTCCGTGCACTTAACCACTACGCCACATTGGCTCTCCAGTAGTCTCAGAGCAGCTTCCAAACTCCTTTTCCTTCCCCTCTCCACAACACATACCCTGGGAGGTAGGTGGGGCTGAGAGAGCTCTGACAGAAACTGCTCTTTTTCAAGAACAGCTGTGCCAGAACTATGGCTTGCCCAAGGTCATCCAGCAGGTGCAAGTGGAGGAGTGGGGAATCAAACCCGGTTCTCCCAGATTAGAGTCCGCGCACTTAACCACTGCGCCAAAATACCACTGCTGACAAAAGACCACGATCCCAGATGACCCCTTTTTGCAATGCATTACCAGCCCCTTTTCAAATTCTGTATAATTGTCCTGCTTGGGGCTGGGTCAGCCATTACTAACACAAGAAGTGCAGATGCCCATAGCAGACCTTTCTCAATAAAGCATTCCTTTTTAAGGACACCTGTTGGTGGCTGACTCTGTCGGACTCTCACAATGACACCTGGCCGAACGCCGCCCCACCAGAACCACGTAACAGATGTGGACTGTTTTCTAATGTGCTTCCACCAGCCCCTCCGGGGGGAATTTCCCTCTTGTATCCAGAAGGGGAGGGTTTCCGAGCCTGCTGTTTGTCCTGTCAAAAGGATCCCTGCTGTTGCAAAAGAGCAGTTAGCTGACCAAAGGGGGAAACAAAGTCCAGTGCAGAGTATATAAACTCGCAGGGTCAAAAACATGATTTCACAGGCTTAGAAACATCAACTGTAGGGCCGGGGGGGGGGGGGGGGAATTGTAAACACAGAGGTCCGGAGACGAAGCCGTCAACCAGCACTTACAGAAGTCAGCGGCATCTGTCAAGGTTTGGATAAGGGGAAGAAGTTTATTATACCCTATACTCCTTTTTCATCCCCCCCGCCCCGACGGGAGACTGGAGAAGGAAATCCTTTTTCTGTTGGGGGCGGGGGAAATACTGCCAAGCCCCCACCAACTTATGGTGACCTCATAGAGTTTTCAAGGCAAGAGATGTTCAGGGGTAGTTTGCCATGGCCTGCCTCTGCGTAGCGACCCAGGACTTCCTTGGCGGTCTCCCATCCAACTACCAACCAGAGCCAACCCTGCTTAGCTTCCAGAATCTGACAATATTGGCCTAGCCTGGGCCAGCCAGGCTGGGGCAGAGACGAACAGAGGTAGTTTGCCCTTGCCTGCCTCTGCGTAGCAACCCTGGACTTCCTTGGTAGTCTCCCATCCAAGTACTAACCAGGGCCGACCCTGCTTAGTTTTCAAGATGTGATGAGACTCAGCTAGCGTGGGTCATCCAGGTCAGGGCAGAGACGAACAGGCGTGGTTTCCCATTGCCTGCCTCTGCGTAGCAACCCTGGACTTCCTCGGTGGTCTCCCATCCAAGTTGAACCAGGGTTGAACGTGCTTAGCTTCCAAGAGCTGACGAGATCGGGCTAGCTCGGGCCATAAGACAAGCATCTGTCAGAAAAAGTAATGATTTAGAAGGAACAGAGATTGTTTCCTTGGCTTCCTACGCAGGCTTCCTACCTTTGTAGATTATTTCTGACGGTCAAGGGGTAAGCACGTTTCGAAGTACCCTTTGTCCCAGGTGAACCAGTCAGGGGAGGATTTCTTGGCAGACCCCCGGTTCAAGAGGAAGATCTAGAAATCAGAATCCCAGGAAGCTAGCACTGCCAACTTGGGGACGGGACTTTCCTGGAGATTTGGGGGTGAAGCTCGGGATTGGGCAGGATTTGAAGAGGGAGGGGCCTCGGTGGGATGTAACACCAAAGAACCCACCCTCCAAAGCAGCCCTTTTCTCCAGGGCAATGGATCTCTGTCGCCTGGAGATCAGCTATAATCAGTGTTCCCTCTAAGCCGAGTTAGTGTGAGCTGGCTCAGTTTTTTAGCCTCCGGCTCACACGTTTTTGTCCCAGCTCCGGAAGGGTGGCTCCAGAGCAAACTCGGTTATGCAGGAGCCAAATCGCTCGCTCACAGCTTGAACGCCAGCAGCTCACAAAGTAGAATTTTTGCTCACAGGACCCCACAGCTTAGAGGGAGCACTGGCTATAATTCCAGGACATCTCCAGGGCCCACCTGGAGGTTGGCAGCCCCGCAGGAAGCAGAGGACTTGTAGCAAAATGCCCTATCCTCCTGTGCCAAGTTGCTTCCCGCCCATGGTTGTTCACTCTGAGGTCAAAAAGGTGGGGAATTCAGAAGCACCGCAGCACGATTGCATAGTATTGGATGACACAGCCGCCTGTCATTAAAACCCTCCTTGCTTTCGAAAGCTCCAGCCCGGACTCGGAAGGGCTGCCCAGTTTCCACTTTTGTTGGCAAAGCGCCCTGGGCAAACCATCCCGGAAAGAGGGCAGCGGCTTGGTGATTGGCCGGGCACCGAGCCCAAGAGGTGTTTCCAGGGCGCGCACCAACACAGCTCTGCATTCCTCGGCCGCTCTCTCCTCTTCCGCACACAATAAGCTTTGCAAGCTCGCTCAGCCGTAAGATGCCCCATTGTTACCTAGCTCGCTGTCGCTACCGCTCACCCCCCACATCCCCTAAGCTGGTTCCCAGGACCGAGCAGGCAAACAGGTGTGCAGTCCAGGCCTCCAAAAGGGCAGCTCCAGCCTGGACCGTGTTTGGAATCCAGGACTCGCCAGCAGAAAACCCCTTAGTTTAAGGAAGCTGTCTTGCTGCACCCCAAGGGCCGGTTCAAAGTGTTTTGTCTCCCACCAGACAAGGCCCCCCCCCTTGCCCACACCACCAGGGCAGCCACAGGGTCTTGGCCTGGAAGCAGCTGCTGATGCCACTCACCTGGCAGGGCACCGAGTTCCCGTGTTCCCTCTAAGCTGAGTGAGTGTGAGCCAGCTCACCGTTCCTTAGCCTCCGGCTCTCACATTTTTGACTTCGCTCCGTAAGGAAGGCTCCACACTAATTTATGCGGCAGCCGAATCGCTCGCTCCCAACTCTCGTGCCAGCAGCTCACAAAGTGGAATTTTTGCTCACGGGACTCCACAGCTCAGAGGGAGCACCGACAGCTACCAACGAGACCAGCCCCCTCGGATGTCCTGGTGCGCATCTCACCGCTACCTCTTGTATGCCTCCTCCAGCAGGGCATTTTGTAAATCCCTACATTTGCAAAAGTCTCTCGACACTTTGCCCTCCCCATCTCTATTCCGTGAGCCTCTCTTAACGCAAGCTCTGTGGATGCTCCCGGGACAGACAGGCCCCCAGTGAGAAAAATGGTTCTCCATTTAATTCTTCCCGGGGGGGGGGGGGGGAGCAGACAAGCAAGATCTAGCATCCCGCCCCCACCAAACTTACCCCTGTGAAACCTAGGTGGGAAAAGATAGATTGGACTCCGGTAGCACCTGAGAGCGCAATAGAAGTCCCAGGGACCGAGCTTTCGAGAGTCCACGCTCCCTTCATCAGAGACGAGCTGGAATGGAGATCTCAGAGTCCTTATATCCCAGTTGGAGGGTGGGAGGGGTGCTGCACAGAAGGGCGTGGGGACGCAAAGCTACAATGCAAAAAGGTAATTGGCTAGACTGGAGGAGGGGAGGATTGCTCAGGGGATAGAGCATCTGTAATGCTCCTCCCAATTTCTGAGTGGGACAGAAGGGCTCAAAGATCTCCATTCCGACTTGTATCTGACGAAGGGAGCTTTGACCCTCGGAAGATCATACCCCCCCAACATGGCTCCCCTCTGAAGCTATCTAGGAGGGAAAAGGCTCTACGGGATGAGTTCCCCAGAGCTTCTGCTCCTGGGGAAACGTCTCAAAAAGGATACCGTTTGCACAAAATGTTACAGTGGAATAAGCCCATATATTCTTATCCGCAAGTGGACTTTTCTGCCCCCACCCAAGACTAAGGGATTCCTCAACGGAAAGACGTCACCACCACCCAAAATGCGCATGCTGGACATTTCTCACAGCGACACAAACAGAGCCGGGAACAGCAGCAAAGTTTCCCTCCAGCTATCAAATACCAAAACATCCAAAGAAGACTGCAAAAGTTTGTGGTTTTTTTCCCCTCGTCGGAGTCCGCAGGAGCGCCCCACTATACGTTGGATACCTTTTGGGGTTCCTTCGCTTGCCGGAGTCCATACAGCCACTTGATGACCCGGGCGTTGCGCTCGATGATGGAGATGCCGTAGGGCATGCGCTCGGCCTGCCGCTCCTCCAAGGTGACGGCGCTGCGCCGGGAGCGGGTCCCCTCTGAACTGGCCGTGCTGACGCTGTGGATCTTGACGGAGACGATGTCGGAGCTGGCCCGTGTGAAGCGCTCAACTTCCATGCCGCCCATGTCCTCAGGGTCCAGGCCGCAATAGTTGAAGAAGCGCTCCAGGTCGGCCGTAGCCCGCGAATACCGGTCACTCAGGTCCGATTTGGACCGGTGCAAGAGGGTCTGGAGCTTGGGGCTCTCCGGCCACAGCTCTCGGCAGGGACTCTGGGAGTGCAGGGAGCTGGCGGACGGGACCCGGGCGTGGGCGGGAGACGTGGGAACAGGAGTCAACTGGATCGTCGGGGTCACCCTCGCCCGCAGTGCCGCACACGGCCGGACGTCCACCCGGCGCACGGCCACAGTGCCGGGGGGCTTGGAGGAGGCCGAGCTTTGGGAGAGCTTACTCATGCCCTCTGCCGTGTCCTTTTTTCGTGGGGTACCTGGCAGGCTTCCCGGGGTCCTGGCATGGGGCTCGGGCCCCCACTTGCGCTCCAGGGGGCTCTCCGGCTTGGGGAACGAGAGCGGGCTGTCGCAGAAGTTGATCAGGTTGTTGAGGATCTCCAGATTCAAGGAGGACTTGCCTGCGCAGACGTCGGCCCGGCGCCCTCCCTGCGGGGTCTTGCGGCTGGGGGTGAGCATGGCCCGGCGCACCCCGGGCGCAAAGAGGGGCTGCCTGAGGAAGCGCGGCTTCACCGGCTCCTGCTTGGTGCTGGCCACCTGCTGGCTTTTGACGTACTTGGCCTTGTCGGCCTCCAGCCTCTCCACGGCGCTGGGCTTCTTGGCGGCGGCGCCGGGGGCCGCCGGCCGGCGGAAGTACTCGGGGCCCTTGTTGAGGATGCGTAAGGGCATGGCCGAGGTGAAGGGCCCGACGGCCGGGTTGGCGTGGTGGCTGGCTTGCAGCGTCTCCACCGGCATGATGCTCGGCCGCGGCTTTCCCTTTCTTCCCAGGATGCTCGGGGCACTGCCAGAGCCACAGGTCACATACCACTGGGGGGAGACCGGCGGAAGGAACCGTCTCCGGCCAATCCCTCCTGGGCTGGCAGCAAGCAAAGCGAGGATGCTCTTTCTCGAAGGAGGCTGTGCAAAGAAAGAAAGAAAGAAAGGAGAGAGATGAGTGGATGAGCGGCACGGAAGCCCCCGATCCCCTCCGCACCCGAGCAGACAAAGGCAGCGACCGCTCCGCCAAGCGAGACGCGCCGGGCTGGCTTATTTCAAGGCACAGGCGCCGCCCACCCCTGCCGGACGGGGCTCCCCGCCCGGCCAATCCGCGACGGGGGAGACGCTTCAAACGGAACCCCCTCGGCCTATCAGGAGCGGCGGAGAGACTCGTTGAATGGAAACAGCCTCCAGGGGGAAGAATGAAAGAAAGGCGAGGAGAGGGAAGCGCTCGCCCGCCGGCCCCGCCCCCACCTCCACCCGCGCGGCTGTTCCGCGGTCTCGGCCCCCCTCCCTCCCTCCGCCGCCTCCGCCACGCACTCCCCGCGCCTCCCCCGCCCCGTCACCTGTCCTCTTCCCACGGAAGGGGGGATTACGCGCGGAAGGGGGGGGGCAGAAGGTGACGTCATAATTGCGGGGGGTGTAGATTGCGGAGGCGGAGGGAGGCGCCCCTCCCCCGGAACCCGGCGCCGGGTTTGAATCCCGCGGCAGGGAACTGTGGCCAGCCCGGGCAAACTTCGCCGCCTGGGAAACTGGGCGCAAAAGCCCTCCGCGGGAAAGGATCGTCGGCTCTTCCAACGAAGCCGCGGTTCATTTCTGATGTTTGCCTGCCGGAGGCTAACTGGCCGCAGGTCCCCGTAGAGGGCGTCGTGGCCAACAGAGATGTGGGTTGCCAACTTCCCCCGGGGCCGGGGGGGGGGTGTAAACCAAAAACAAGACACGCCGTGCTAAGTTACGTCGCAGTCCATGCGCCCTCCAAGCTGTGGAGTCTTGTGAGCAAAAATTCTACTTCGTGAGCTGCTGGTATTAAATTTTGGCTGCTGCATGAATGAGTTTGCTCGGGAGCCCTCGTTCCTGAGCGAAGGGGGTCCATCAGTGGCTGTTAGCCACTAGGTATAGACAGAAACTCTCAGTTTGGGGCAAGCGATGCTCTGTATTCTTGGTGCTTGACGGGAGTGGGGGGGGACACTGGGAGGGCTTCTCGTGTCCTGGCCCCACTGCTGGACCTCCTGAGGGCACCTGGTGTTTTTGGCCCCTGTGTGACAGAGTGTTGGACTGGATGGGCCACTGGCCTGACCCAACATTGGCTTCTCTTATGTTCTTATACATATGGACCAGAGGTCCATCAGTGGCTATTAGCCACAAGGTGGAGACATAGGGTTGCCAGCCTCCAGGTGGGGCCTGGGGATCTCCTGCTTTTACAACTGATATCTCCAGCTGACAGAGATCAGCTCCCCTGGAGAAAATGGCTGCTTTGGAAGGTGGACTCTATGGCACTGTACCCTGCTGAGGCCCCTCCCCAAACCCCGCCCTCTCCTGGCTCCACCCTCAAAGTCTCCAGGTGTTTTCCCACCCAGACTTGGCAACCCTATAGAGGAACTCTCGGTCTGGGGCAAGTGATGCTCTGTATTCTTGGTGCTTTGTGGTGGTGGGGGGAACAGTGGGAGGGCTTCTAGTGTCCTGGCCCCACTGCTGGACCTCCTGAGGGCCCCTGGTGTTTTTGGCCACAGAGTGTTGGGACTGGATGGGCCACTGGCCTGATCCAACATTGTTCTCTTATGTTCTTAAGACAAAAACGTATGAGCCAGAGACTAAAAAACCGTGAACTAGCTCTGCTTCGAGGGAACCCTGGTCACAATGTCTCTATTGTCCAATGACAGACCTGAAACATAACTGCACTAAATGTATAGATGCTTTTACATCCAATACATAACTCTCCTGGGGTGTACAAGAGACTATTCCAGATACATAAATACTATTGAGCAGGGCTCGTGGGATTTTTTCTCCACCCGAAACAACGGAGAAATTGTGGCCTGAGTTAGCACGGTGTGTCTTATTTTTGTTTTGCACAATCTTTCCCAAGCGCTCCTTTGGCTTTCCCAACTTCCAGGGGGTGGCTGGAGATCCCTCGGGATGACTACTGATCTCCAGGCGACAGAGGGTCAGTTCAGCTGGAGAAAAAGGGGCTGCTTTGGAAGGCTGAATGTACGGCATTACACCCCACTGAAGTCCCTCCCCAAACCCTGCCCTCGTTAGGACCCCCCACCCCCATCTCCAAGTATTTCCCAACTCGGAACTGGCAACCCTAGATTTGAACGCGGGACTCCCTGGTCGGAACCCACCACTCTAACCACTATCCAATACAGTTTCCGGCAGACAGGCCTCCATACTGCATGAGCAGAGTATGAAAAGAAGAAGCGTCCCTCGGTATTTAATATTCAGGAAAAGGTCGGGTTCCCAGCCTCCAGGTGGTGCCTGGAGGTCTCCCGCTTTTCAAACTAACCCCCAGCTGACAGAGATCAGCTCCCCTGGAAAAAATGGCTGCTTTGGAGGGTGGGCTCTACGGCTTTGTACCATGCTGAGACCCCTCCCCTCCCCTCCGCTCCCCAAGCCCTGCCCTCTCCCAGCTCCACCCCCAAAGTCTCCAGGTATTTCCCAACCCAGAGCGGGCAACTTCTCACCATTTTCAGTCTCAAGTTCCCCTTTTATCCACACAACAACCCTGTCAGGTAGGATAGGAGAGAGATAGGAAAAGGCCACTTCTCACCATTTTCATTCTCAAGTTCCCCTTTTATCCACACAACAACCCTGTCAGGTAGGATAGGAGAGACTGAGGGAGGGAGTGACTCAAAGCTATGCAGCGAGCATCAAGGAGAAGTTTCTTTTTTTGGGGGGTGGACTGAGCCTAGAGTCAGACACTCTGACCTCTAAGGCACACTGGCTCTGTTAAGAGAATAATGGTGCATTATAGGAGCCGGGGTGGTATAAGAAGAAGAGAAGAAGAAGGGATTGGATTTATACCCTGCCCTTCACTTGGAGTCTCAGAGCGGCTTACAAACTCCTTTCCCTTCCCCTCCCCACAACAGACACCCTGTGTGGTAGGTGGGGCTGAGAAAGCTCTGAGACAACTGTCCTTGAGAGAAAAGCTGGTACAGAGCTATAGGACGTAATATTCAACTAGAGCAATGGCTGAGAGTATGGAAAACAAATATAAAATTTACAAAATGTATGGTGTTTAAAGAGAATATTTATTATATTCAATATTATTATTATTAATATTATTATTCAAGGAAAGGTCTGACAGAACTATGGCTTGCCCAAGGTCATCCAGCAGCTGCAAGTGAAGGAGTGGGGAATCACTAGAGTCCATGCACTCAACCACTTCACACACCAGACTGGTATAAATTGTGGCATAGGTACCTGGGACATTGGCCCGAGGCCTGGCAGACCTGGGTTCAAATCCCTTCTTGCCACGAAACTTACTAGACAGCTTTCAGTCAGTGACTCTGTCTCCAACCTATCCTGCCTCGCGGGGCTGTTGTGAAGATGAAGACAAGCTCCATGAGCTCATTGGCAAAAGGGCAGGGTGAAGAGGCACATCATACATTCAACATTGGTCCCCTTGGCTCTGAGAGAACTTTGACTGACCCAAGGTCACCCAGCTGGCATCAAGTGGAAGAGTGGGGAATCAAACCCGGTCCTCCCAGATTAGAGTCTGCCGCTCCTAACCACTACACCAAACTGGCTTTAGAAACGAGGCTTTAGAAAGATAGGGGGTGAGCCAGCATGGTGTAGCAGTTAACGTGTCGGACTAGGATCTGGGAAAAACCCAGGTTCGAATCCCCACTCGGGCCACGGAAGCTTGCCGGGTGACCTCAGACCAGTCATACACCCTCAGTCTAACCTACCTCGCAGGGTTGTTGTGAGGATAAAACGGAAGAGAGGAGAGTGATACAAGCTGTGTCGGGTCCCCCATTGCGGGTGAAGAGGCAGGATATAAAGTAAACATATAAGTAAACAACTTAATGCCACGGAGGCCACATTTGCGTGGCTGGCCAGTTCTCAACCCTCTCATCTGTCTGTCAACAGTGTGCCGTTCCCAATCCTCTTGTCACACCGAGATTTATTTAGCAGCCCGGCTCATCCTGTTTGAAAATATATGGGTCACCCAAAAACGTGGGCGGAAGAAGACGCTCCCGGGACAATCAAGCCTACCAAGAGTTTCATGAGCATGCAGGATCAGCTGGTATCTCCCACAGGACCTCAAGGCTGTGGAGACTTGTTTGTTTGTTCTTAAAAGCAATTGTCTACACCGCATGGGTTTCCAGGGTTTCCCCACCATCCGGAATCTAATCCCATTTTCGCAATGTTGCATCACTGCACTGTGCATTTACTAATTCGGAGTCGCTACCCCTCTCCTTCCACTCCCACAGTCACCAAGATGCGTTGGTGTTAGGCAGTGCTCCCTCTAAGCAGCGGAGCCTTGTGAGCAAAAATTCTACTTTGTGAGCTCCTGGCGAGCCATTTGGCTGCTGCAGAATTGAGTTGGCTCTGAAGCCATCCTGCCTGAGCGAAGACAAAAAAAAAAATGAGCCGAAGGCTAAAAATCTGTGAGCTAGCTCACGCTAACTCAGCTTAGAGGGAACACTGGTGGTAGGGTTGTCAACTTCAAGGTGGGGGCTGGAGATCTCCTGGGGTCACGACTCATCTCCAGAAGACAGAGATCAGTTCCCCTGGAGAAAAGGGCTGCTTTGGAAAGTGGAGTCTGGGAAATCCAGGTAACTAGAAACATAGACTCGCAGAGTTGGAAGGGGCCCTGCAGGTCATCTAGCCCAACCCCCTGCTCAGTGCAGGATCAGCCTAGAGCATCCCTGACAAGGATTTGTCCAGCCGTCGCTTCGAGACGGCCAGGGAGGGGGAGCTCACCCCCTCCCTAGGCAGCGGATTCCACTGTTGCACAACTCACTGTCAAAAAGTTGTTCCTAAGATCCAGTCGGTCCCTTCCCGCCCTTCAATTAAACCCGTCCTGGCTGAGGTCCCTCCCCTCCTCAAACCCCACCCTCCTCAGGCTCCACCCCCCAATTCTCCAGGCATTTTGCCATCTTGAAGCTGGCAACCCTAGCAAGAATTCACATTTCAAAATCGGGGGCTGGAGGAGGTCAAACACATCTTCTTAGCGGGAATAAAAACACAGGTCTGCCTTTTAAGGTTGTTAAGGCTTATGGAGATAATGCAAGAAGAAGAAAAAGAGTTGCATGTATGCCCCTCCCTGCACTTAGGAGTCTCAGAGTGGCTTACAATCGCCTTTCCCTTCCTCTCTCCGCAACAGACACCCTGGCTGTGGTCACACGGCAAGGAAACTACGATACAGGTCCTGCTATAACTACAATCGTTTCCCCCCCAGGTTGGGGATGATCACACTCCCCCCTAAACCACAACCATTGCATGAATAGCCTTTGAACAGTGTCCAGATAGCCGCGCCGTCGTTTGGGTGGCGCAGCGTGAGATTTTTTAAAAAATTGCTTTGCGCATGCACACATGTGCATGGCCAAATCCACCCCCACAGGACTCGCCTGACCCTTCCTTCCCCGCCTAACTGGCCACACCTGGAGCTTCCCCAGTGCACAGAAACGGCTGAGTAATTATAGTGAGAGCAACTCGGAGAGTACCTCTCAAGCCTGGATCCCAAGCCCAACGCATCCTCCCATTTCCACAGCGGCTATATATGCGCTTGCACATTTAAATGTTCAATTTTTTTCAGCACACGATTGCTCATGTGCTCAAAGGAGGAAGCTTCAAAAAAATGGCACGAAGAATGATCAGATGACCCTAATCGCAATCCAAGCAAGAGATGTCTGTTCAGATGGGCAAAATTGCGGACTTATAGTGCAAATACCGGGAAACTACTGGATTTTCCCAGGGTCGGAAAACACGCTTGGAAACCGGGAACATTGCAGGGGTGAGCCCACTTTGGCGCGGGAGGTGGATCGGCCCGTCTGATCAGCAAATTTAATACTGCGAGGGAACAGCAGCGAATCCCGATCAGGACGACTGTGTGACTGCACCCCCTGTAAGGTAGGTGGGGCGGAGAGCTCTGAGAGAACTGTGACTGACCCAAGGTCACCCAGCTGGCTGCATGTGGAGGAGGAGTGGGGAATCCAACCCAGTTCTCCAGATTAGAGTCTGCCGCTCTTAACCACTATGCCAAACTGGCTATTAGACATTTGTCCCTATTCACACACCCCTCTTCAAAAACTAAAAAAAGCACACATTCCAAAACAGAATCCGAACTCTCCACCTCCAGGTACAGGATGTGGGATGAGATGTGCTTTCCTCTGATCCAGCAAGCCTCATCTTATATTCTTGCGCTTTGAGGAGCACCCCCCCCCCCACTCCATCCCCACCCTCTTATCTGATGTCCAGGCAAGGATCTATGAAACCTCACCGGTGAATAACACTTCTGGAAATTTCAGCAACCCAGGAAGGAACAGACAAACTGGTTTGGCGTGCTTCTGAAGAAGACGAGGGATAGGAAGCACACCCGAGGATTCCTTTCTTTTTCTAAAAAAAATTGGATCCCTCAGTAATCTACTTGTCAAACAGAGGAAGAGAAGGATTAAGGACTTCGACCAGGGCCAGCTGGGTAGCAGTGGAAGGAACCCGTAATTGTGGAGATCGGGGAATTATAATGTTGACGGAGAACCAGTGGATTCATAAAATCAGGGGTCCTTTCGAGCAGGAGCTCGGGGGAGCGCAGCTCCGAGAGTTGGTGCCAGCCCCCCCCCCATGCGGGGAAGTGCCTGCCTGTGTCACGGCTGCAGCAAAATGACCCCGTCCCCTGGAAAGGTCCTTGTTCCTCCGACCAGCCCTCTGAAGGCTTCAGCCACCACTGAAGCTGTCCTCCCAGAATAATGGTATTTCCGAGGCTTGGATTAGTAGCTGTCCCCTCTTTGCCAGCTTTCTTTCTTTCTTTCTTTCTTTCTTTCTCTCTTTCTCTCTTTCTCTCTTTCTTTCTCTCTCTCTCTCTCTCTCTCTCACCCTCACTCTCACTCTTTTTCTTTCTCTCTCTTCTTCCTTCCTTCCTTTCTTTTCTTTCTTTCTCACTCTCACTCTTTTTCTTTCTCTCTCTCTCTTCTTCCTTTCTTTCTCTCTCTCTCTCCCTCTCTCTTTCTTTCTCTCTCTCTCCTTTCTTCCTTGCCTTCTGACATACTTCCGGTGATGTCAGGTGGTGCAGCATATGCAAATAAGCTATGCTAATGAGTTATGCTAATGAGCTCCTGCACCTCTTTTTCTACGAAAGGACCCCTGCATAAAATCATAGAATCACAGAGTTGGAAGGGACGTCCAGGGTCATCGAGTCCAACCCCCTGCACAATGCAGGAAATTCACAAATATCTCCCCCACACACCCCCAGTAACCCCTGTTCTACACCCAGAAGATGACAGAAAACCTCCAGGATCTCCAGTCAAACTGGCCTGGAGAAAAACTGGTTCCTGACCCCGATGTCCTGACTCCATGTCTTGGAGGCTTTTTCAGATGCTAAAACCCCCCTGCCAGTTCCCCCCCTCCCCAATTTACTTGTGCCATGCCTGATATGGCAGAGCCGGTGTGGTACAGTGGTGAAAGTGTGAGGCTGAAATCTGGGTTCAGATCCCTGCTTGACCACAACACTTGCTGTGGTCACTTTCTCTCGGCCTGTTCTACCTCACAGGGGTGTTACGAGGATAAAATCGGTGGGGGAGGGCTAGCTGCCTCAAGCTCTCTGAGGACGGGCAGGGTGAAAACGTACCAGATAGAGAACATTCTGTCACCGTGGAAACCAGTTTGGGAAATGATTTAGCTGGGGGCGGGATCCGCGTCCTAAAACTGTCAACAACCGGAAATGTGTGAATAAAAATATAAGTCTGCCTTATAAGGTTGTTAAGGCTTATGGAGATAATGCGTGAGGAAGAAGAAGACCCCTGCTGGGTCAGATCAGTGGTCCATCTAGTCCAGCATCCTGTCTCACACAGCGGCCAACCAGTTTCTCTGGAGGACCAATAACAGGGCATAGAGGCTGAGGTCTTCATAAGAACATCAGAAGAGCCCTGCTGGATCAGAGCAGTGGTCCATCCAGTCCAGCATCCTGTCTCACATAGCAGCCAACCAGTTCCTTTGGAAGGCCAACAACAGGACAGAGAGGCCGAGGCCTTCATAAGAACATCAGGAGAGCCCTGCTGGATCAGACCAGTGGTCCATCTAGTCCAGCCTCCTGTCTCACACAGTGGCCAACCAGTCCCTCTGGAGGGCCAACAACAGGACAGAGAGGCCGAGGCCTTCATAAGAACATCAGGAGAGCCCTGCTGGATCAGACCAGTGGTCCATCTAGTCCAGCCTCCTGTCTCACACAGTGGCCAACCAGTCCCTCTGGAGGGCCAACAACAGGACAGAGAGGCGGAGGCCTTCATAAGAACATCAGGAGAGCCCTGCTGGATCAGACCAGTGGTCCATCTGGTCCAGCCTCCTGTCTCACACAGTGGCCAACCAGTCCCTCTGGAGGGCCAACAACAGGACAGAGAGGCCGAGGCCTTCACAAGAACATCAGGAGAGCCCTGCTGGATCAGACCAGTGGTCCATCTAGTCCAGCATCCCGTCTCACACAGGGGCCAGCCAGTTCCTCTGGAGGGCCAACAACAGGGCAAAGAGGCCGAGGCCTTCAGAAGAACATCAGAAGAGCCCTGCTGGATCAGACCAGTGGTCCCTCTAGTCCAGCATCCCGTCTCACACAGTGGCCAGCCAGTTCCTCTGGAGGGCCAACAACATTGCAAAGAGGCCGAGGCCTTCATGAGAACATCAGAAGAGCCCTGCTGGATCAGACCAGTGGTCCATCTAGTCCAGCATCTTCTCTCACACAGTGGCCAGCCAGTTCCTCTGGAGGGCCAACAACAGGCCGTAGAAGCCTAGGCTTCCCTCTGAGATTGCCTCAGGCATTGGGATTCAGATGCTGGCTGCCTCTGAACATGGAGATTTCCTTCAGTCCCCATGGCTCGTAGCCACGGACAGACCTCTCCTCAGGGTTGCCAAGTCCCCCGGGGGGGGCAGGGAAACCCCCGCTCCAGCCGCCTGTTGCCTGCCAGCCGGGATCAGACCACCAGCGGGAACCCCACCCCCAAATTGCTGGGCTGAGGGGACGTGTCCGGTGCAGTGATGTCACCTGGAGGTGACGTCATCGCGTCGGACCCATTTCAGGGGGGCGCTCTGTAATTTGAGGGAAAACTCTATGGCTTTCCCTCAAATTACCGAGGCCCTGCCCTCAACGTCCCCGACGTGATGACATCACTTCCGGGTGACGTCATCATGCTGTGCATGCAAAGTGTGCGCACCAGAAGACTCAAGGAAGATGATAGACTCCCCCTGTTTTGAGCCAGGTACGAACTGGCAACCTTACCTCTCCTCCACGGAATCAAACTTGGTTCGTCTCAAAGGTCTTGGAGGCGCCACTGAATGCAAACTTCGTTCTTACGTCTGCGGTTAACGTCTTGATTATCCGTATGCCCATTTGCCGCTATTTACAGGTCTTACCTAATGTGTTACCCCGATCTTAGGCGCATTTATTGCTCATTTACTTAGCTCCTCCAGGCAGCTAACATGTAATATTTGAGGGACTCTATTTCAATGAAGCTGGAGGACTGAACTTGGTTTGTCTTGAAGGTGCCTCTGAACTCAAGCTTTGTTCTCACATCTGTTTGTTAATTCTTGTGTGCTAATTTCCTGCCGTACACAGATGTTACCAACCGCCTTAATCCAGTCTCAGCTATATGCAGGGGTCATTTAGTAGAAAAAGAGGTGCAGGAGCTCATTAGCATAACTCATTTGCATATGCCACACCCCCTAACATACCGGAAGTGGGTCAGAAGGCGACACCCCCCCCTCAGGCTCCACTCCACAGGTGAGTGAAACTGTGAAGCGTCAAGAACACGCCCTCATTCTCTTCCTGCTCCCTTGAAGCCACCAGGTTTCAAGTAGACTTGAGATACCCAGGACATGTGCACCACCCATCCCTTTCCCTTCCCCTCCCCACAACAAGACACCCTGAGAGGTAGGTGGGGCTGAGAGAGGTCTTTTGAGAACTGCTCGTGAGAGAACAGCTCTGGAAGAACTTGTGACTGGCCCAAGGTCACACCAGCAGCTGCATGTGGAGGAGTGGGGAATCAAACCTGGTTCTCCCAGATTAGAGTCCAACTCCTGACCACTACACCAAACGGATGGGGTGGAAGCTGCTGAAGGGTTGGTGAAATTTCTCCAGTACTTACGTGCCATGTGCCCAGATAAAAAATGGTATACTTAGAAAATGTATATGCCACCTTGAGCAAGTCTCTGGAAAAGCAGCACACCGTCATAAAAGGAACAATGATAAAATTATCAATATTAAAACAAAGCATTAAAAACAATAAAGACCCTAGCAGGGCTTTCCCCCGGGGAGCTGCGCCTCTGCACTGCTCGGGGAAGCCAAGGAGGGGGCGGGGCTTGGTCATGTGCCCGCCCCCTGGGCTCCTCACTCCCGGAGCTGCGCTTCTGTGCGCTCCTGCTCCAACGGACCCCTGGGTATATGATCACCCAGTACTTATGCGTCTTGACTCTAACTGGCCCTTCCTGACAACCAGCTCCCCCCCCTCCTCTCTCTTTCTATATGTAATGGTGGGAAACTCTGTTTCACTGTATCTGAGGAAGTGTGCTTTGCACACGAAAGCTTATGCCTTGGATAAAACTTTGTTGGTCGTAAAGGTGCCGCCGGACTCCAACTTTGCTCTCCTCCATGATTCTTTCTAATCCCCTTTTAAATCTGTCTGTCCCGGTGGCCAGCTTCTGGCAGCGAATTCCACATTTTAACCACTCCTTGAGTCAAGCAGTATTTCCCTTTGTTCATCCTGAATCCGCCACTTTCTAGGGGAAAAGGTCGTTTGCCCCCTATCTTTGCCCCACAGCAAGGGGTTAAACAGGGGCTGCAGTGGCTCAAGTGGTTAAGAAGCTGAACTGCAGACCAGAAGGTCAGTAGTTCAGCAGTTCGAGACCCGAGGTGCTGCGTGATGGAGTGAGCTCCCGTCTCTGCTCCCAGCTCCTGCCAACCTAGCAGTCTGAAACCAAGAAATTGCAAACCGCTTCGGTGGGAAGGTAACAGTATTCTGGGCGTTTGGGCGTCTAGTCATGCTGGCCACATGACCACGGAGCGGTCTTCAGACAGCGCTGGCTCTTTGGCTTGGAAACGGAGACGAGCACCGCCCCCTGGAGTTGGATTCGACTGGCTTTCGAGCAAGGGAAACCTTTCCCTTTACCTAAGGGGTTAAGCACACCTTGCCTTTGGGGAGTCAAGATTGCGACAGGAAAAGAAGGTAAAAGTGGAATCAGCACAAGGCTTTTGTGAGGGAAGCGGGTGGAACTTTCCAGCCCTTGGGGAATGGACAGAAACGCGGAGGAAGGTCAGGATGTTCCAGCCCTGGACAGCAAACCATCTATTACAGAGGCATTTGCAGGGTCAAGCCACAACACTGGAAGCCGGTTCTAGCCATTCTGGCACAGACTGGAATCAGCCCAGCTCAGGACTGCTGGTTCCTGAGATCTCCCCAGCCATGAAGAAGAAGAGAAGAAGAAGAAGAGATTGGATTTATACCTCGCCCTTCACTACCCAAGGGAGTCTCAGAGTGGCTTACAAACTCCTTTCCCTTCCCCTCCCCACAACAGACACCCTGTGAGGTAGGTGGGGCTGAGAGAGCTCTGAGACAACTGTCCTTGAGAGAACAGCTGGTACAGAGCTATGGCTTGCCCAAGGTCATCCAGCAGGTGCAAGTGGAGGAGTGAGGAATCAAACCCAGGTCTCCCAGATTAGAGTCCGCGCACTTAACCACTACACCAAACTGGCTCTCAAGAAGAAAAAGAAGAAGGAGGAGGAGGAGGAGGAGGAGGAGGAGGAGGAGGAGGAAATAGCTGGTCTCGAAATAGCTTGCACCTCAAGGCCTCTTAGCCTGCTCGACTTGTTACTCGTGGAGTCCAAGATGGCTCATGCCATCCAGAATGGGCTAATTAGCTGGTATGGGGCCGTGCGCAAGGGACAGATGGGCGCCGGTCATTTAGCTAGCATTCCTGCACAGTTTCAAGCGTTCTTGTTGCTGCTAGGAGGACTGGAATCATAGAGTCGGAAGGGACCTCTGGGGTCATCTAGTCCAACCCCCTGCACAATGCAGGAAACTCATGAATGCCTTCCCCCCATACCCCCAGTGACCAGTGTTCCCTCTAAGCTGAGTTAGTGTGAGCTAGCTCACAGTTTTTTAGCCTCTGGCTCACAGATTTTTGTCTCCGCTCAGGAAGGAGGGCTCCAGAGCAAACTAAGTGATGCTGCAGCCAAATCGCCCACTCACAGCTTTAATGCCAGCAGCTCACCAAATAGAATTTTTGTTCCCAAGACTCCACAGCTTGGAGGGAGCCTCGCCTGGGACCCCTGCTCCATGCCCAGAAGATGACAACGGACCGCCAAACTGGCCTGGAGAAAAACAGTTTCCTGTCCCCCCAGCGTGGCGAGCGGCATTTCTCTGGGCATGTAAGAAAGGGCCATGAGAACTAAGCCCTGAGGCGACCCTTCCTGCCCTCCCTCTCATGATCTGCCTCGGTTCACAGAAACAGCACTGCTAGATCTGTGATTCTGTGTTGTGACTGAAGCCGCTGAATTGCCAGCAAAGATAGAATCTGTGATAAACCCATGTGAACACATGAAGCTGCCTTGAACTGCATCGGACCCTTGGCCAACAGGGTTAGTCTTGTCTACTCTGACTGGCAGCGGCTCTCCAGGGTCTCAGGCGGAGGTCTTTCCCATCGTCTACTGTCTGGTGCTTTCAACTGGAGATGCCGGGGATTGAACCGGGGACCTTCTGCATGCCAAGCAGAGGCTCTTCCACTGAGCCACAGCCCCTCTTTACAGCTCTCCAGGGTCTCAGGCGGAGGTCTTTCCCATCACCTCCTGCCTGGTCCTTTCAACTGGAGATGCCGGGGATTGAACCTGGGACCTTCTGCATGCCAAGCAGAGGCTCTTCCATTGAGCCACAGCCCCTCTTTACAGCTCTCCAGGGTCTCAGGTGGAGGTCTCTCCCATCACCTCCTACCTTGTCCTTTCAACTGGAGATGCCGGGGATTGAACCGGGGACCTTCTGCATGCCAAGCAGAGGCTCTTCCACTGAGCCACAGCCCCTCTTGACAGCTCTCCAGGGTCTCAGGCGGAGGTCTTTCCCATCACCTCCTGCCTGGTCCTTTCAACTGGAGATGCCGGGGATTGAACCTGGGACCTTCTGCATGCCAAGCAGAGGCTCTTCCACTGAGCCACAGCCCCTCTTTAAAGCTCTCCAGGGTCTCAGGTGGAGGTCTCTCCCATCACCTCCTACCTTGTCCTTTTAACTGGAGATGCCGGGGATTGAACCTGGGACCTTCTGCATGCCAAGCAGATGCTTCCCCACTGAGCCACAGCCCCTCTTTACAGCTCTCCAGGGTCTCAGGCTGAGGTCTTTCCCATCACCTCCTGCCTGGTCCTTTTAACTGGAGATGCCGGGGATTGAACCTGGGACCTTCTGCATGCCAAGCAGAGTCTCTTCCACTAAGCCACGGCCCTCCCCTGATGATCAACAATGCCCAGTATTGAGCAACCCTGAAGCTGTGCACACTAAAAGCCTGGAGGTGTGAGACTGAAAAAGGTTTGCATAACTTGGGATTTTTGTACTTTCTCTTTCCAATGCAAAACAAACCCGTCCCCTGCTGATCTCAGCTTCGAATTGGAAAGAGGAAGTTGGAGCTTGAAGGGCACTTGAAAGGCAAAAAAGCAGATGTGGGTGGTGTGTTTTCTCTCTTGCACAGAGTTGCCGATTTGGGATATTCCTGGAGATTTGGGGCTAGTACCTGGGGAGAGCAATACTATAGAGCCCACCCTCCAAAGCAGCCATTGCCTCCAGGGGAATGGACCTCTCTATCCTAGAAAGAATTCCAGAATTCCAGTTGGAATTCAAGAAGATCGCCAGGCCCGACCTGGAAGCTGGCAACCCTACCACAGCAAGTTGTCCTGGATTGAAAGGCTGCCGTTTATATCCACAAGAGTGGAGGAACAGACTCAGCATTGGCTACTACACATGGTGACCAAAGGGAGCCTCCATGTTCAGAGGCACTAAACCTCTGAATATAAGTGCAAGGAGACAGCATCAAGGAGTTGGTTGACCACTGTGTGAGACAGGATGCTGGACTGGATGGACCACTGATCTGATCCAGCAGGGCTCTTCTTATCTTTTTATGAAGGTCTCAGCCTCTCTGCCCTGTTGCTGTCCCTCCAGAGGAACTGGTTGGCCACTGTGTGAGACAGGATGCTGGACTAGATGCACTTTTGGTCTGATCTTCTTAGGAAGACTCAGCCTCTCAGCCCCGTTGTCGGCCCACCAGTGGACCAACAACATATGAGCCAGGATGCTGGACTAGATGGACCACTGGTCTGATCCAGCCGGGCTCTTCTGATGTCTGTAGGGGTGACCCCCTTTGGTATTAAAATAGGTCTCCTATTGGCTGACTAAGGGCACCTCTTTTATAGACACCTGGCTAGAACAAAGGTATCTAAGCTGTGCTAGTAATTTGTGAGTCTGGAATCCAGTGACTGTTTCTGGATTAATTAACAAAAAGCGCATGGAAGTGTTTGGGGAAATAAACATTTAATCAAATGTTGATTAAACGCACAGATTCTCTTTGATAGGAACGAGAAATAGTAAATTAAGACTCGATTCGGCTTTCAGGCCACATTTGCATAGCCAGCTACTTTCTAAACCTCATGTCTATAGATGAGTTCTTTCTAATCCTCTCATAACCTCAGGCTTTATTTAGCAGCCTGGCTTATCCTGTTTGAGGACGCAGGGATTGCCGAAATGTAAGAACACCTGTGGGAGGAGGACATCTACCACACCCAAGACAGGTAAATGTACGTGAGAATTTAGGGATCATTGAAATTGGGTGACCAGCACTTCTACCTGCACAGATTAGATCAGCCGTCTAGTACCTGTCCTTCTCAGCATTTACAAACTCACCACCCCTAGAAGGCGCGATGGAAATGGAAAGTCAGCAACATAAGAGAAGCCTTGTTGGATCAGGCCAGTGGCCCTTCCAGTCCAACACTCTGGGTCACACAGTGGCCAAAAACACCAGGTGCCCTCAGGAGGTCCAGCAGTGGGGCCAGGACACTAGAGGCCCTCCCACTGTTGCCCCCCCCCCAAGCACCAAGAATACAGAACATCACTTGCCCCAGACGTAAGAACATAAGAGAAGCCAATGTTGGATCAGGCCAGTGGCCCATCCAGTCCAACACTCTGTGTCACACAATGGCCAAAAACACCAGGTGCCATCAGAAAGTCCAGAAGTGGGGCCAGGACACTAGAGAAGCCCCCCCACTGTTGCCCTCCTCCCATGCACCAAGAATACAGAGCATCACTTGCCCCAGACCGAGAGTTCGTATCTGTACCTTGTGGCTAATAGCCACTGATGGACCTCTGCTCCATATAAGAACATAAGAGAAGCCAACGTTGGATCAGGCCAGTGGCCCATCCAGTCCAACACTCTGTGTCACACAGTGGCCAAAAACACCAGGTGCCCTCAGGAGGTCCAGCAGTGGGGCCAGGACACTAGAAGCCCTCCCACTCTTCCCCCCCCCAAGCACCAAGAATACAGAGCATCACTTCCCCCATAGTTCCTATCTATACTTTGTGGCTAATAGCCATTGATGGACCTCTGCTCCAGATGTTTATCCAATTCCCTCTTGGAAGCTGTCCATGCTTGTAGCCAGCACCACCTCCTGTGGCAGTGAATTCCATGTGTGTTATTTGGGTGAAGAAGTCCTTCCTTTTATCCGTTCTAACCCGACTGCTCAGCCATTTCATGGAGTGCCCACGAGTTCTTGTCTCGTGAGAAAGGGAGAAAAGGACTTCTTTCTCTGCCTGCTCTATCCCGTGCATAATCTTGTAAACCTCAATCATGTCACCTCAGCTGTCCTTTCGCCAAGCTAAAGAGCCCCAAGCGCTTTAACCTTTCCTCATAGGGAAAGTGTTCCAACCCTAACAAAAGCACCATCACCATATAAATAAATATGCGTTAACCGTGGTTGCCACCAGGACAAAAAGCTTACCTCTATCCCTCGCCTCAATAAATTTTGCGCTTCTACTGCGAATCACCAAGAAGCGCTTGCAGTAAAGGACTGCTGAAGGTACGAAGTGCCACAGTGGCATTTCTAGGCCACTGGGAGTTGTTGAGCCCCACCTTAAAGACCAACAACCTTTTCCAGGGTAGAAGCATCCATCAATCCATCAGTGCTCACTTCATCAGATAAAAATGAGAATGAACATCCATCAGCCCAAATAACCAGGTCAGAGGGAGGGAGGGGAGTTGAAGAGAAGGGCCAGCTGGAGTCAGGATGAAGAGACGCAAGGCAAAAACATCAACAGCACGATTAGATCTAGGAGATATGCATCGAGGTGGGAAGGAAGTGCAGAAGATTAGCATTTGTAATGAGATAAGAACTCTGCATCCCTATTCAGCCCTGGATGGGGGGTCCATTGTCTCGACCCTGTTAATGAATTCTAGTTCCGAGATCTCTGCATGCACTTACAAAGGATTTCAGAGGGAGATGAGAAAGAGAGACTGCTGAATTGCAACTGATAATGAGGCTCAAGACAATGCACCCTCCTGGACTAAATGGAGGCCTAGGTTTCCTGTCTCATTACCAATGCTGATTTTTTCACACCTCTTCGCCCTCTGCATACCACACCTAATCCAATCATGCCTGCTCACACAGGTTTACATATGCAGAAGGCTTATCTCTAGAATGGGTTTCTTTCTTTCTTTCTTTCTTTCTTTCTTTCTTTCTTTCTTTCTTTCTCTTTTGTAGGATCTATCCAAGTATAATCTCAAATATACCAACACACTAGAAGGATTCTCTGGTGGAACTGATGCCACCTCTCATAGAGTTTGGCTAAGATTCACCATCTTCACAGAGAATCAGATAGGGTTGCCAACTCTGGGTTGAGAAATTCCTGGAGATTTGGCTGTGGAGCTTCTGGAGGATGGGGGTTTGGGGAGCAGAGGGATATAATGCCATAGAGTCTACTCTCCAAAGAGGCCCTTTCCTCCCGGGAAGGTGATCTCTGTAGTTTGGAGATCACTCAAATTCTGAGAGGTCTCCAGGCCTCACCTGGAAACTGGCAAACTTAGAAGCAGGGCAGCAGAAGAGTCTCAGCCCGCTGTTGGCCAGGCTGTTCTGAACCTAGGGGAAGGCAGAACAGGTGAAAGATTATAAGAAAAGAAAGGATGGAAGAACTGAGGACATGGGAAGGAGAGGTGTGTGTTGAAGTGGCAGCAGATGGCTCACAGCTTATGGTGACCCTGTGAATTAATATCCTTCAAAAGGTCCTATCATTAACAGCCATTCTCAGGTCTTGCAAACTGAGGGCCATGGCTTTCTTGATAAGAATATCAGAAGAGCCCTGCTGGATCAGGCCAGTGGTCCATCTAGTCTAGCATCCTGTCTCACACAGTGGCCAACCAGTTCCTCTGGAGGGCCAGCAATAGGGCAGAGAGGCCGAGGCCTTCATAAGAACATCAGAAGAGCCCTGCTGGATCAGACCAGTGGTCCATCTAGTCCAGCATCCTGTCTCACACAGCGGCCAACCAGTTCCTCTGGCAGGCCAACAACAGGGCACAGAGGCTGAGGCCTTCATAAGAACATCAGAAGAGCCCTGCTGGATCAGACCAGTGGTCCAAAAGCTCATACCCCTCCAAAAACAAACAAACACCGACTTCTGAAAGCTCTAATCTAATAAATAATAACCCCCCCCCCCTAAAAAAATCTTATTGGTCTCTAAGGAGATACTGGACACAAATCTAGCTGACAAAGGGACCTCTGACCTCTGACCCTCAAAAGCTCATACCTCCCCAAAATCCTGGAAGTGCCACTGGACTCCAGCTTGTTCTCACATCAGTTTGTTAGCTCGCACATTGGTGTGCTAATTCGCTGCCATTCATTGTTCTTACCAGCCGCTTTGATACAATTCCAGCTTTACTTCTGCAGCCAGCTGGGTGACCTTGTGTCAGTCACAAGTTCTCTCAGAGCAGTTCTCTCGGGAGCAGTTCTCGGGAGAGCTCTCTCAGCCCCACCTGCCTCACAGGGTGTCTGTTGTGGGGAGGGGAAGGGGAAGGAGATGGTGTAAGCTGCTCTGAGACTCCGTCGGGTAGTGAAGGGCGAGGTGTAAATCCAATATCTTCTCCTCTTCTGCTTCTAGGGCAGCAGACCGAACAGCATTTGTACTGTCAAGGGCCTAAACTGATCTGTTCCGTTACCGGCTATCAACCAGCATTCCTAATGTCCCTAATGGCTATCAACCAGCATTCCTAATGTTCCTAATGTCCCAGAGAATCTCTAAGCCCCTTCTCTGTTTTCCACAGAGTCTCTATGCACTATCGCCTTCTGCTCTCATCCCCCGCCCCGACTTTCCGGTTGCTCCCAGCTAGACCTTATTGGGATGGGATCTCCCTCCCCATCTTTTCCTTCCTCAAAGGCACCATGTGGCGCTGCTGATTTGATCAGGGAATTGGTGCCGGCGGAGGTGCGGTGGGTGGGTGGCTGAGTCCACGGAGGGGGATGAACATACTGTCGGGCCTCCATATGGCTTCCCGCGTCATACCCCGTGGCTGGCAAATAAAGCAGGTTGTTCAGTTCTGGGACCTTCGGTGTGTTCCACCAGCCTGCGCATCCGTGCCATGGCTGTCCCACAACTACTCCTGTGCCAGCAGTGGGGAAGCTGTCTCATTCCTTATGCCGCGCAAAAAGCAAGCTGTGCTTTCCGTGCAAAGGCTGTCGATCGAGAACAACGATCTAAATTGGATTCTTCGGCATTCGTCCGCTGGGTTGCTGATCTCAGCACTGTCAGAGTTGGCAGTTTGTAAGGGAGGGGCCGTGGGACCGTGGGTCAGTGGAAGAGTGTCTGGTCGGCATGCAGAAGGTCCCGCGTTCAATCCCGAGCATCCCTGGTTAAAGGGATCAGGAAACAGAAGAAAGACGTCTGCCTGAGCTTCAGTTTCAGTATCTGGCCTTCCAGGGAACAGTCAGGGTTGAGCCAGGGGTCATTTCGAGTAGGAGCTCGGGGCAGCGCAGCTCCGGGAGTTGGTGCCAGCCCCCCCCCCCCCCCACGGGGGAATGCCTGCTTGTGTCCTGGCTGCAGCAAAATGACCCCGTCCCCTGGAAAGGTCCTTGTTCCTCCGACCAGCCTTCTGAAGGCTTCAGCCACCACTGAAGCTATCCTCCCAGAAGAGTGGTATTTCTGAGGCTTGGATTAGTAGCGGTCCCCTCTCTGCCAGCTGTTTCTTTTTCTTTCTTTCTTTCTTTCTTTCTTTCTTTCTTTCTTTCTTTCTTTCTTTCTTTTCTTTCGTTCTTTCTTTCTTTTCGTTCTTTCTTTTTTTCGTTCTTTCTCTCTCTCTCTTTCTCTCTTTCTTTCTCACTCTCACTCTCACTCTTTCTCTCTCTCTCTCTTCTTCCTTTCGTTCTCTCTCTCTCTCCCTCTCTCTTTCTTTATCTGTCTCTCTCCTTTCTTCCTTGCCTTCTGACATACTTCCGGTGATGTCAGGTGGTGCAGCATATGCAAATAAGTTATGCTAATGAGCTCCTGCACCTCTTTACCTACGAAATGAACCCAGGGAAAAAATTATAGAATCACAGAGTTGGAAGGGACCTCCAGGGTCATCGAGTCCAACCCCCGGCACAATGCAGGAAATTCACAAATATCTCCCCCACACTCCCCCCAGTAACCTGCTTGCTTGCTTCCTTCCTTCCTTCCTTCCTTCCTTCCTTCCTTCCTTCCTTCCTTCCCTCTCCTTTCTTTTTTGCCTTCTGACATACTTCCAGTGATGTGGGGGGGTGGCATATGCAAATAAGTTATGCTAATGAGTTATGCTAATGAGCTCCTGCACCTCTTTTTCTACGAAATGACCGCTGAATGAGACTAGCAGTGGCTCTGCAGTGTCTCAGGAGGAGGTCTTCCACATTCGGTTGGGGACCATGATTTTTTATACTCTCCTATTCACCCCTCAGCACCCCCTTTAACCAGGGGATGGGTGGAAACAGAAATTTCTCGCCATCTTCGCTAATGTCATGTATTGCTTGATAAGGGTCAAGAAGCGACAGTTAGAGCCGGATATGGAACAACTGGCTGGTTTAGCACTGGGAAAGGAGTACGACAGGGATGTATATTGTCACCCTGCTTATTTAATTTATATGCAGAGGACATCATGCGAAATGCCGGCCTGGAGGACTCACAAGCTGGAATTAAGGCTGTTGGGAAAAACATCAACAGCCTCAGGTATGCAGATGATGCCACTCTAATGGCAGAAAGTGAAGAGGACCTCAAGAGCCGCTTGCGACGGTGAAAGAGGAGAGCGCAGAAGTTGGCTTGAGACTCAACATCAAAAAAGCGAAGATCACGGCATCCGGCCCCATCACTCCTTGGCAAACAGAAGGGGAAGTTGTGGAAGCAGTGGCAGACTTCACCTTCCTGGGCTCAAAGATCATTGCCGGATCACTGTTGATGGAGACTGCAGCCATGAAATGAAAAGACGCCTGCTCCTTGGGAGGAAAGTGATGGCAAACCTAGACAGCCTGATAAAAAGCAGAGACATCACCCTGCCAACAAAAGTCCGTATGGTCAAAGCAATGGTATTTCCAGTAGTAATCTACGGCTACGAGAGTTGGACTATAGGGAAGGCTGAGCGCCAGAGAATAGATGCTTTTGAATTGTGGTGCTGGAGAAGACTCTTGAGAGTCCCTTGGACTGCAAGGAGATCAGATCAGTCAATCCTAAAGGAAACCAACCCTAACTGTTCCCCAGAAGGCCAGATCCTGAAGCTGGAGCTCCAATACTTTGGCCACCCAATGAGAAGGGAGCCCTCCCTGGAGAAGACCCTGATGCTGGGAAAGACAGAAGGTCAAAGAAGAAGGGGACGGCAAAGGATGAGATAGCTAGACAGTGTTGTCGATGCAATGGACATGAAGTTAAGCAAACTCCGGAGCACAACAGAAGACAGGAGGGCCTAGCGTGATGTGGTCCGTGGGGGTCACAAAGAGTTGGACTTGACTGTGTGAATGAACAACAACAACAAATTGCTTGATTAATATATCGTTTTTTCGTAGCTTTTAATGTTATCTAATTGGTTATTACTGTGCTGGTTTTGCCGTAAGCCGCCCTGAGCTCTGCTTGCAGAGGGAAGGGCGGCCTAGCAAGTTGAATTTAGTAGATACATAAATAACGAATAAAATCATCCACGGCCCTGCTCCTTTCAACAGGAGATGATGGGGACTGAACCTGGGACCTTCTGAATGGCAAGCAGTGGGCCTTCCACTTAACCACTCCGGAGACATGAGTGACTTTGATGGACCCAAGGTCTGGTTTCAGAACGAGGCAGAGTAATGCGTTCATGTGAAGGAAGAAGATGTGAGCAAACGAAGGGCATGGAACGGCCCAGATGATTTTAAAGCCAGTTTGGTGAGAGCTAGTTTGGTGTCGTGGTCAAGTGTGCGGACTCTAATCTGGGAGAACCGGGTTTGATTCCCCACTCCTCCACTTGCACCTGGCTGGATGACCTTGGGCAAGCCATAGCTCTGTACCAGCTGTTCTCTCAAGAGCAGTCCTCAAAAGAGCTCTCTCAGCCCCACCTCCCTCCCAGGGTGTCTGTTGGGGGGAGGGGGAGGGAAAGGAGTTTGTAAGCCGCTCTGAGACTCCAAGTGAGTGAAGGGCGGGCTATAAATCCAATCTCTTCTCTCTCTCTTCTCTTCTTCTTCTAAATGGAGATTAGAGAAATTCAAGGAGGAGAGAGTGCTAGAAAAAGAAGAAAGTGGATTTATACCTTAACCTTCACTACGCGAAGGAATCTCAGAGCCTTTCCCTTCCCCTCCCCAAAACAGACACTCTGTGAGGTGGGTGGGCCTGAGAGAGCTCTTTTGAGGACTGCTCTTGAGAGAACAGCTCTGAAAGAACTTGTGACTCACCCAAAGTCACACCAGCGGCTGCACGTGGAGGAGTGGGGAATCCAACTTGGTTCTCCCCGATTAGAGTCCTAGCCACGCCAAACCGGCTCCCAGCCACTGCACCAAACTGGCTCCCAATGGAGAGTCGTCATGATCGTGAGATGGAACCTCCATGTTCAGAGGCAGTATACCCCTGAATATCAGATGCTTCGCTTGGGAGCTCCCTGGAGGCACATAATAAGAGAGAATGATGGATTAGGTGGTTTGACACACCCAGACTCTGCTTATGTGAGACGGGGGAATGCACCAAGTCAGCATTGAGGTAACTATCTGCTCCATCCAGGACATTCCATTCCTCCTCTTAAACATCAAAGCTTTCCACAGGCCCTGTCTACCAAGTTGCCTCCCCAGAATTGGGGAAATAACAAACTGTAATTCTCACGAAGCCAAGGAGAACAGGTAGGGTTGCCAGCCTCCAGTTGGGGCTTGGAGTTCTCTCAGAATCAAAACTGATCTCCAGAGATTACAGAGATCAGTTCCCTTGGAAAAAATGACTCCTTTGGAGGGTGGACTCTGTGGCATTATATCCTACTGATGTGATGTCCCTCCCCTCCTTAAACTCTGCCCTTCCCAGCCTGTGCCCCTTAATCTCCAGGAAATTCCCAAAGGGGACCTGCGAATCAGTAAAAAGCCCAGGCTAGGCACCTTTAAGCCTGACGAACTTTATTGCATCATAAGCTTTTGAAAAACACAGCTCTCTTCATCAGATCCTGACAAAGAGAGCTGTGTTTCTCGAAAGCTTATACTACAATGAAGTTTGTTAGGCTTAAAGGTGCTTGTTAGGCTTAAAGAGCCAGTTTGGTGTCGTGGTTAAGTACGCGGACTCTAATCTGGGAGAACCAGGTTTGATTCCCCACTCCTCCACTTGCAGCTGCTGCTGGATGACCTTGGGCAAGCCATCGTTCTGTCGGAGCTGTTCTGGAAAAAGAGCAGTTTCTGTCAGAGCTCTCTCAGCCCCACCCACCCCACAGGGTGTCTGTGGTAGGGAGGGGAAGGGAAAGGAGTTTGTAAGCCGCTCCGAGACTCCTTCGGATAGTGAAGGACGGGGGTAGAAATCCAATCTCTTCTTCTTCTACTGGGCTTTTTACTGATTTGCAGCAACAGACTAGAACGGCTAATTCCTCTGGACCCAATTGGACCCGGCAACCCGAGTGACCAGATTTGAACTCAGGCTCACAGCTGGTTTATTTGACTAGTTAAAAAAAACAAATCGACCAACGATTAACGCGTGTGTATGCCTGTCCATGACTGCTGCCTGGTTGGAAAAGAAGAAGTCCTTGCTTCTGGGCTTGGCCGGCGCCACCGAAAAGGGGAGGTCACCACCTACACAAAGACACGTGGGCTTCAGAGATCCTCCGAGAATGTTTGACCACAGTCAGATAAGGGGAGGGCAACTGATAATATTCTGTCAGTCAAGTGACTAATGTCGATGCCACCAAGTACACTCAGTTCCGCCAGGATAGCCCCCTATCCCTGCTATCTCTTTCAGGTGAATCAGAATCATCGTTCTGGCTTTAGAGGAAACATGGAGGATTGCCTTTCGAATAGAAGGTTTTGAGCAGGAGGTATCGGCAGGAAGATTTCAGCCCCCTCTCGCTAATCTCTAGAAGTTTCATCTTCACCAGGAGTTAGCGTATTTTAACTGGCCCTGCTGGAGGACCTCCGGAGGGCCCCTGGGTTTTGGCCACTGTGTGACACAGAGTGTTGGACTGGATGGGCCATTGGCCTGATCCAACATTGGCTTCTCTTATGTTTGTATATCTGGGGCAGTGAAGCTGTGTCTTCTTGGTGCTGGGAGGGCAACAGTGGGAGGGCTTCTAGTGTCCTGACCCCACTGGTGGACCTCCTGATGGCCCCTGGGTTTTGGCCACTGTGTGACACAGAGTGTTGGACTGGATGGGCCATTGGCCTGATCCAACATGGCTTCTCTTCTGTTCTTACGTCTGGGGCAGTGATGTTCTGTGTTCTTGGTGCTTGGGGGGGGGGGGGAACAGTGGGAGGGCTTCTAGTGTCCTGGCCCCGCTGGTGGACCTCCTGAGGGTACCTGGGTTTTGGCCACTGTGTGACACAGAGTGTTGGACTGGACGGCCCACTGGCCTGATCCAACATTGGCTTCTCTTATGTTCTTATGTCTGGGGCAGTGAAGCTGTGTCTTCTTGGTGCTGGAGGGGGGGGGGTCAAGAGTGGGAGGGCTTCCAGAGTTCTGGCCCCACTGGTGGACCTCCTGAGGGCCCCTGGATTTGGGCCACTGTGTGACACAGAGCGTTGGACTGGATGGGCCATTGGCCTGATCCAACATTGGCTTCTCTTATGTTCTTATGTCTGGGGCAAGTGATGCTCTGTCTTCTTGGTGCTTGCGGGGGGCAACAGTGGGAGGGGTTTCTACTATCCTGGCCCCACTGCTGGACCTCCTGAGGGCACCTGGTGTTTCTGGCCACTGTGTGACACAGAGTGTTGGACTGGATGGGCCATTGGCCTGATCCAACATGGCTTCTCTTATGTTCTTAACCTTGGTGCATAGCTATGTGGATTCATATGCATCAATGGTATCTATCTAGGGTTGCCAGCTTCCAGGTAGGACCTGGAGATTTCCTGGAAGTACAACCGATCTCTAGACTACAGAGAAAATGGGTGTTTTAGAGGGTGGGCTTTATGGTACTGTGCCCTCCTGAGGTCCCTCTTGTCCCCAAACCTCGACCCACAAACCTCCAGGAATTTCCTAAACCGGAGCTGGCAACCCTATACATGCTCTCCCCCCTTTTTTCTCCCTCCCTTTCTTCAAGGAGTGCTGGACAGCTGAGGCAGTTCTCCCCTCCCCAGTATTTTCTTCTCCGCAACCCTGTGGGGTGGGTTAGGCCCAACGTTACGCAGTGAGCGTCATGAAACTGAACCCAAGTCTCTCTCTACCCAGACCCCAGCGATGCAACCACTATACCACACTGGCTGTTGTCGTGTGAAAAACAGCTTAGATCGGGCGAAAGCACAGGGTAGGGGAAGTTCGATAGTCCCCTTCCTTCTGTTCTGGCCTTCCCCTTTAACTTCCAGGCTCCACAGCAGGAACGAGAACCACGAAACCGTTGGTGAATCACCGAAGGCAGCTGGCCAGGCCTTTCAGCTCGCTGCAGCTGCTCCTTTTGAATAGCCGACAGTATCACGCAACACGGTTATGGCGCCCGAGTCTCTTTCTGCTCCAAAGCGCCAAACCCTCCTGGGCCCGAATGCTGGGAGGACAGGCTGTCCTGGAGGAAAGGTGCACGGCAGAGAGCCAAAAGGCCGGGCGGAAAGGGCGGGGCAGGGAAAGGGTGGACGCAGGCAGGGATCCCTGGTGGGAAGAAAGGCTGGCCGAAGGATGTAGGAGGAATGTCAGAGGAACACCAGAGGAGCCCTGCTGGATCAGACCAACAGTCGATCTAGTCCAGCATTTTGTCTCACACACTGGCCAACCAGTTCCTCTGGAGGGCTCACAACAGGGCACAGAGGCTGAGGCCTTCATGAGAACATCAGAAGAGCCCTGCTGGATCAGACCAGGGGTCCATCTAGTCCAGCATCCTGTCTCACACACTGGCCAACCAGTTCCTCTGGAGGGCTCACAACAGGGCATAGAGGCCGAGGCCTTCATGAGAACATCAGAAGAGCCCTGCTGGATCAGACCAGTGAGGGTCCATCTAGTCCAGCCTCGTGTCTCACACAGTGGCCAGCCAGTTCCTCTGGAGGGCCAGCAACAGGGCAGAGAGGCCGAGGCCTTCATGAGAACACAAAAAGAGCCCTGCTGGATCAGACCAGTGAGGGTCCATCTAGTCCAGCCTCGTGTCTCACACAGTGGCCAGCCAGTTCCTCTGGAGGGCCAACAACAGGGCACAGAGGCTGAGGCCTTCATAAGAACATCAGAAGAGCCCTGCTGGATCAGACCAGTGGTCCATCCAGTCCAGCATCCCGTCTCACACAAAGGTCAACCAGTTCCTCTGAAGGGCCAACAACAGGGCACAGAGGCTGAGGCCTTCATGAGAACACAAAAAGAGCCCTGCTGGATCAGACCAGGGGTCCATCTAGTCCAGCATCCTGTCTCACACAGTGGCCCATCTAGTCCAGCATCCTGCCTCACACGGTGGCCCATCTAGTCCAGCATCCTGCCTCACACGGTGGCCAACCAGTTCCTCTGGAGGGCCAATAAGAGGACATAGAGGCCGAGGTCTTCAGAAGAACATCAGAAGAGCCCTGCTGGTCAGACCAATGAGGGTCCATCTAGTCCAGCATCCTGCCTCATGCAGTGGCCCATCTAGTCCAGCATCCTGCCTCACGCAGTGGCCAGCCAGTTCTTCTGGAGGGCCAACAGCAGGGCATAGAGGCTAAGGCCTTCATAGGAGCATCAGAAGAGCCCTGCTGGATCAGACCAGTGAGGGTCCATCCAGTCCAGCATCCTGTCTCACACAGTGGCCAACCATTTCCTCTGGGGGGGCCAACCACAGGGCATAGAGGCCGAGGCCTTCATAAGAATATCAGAAAAACCCTTCTGGATCAGACTAGTGGCCCATCTAGTCCAGCATTGTCTTTCACCCGGTGGCGAACCAGTTCCTCTGGAGGGCCAGCAACAGGGCAGAGAGACCAAGACCTTCCCCTGATATTTCCCCCTGGCTCTGGGATTCAGAGGATCAGTGCCTCTGAATGGGGAGGTTCCCCTCAGCCACCATGGCTAGTAGCCATCGATAGACTTCTCCTCCATGAATCTTATCTAATCCCCTTTTCAAGCTATTTATTCCTGTGGCCATCCCTACATCCTCTGGCAGCAATGTCCACGTTTTAACCACTCTCTATGGAAACCTTTTGTCTGTCCTGAACCTTCTGCCCATCGGCGTCATTGGAGACCCTTGAGTTCTAGTATGTTGGGAGAGGGAGAAAAAAAAAGCTCTCGTCGCCAGCTGCCTCCACCCCATGCAGAGTTTTATAAACCTCTCTCATGTCCCCCTCTTAGTTGTCTCTTTTCTAAACGGAAAAGTCCCGGACTCTTCAGCCTTTCCTCCTAGGGAAGGGGCTCCAACCCCCACATCATCATCTCGGTTGCCCCCTTCTGTACTTTTACCAGCTCTGCAATGTCCTCTTGGAGATATGGCGACCAGAACTGTACACAGTCTTCCAAACGAGGCTACACCATCGATCTATAAAGGGGTATTACAATATTGACTGTTTAATCCTCAACCCCTCTCCTGATCATCCCCGACACGGAGTTTGCCCTTTTCGCCGCTGCAGCACACTGGGATGACACTTTCATTGGGAAGAAGAAGAAGATGAAGAGATTGGATCTATACCCTGCCCTTCACTACCCAAAGGAGTCTCAAAGCAGCTTACAAACTCCTGTCCCTTCCCCTCCCCACAACAGACACCCTGTGAGGCAGGTGGGGCTGAGAGAGCTCTGACAGAAACTGCTCTATTTCAAGGACAGCTGTGCCAGAACTATGGCTTGCCCAAGGTCATCCAGCAGCTGCAAGTGGAGGAGTGGGGAATCAAACCCAGTTCTCCCAGACTAGAGTCCGCACACTTAACCACTACACCAAACTGGCTGTCCGCTACCACCCCCCCGATCTTTCCCCCTCTCAGCTTCCCCCCTCAGCGTCCATTTTTGTGGTTGGGAAGAGCTCAGTTGCAGGATGACGAAGATGCTCAGGGCGAAACTCAAGCATGGCTACCTTTGCTACAGCGTAAGCACACCCCTCCATATTAATATCCTAAAGGGGCCATAACTAAGTGAAGGGTTACTACTACCGTCTGAGCTTACCCCTTTTGCCCTGCTCCCCTGAGGAGATCAAACTCTCCCATAAGGTACCTGTCACAGCCATGACTTTCCATCGGATCTCCCAGGTTCCATACTCTGCCCCCACCAAGAAGAAGAAGTGGTTGGATTTATACCCCACCTTTCACTTGGAGTCTCAGAGCAACTTACAATCCCTTCCCCTCCCCAGAACAGACACCCTGTGAGGCAGGTGGGGCTGAGAGAGCTCTGACAGAAACTGCTCTTGAGAGAACAGCTCTGAGAGAACTGGGACTGGCCCAAGGTCACCCAGCTGGCTGCGTGTGAAGGAGGAGTGGGGAATCAAACCTGGTTCTCCCAGATTAGAGTCCGTCGCTCTTAACCGTGACACCAAACTGGCTCTCAAATGCCAAATGCCACAGGGGGGCTCATCCCCTACCACTTCTGGCTCCACTACCTGAATCGCTTCGGCTCCCAATAGGCTTTGATTCCAGAGGGCCAAAGCAGACGTTATGGAGAGATTTGAGTGCCTTTCTATACATGCCAGTGTGGTATGTTTATTAGAGCAGGGACCCCCCCCCCCCCACTTGGTGCCCGCTGACACCTTTTCTGGGGCTCATCAAGCATTTTTAGAAAGTGGGCAGGGCCCGGTGAGTCTTTTGCCCAGCAAGCCTTCTGATTGGCTCTTGGGCATTTGATGGGTGGCACAGATTTTTTTCAAAACATGGTTTTGGCAGCAGCTGCCACCACCGCACGAGGCTCTTCACTGTGTGACTGAAGGTAAGCTGCGGCAGCCGTTACATGGATAGCCCCGCCTCCTGCAGCCGCCATGGTGCGGCTGGCTCCACCTCCGGAGGCAGCCATCATGCAGCCGCCATTTTGTGGCTGTGTCCGCCACACTGTTTCAGGATTCCAAAGGGGCCTACAGTTTCAAAAATGTTGGGGATCCCCTGGGTTACTATGGGAGACCACTACGGAAGCCCAGGGTTGCTACGCAGAGGCAGCCAATGGCAAACCACATCTGAATGTCTCTTGCCATGAAAACCCTACCGGGTCCCCATAAATCAGGCGCGACTAGGTAGCAAAGACACAAACAAAATCCCCCCAATGTGCGCTTGCTACTGAGAGTCAGTTTGGTGTAGTGGTGAAGTGCGCGGACTCTAATCTGGGAGAACCGGGTTTGATTCCCCACTCCTCCACTGGTATCTGCTGGATGACCTTGGGCAAGCCATAGCTCTGTACCAGCTGTTCTCTCAAGGACAGTTGTCTCAGAGCTCTCTCAGCCCCACCTGCCTCCCAGGGTGTCTGTTGTGGGGAGGGGAAGGGAAAGGAGTTTGTAAGCCGCTCTGAGACTCCAAGTGAGTGAAGGGTGGGATATAAATCCAATCTCTTCTCTTCTTCTTCTTTTACTGTGCACCTGCAGCATACATCGGGGGGGGGGGGGGGCGTGCACAAGCCAGCAAAGCAGAATTCCGAAATGCAGCTCTACCTGCATTTGTAAAGCCGTCCCTCCCGGATCG
This sequence comes from Lepidodactylus listeri, assembly GCA_029233225.1. NCBI lineage: Eukaryota > Metazoa > Chordata > Lepidosauria > Squamata > Gekkonidae > Lepidodactylus > Lepidodactylus listeri. Next base: position 6,872,806 of record JARCFY010000002.1, read on the forward strand.
GCTGCTGAGACGGCTCTTTGCTAATCCGCGAGCCATCTTCCGCCTGGCCCTACCGCACCCCGGGCATTGGGGCTGGTCACCCCACCCTCCTCAAGGCAACCTCACCCGTCAGCTCTCCTCTCCCGCTGCCCCAAGCAGAGAGTCGCTCAGGTGTGCCGTGTGCCAGACGGATCCCATGCCAGAATCGGAGAGAAAACTGGAACGAAGCCACCCAGTTGGCTTAAAGGTGCAAGCCACGCTTCGTGCCACAGGACGGGGTGCGAGGCAAAAAGCAGAACTCAGCGGGATGCATCGAGCTGTCGTATCCTGAATCAGACTTTTGGTCTAGCTTGGTCGGCGTTGTCTGATCAGACTTGCAGTGGCTCTCCAGGGTCTCAGGGAGAGGTCTTTGATATAGAATGGTAGAATCGCAGGCCATCTAGTCCAACCCCCTGCTCGAGGCAGGATCAGCCTAGAGCATCCCTGACAAGGGTTTATCCAGCCGCTGCTTAGAGACTGCCAGGGAGGGGGAACTCACCACCTCCCCAGGCAGCTGATTCCACTCTTGCACAGGTCTTAAAGTCAAAAAGCTTTCCCTAAAATCCAGGCGGTACCTTCCCGCCCTTCATTTAAACCCATTCTTGTGAGTCCTCTCCTCTGCCGCCAACGGGAACAGCTCCCTGCCCTCCTCCGAGTGACAGCCCTTCCGATATTCCAAGAGATTCCCAAGTCCCTCGGCCTTTCCTCCTCGTGGGGCTTCTTGGTCTCCACCCCCCCCCCCCCCCATCATCCCGGTCGCTCTCCTCTGCACCCACTCCATTCTGTCCACATCCCTTTTGAAGGGAGGCCTCCAGAACTGCACATAAGACTCCAGGGGCGGCCGGACCAATGCAGCGTACAGTGGGACTATGACATTGCGTGATTTGGAAATCAACTCCTACCTGATCCTTTTAGCTGGAGACGCCGGGGATTGAACCTGGGAACTCCTGTGTGCCAAGCAGATGCTCTGCCACTGAGCCACAACCCCTCCCCAAAATCTGGCCTTCTGATGGATACCTACGAAGCTACCTTATACTGAATCAGCCCATCACTCCATCAAACTTAGTATTGTCTACTCAGACTGGCAGCGGCTCTCTGGGTTCTCAGGCGGAGGTCTTTCCCATCACCTCCTGCCTGGTCCTTTTTAGCTGGCGATGCCGGGGATTGAACCTGGGACCTTCTGCATCCCAAGCAGATGCTCTGCCACTGAGTCACAACCTTCCTCCTCATCTGGAGCTTGCAACTCAGGCTGATTTTACATCTGACTTTCCTGCTGGAATCATTCTAGTTCCAAAAAAACCTGCCCATACCTCTGTGCGGTGTGAAACCGTGCTGTCACTGAAATGTCCATATCTACTGATTGCCCTCCTGTGGTCAAGCTAGTATTATACCGCTTTATTCGGCTTTAAACAATTGTGGTTTCTTAGTGCACTTAAACCCCCTGGAGTGAAATTTCACACCACTGTGAAATCAGCACAGGAAAAGACAGCAGTCAAACTACTTTAGAGGGGAGGTGTAAAATCAGCCTTAAAGAAGAAGAAGAAGAAGAAGAGAAGAGACTGGATTCATACCCCATTGTTCACTTGGAGTCTCAGAGTGGCTTACCATCTCCTTTCCCCTCCCCTCCTCACAACAGACACCCTGTGAGGTAGGTGAGGCTGAGAGAGCTCTTTCCAGAACTGTCCTTGAGCGAACAGCTCTGACATAACTATGGCTTGCCCAAGGTCATCCAGCAGCTGCAAGTGGAGGAGTGGGGCCCAGATAAGAGTCTGTGCACTTAACCACTACATCAAACCAGCAAAGACTGTCCCCCCTGCAATATTTCTGATGAAATACCCCACACACACACACTCTTTAGGGCCAAAGTACCAGGGAGTGCTGGAAGCTGGTGGCCAGAAGCATTTGCAACAGCCAGTTAGGACTCAAACCCATGGCATGGGAGAGGGGTCACAACGATAACCCTTCTCCCCACACATTTCCCTGGTCTCGATCCCTCCCTTCCCCGAAGCTGGTATTTGCCTGGCAGAAATCAATAACCGTATCTTGGTGGATGTTTGCATTGAGATAACTGCCCAGATCAGAGTGCCGCGTTCCAGAGACTATCTTAAGCCCGGATCTGGCAGGTCACGCGCAGTCTGGCCCGGCTACGAACCATCTCCATTGTTGAGGAAACAGAACAAACGGCTGCCCTCCCCCAGTGTAAGGAAGGGACTGCGCCCACTTCGGGAAGGACGGTTAAAAGCCATGTTTGCATTTACGCTCCGCAATCCTGCTTTTAGAGCGGGTCTCTCCAAACTTATTCCCCCACAGCAAAGCTCAGCCAAACTGCATGTTCCGAGCCGAGCGGAGACCTTTGCTTCAGCCAGATTTCTCTGCACACCAAGCGGTCCTTTTGGAGCCTGAACCTACGTGCTCACCTTGGAAGCAGTGTTCCCTCTAAGCTGAGTGAGTGCGAGCTCGCTCACAGTTTTTCAGCCTCCGGCTCGCACGTTTTTGTCTCGGCTCAGGGAGGAGGGCTCCAGAGCAAACTGATGTATGCAGTCGCCAAATCGCTCGCCCGCAACTTTAATGCCAGCGGCTCACAGAGTCGAATCTTTGCTCAGAAGACTCCGCAGCTGAGAGGGAGCCTTGTTTGGAAGGTGGGCAGATTCCTGGGCTACAGCGGGCCTTTTCTCATCCAGCACATAATAGGGTCGTTTTACAGCTCCCCTCTAAAGTAGTTTGACTGCTGTCTTTTCCGGTGCTGATTTCACAGTGGTGTGAAATGTCACTCCAGGGGGTCTAAGTGCACTCATCAACAGCAATTGTTTAAAGCAGAATCAAGCCGGTTGAATACTAGCTTGACCACAGGAGGGCAATTAGTAGATGTGGGCATTTCAGTAGCAGCACGGTTTCACACCGCACAGAGGTGCGGGCAGGGTTTTTTGGAACTAGAATGATTCCAGCGGGAAAGTCAGATGTAAAAACAGCCTAATTAGTGAGGGGCTTACCACTAGGGTCTCTTCCAACAGAGCAATCTAGAGTATTTCTATCCCACTCACACCAAAGCCATCTGTGCCTTAGCCAGTGTTCCCTCTAAGCCGAGTCAGTGTGAGCCAGCTCACAGTTTTTTACCCTCCGGCTCACACATTCTTGTCTTCGCTTAGGAAAGCTGGCTCCAGAGCAGACTGACTGCTGCAGCAGCCAAATCGCTCACTCACCACTTTCATGCCAGTAAGCTCACAGAGTAGAATTTCGGCTCACAAGACTCCACAGCTGAGAGGGAGCATTGGCCGTAACTCCCCCCAACCCCCAATTCTGTAATCTTCCTAGGGTTGTCAGGTCCCCCACCCGACCACCAGTGGGCAGTGTTCCCTCTAAGCTGAGCTGGTGTGAGCTAGCTCACAGTTTTATAGCCCCTGTCTCACACGTTTTTGTCTCCGCTCAGGAAGGAGGGCTCCAGAGCAAACTCATTGACGCAGCAGCCAAATCACCTGCTCACGACTTTAATGTCTGTAGCTCAAAAAGTGGAATTTTTGCTCACAAGACTCCACAGCTCAGAGGGAACATTTTTTGGAGGGCGGCCTCTATGGCTTTAATGCCTCCCCTAGGTATTCAGTGTTCCCTCTAAGCTGAGTTCGTGCGAGCCAGCTCACAGTTTTTTAGCCCCCGGCTCACACATTTTTGTCTTAGCTTAGGAAGGAGAGCTCCAGAGCAAACTAATTTCTGCAGCAGCCAAATCGCTGGCTCACAGCTTTAATGCGAAACAGCTCACAAAGTAGAATTTTTGCTCACAAGACTCCACAGCTTAGAGGGAGCATTGCCAGTGGGGGATGGAGGCAGGGTTGTCAGGTCCAAATTGGGACACTCCTGGAGATTTGGGGACCGACCCTGGGAAGGGCAGGGAGCTCAGCCTCGGTGGAGTGCAATGCCGTGGAGTTCCCCCTCTGAAACATCCATTTTCTGCAGGAGAACCAATCTCTGGAGATGAGCTGTAACTCCTGGGGATCCCCAGCCTCCACCTGGAGGCTGGCATCCCTAGATCTTTCCCATAACAGGAATTGCCAGGACGAACGCCTCCTCTTTGCATCTCCGAAGAAGCGAGCTGTGACTCAGGAAAGCTCATGCCAAAAATAATTGCCTTCCATGCGCCACGGGACTTCGGTTTCAGGTTCCTCTCACAACCCACCAGGTTCGCCTTTCCTTATTTTTCCGTCACCACAGCCGGTAAGGTGAGAGGTCAAGAGGGAGCCACGAGGCCAAGGTCACCCAAATGGGGATGCGAACCTGGGTTTCCTACTCCGCCACGCTCACCACGGCACTGCAGGAAAGCGAAAGCGAAGCAAGGGCGCTCCATAAGCTTGGCACCTCTTCTGCCTCTCCTAGCTGCAAGAGAATGCTGTCCCGGTTGAATACCTGCCTGGCATGCAGCTAGGGCAACCCTGCCGGAAAGAGAAGAACATAACTTATTTGGGACCTCAGGAGCTTCAACTGCAGAGAGTAAGGAAAAAGGCATAGCTAGAAAGTAAAGTTGGTTTTCTCTGTTGGCCGCCCTCTCCCCAGACCGAAGGCTCCCAGCTGAAATCTGTCAACCGGTTAATCCAAGAAAAAGAGGAAAAGCCACCTGGCTGGCGGTAATTGTTACCTGTTCCAGGTGCGGTGGTCGGAGAGCCTCCTGTTCCCTGCCAGCTCCTCTCTCAACTGCAGGAGCGCCCGCAAAGGTAACCTTGTTGCACAACTTCCTGTTTACACTCACCTGCGGAATTTTCCTTCCTGTCCTTGCGGGCTGGCTGGATGAGGGCGAGAGAGTGATTCACCTGTGGGTCTGAAGGAAGAGAACCAAGTTTGAATCCGGGGGCACCTTTAAGCCCAGCAAAGTTTTATTCTGGGTATAAGCTTTCCTGTGCCTGCACACGTCTTCTGATACCTGTAGAGCCAGTTTGCTGTAGTGGTGAAGTGCGCGGGCTCTAATCTGGGAGGACCGAGTGGGATTCCCCACTCCTCCGCTTGCACCTGCTGGATGACCTTGGGCAAGCCGTAGCTCTGGCACAGCTGTTCTTGAAGAAGAGCCGTTTCTGTCAGAGCTCTCTCAGCCCCACCTGCCTCACAGGGTGTCTGTTGCGGGGAGGGGGAGGGAAAGGAGTTTGGAAGCCGCTCTGAGACTCCCTTGGGTAGTGAAGGGCGGGGTATAAAGCCAATCTCTTCTTCTTCATGTATCTGAAGGAGTGTGCAGGCACGTGAAAGCTTATGCCCAGAATTAAACTTTGTTTGTTTTAAAGGTGCCACTGGACTCGAGACAAGCATGTGCAGCTTTCCCAAACACTGATCCCCCTCCCTAAGACACTTGGGGAGGACCCTAAACTTAAAGAGGCCAAGTGAAGAAGAAGAAGAAGAAGAAGAGATTGGATTTATACCCCGCCCTCCACTCCCCAAGGGAGTCTCAGAGCGGCTTACAAACTCCTTTTCCCTTCCCCTCCCCACAACAGACACCCTGTGAGGTAGGAGGGGCTGAGAGAGCTCTTTCCCAAGCTGTCCTTGAGGGAACAGCTGGTACAGAGCTATGGCTTGCCCAAGGTCATCCAGCCAGGTGCAAGTGGAGGAGTGGGGAATCAAACCTGGTTCTCCCAGATTAGAGTCCGCGCACTTAACCACTACACCAAACTGGCTCTCAAGTGGATGTGCTCAGTTTAATTGAAAAAGCAAACATGATTGAAAAGGGACCTCGGTCAAAGCAAGACATCTTTGGAACTAGATGCCAAAGAATCATGGAGTTGGAAGGGACCTCCAGGGTCATCTAGTCCAAACCTTTGCACCATGCAGGAAATTCACAAATACTCCCCCCCCCCACACCCACACACCCACTGACCCCTGCTCCATGCCCAGAAGATGACAAAAAACCTCCAGGAACCACCAACGTGGCACTGAGTGCTGGAGTCTATGTATCTGCAGTTGAACGTTCGTGCATTGAATATATTCAGAGCAGGACTGATCATGCGCACAACGGTGAAAGGTGGGGGGAAAAATTCAGCGCGAGAAGGACGTTCAGACGCCGTAGTCGCATTCATAGCGAGAGATGGCCATCCAGACGGGCGAAATTGCAGATTCACAGCACAAATGTTCAGAAGGTACTTGATTTTCCCGGCGTTGGGGAAACCGCTAGGAAACCGGGAGGTTTGCAGAGTTAAGTCCGCTTTGAGACAGGAGACAGATGTGGCCGTCCGATCAGCCCTTGGAAGTGCAAGAGGGCACAGGGGTGAAACCCGATCAAAATGACCGTGTGACTCCGGTAAAGAAGTGTCTGACCAACATGATCTTTTCTACAAATAAAGGACTGTTTGTTTAAGGAGACCTGTTGTGGACTATATCCACTGGGACAGTCTCACAGTCATCCGGAGATCAGCAGTCATTCTGGGAGATCCCCAGCCCCCACCTGGAGGCTGGCAACACTTTGTGTTGAGGCCCAGATTCCCTTTGTCTCCATGGCATGCCTCGCTCGGCTCGGCTCGCCTCCTTAAGGGATGCCCCGCTGGTGGGGGGCAGTCTGCCAGATTTGGAGGCCTGGGAGGAGGGAGGGCTCAGCGAATGACCTTCTGTGGCTCGAAATTTCCCTTCATTGCGCGGCTGGGGATGCACCCAGACAAAGGAAATATGAAGAGACAGAGGACACTCTTCATCGCCCCGGGCGGGGTGTGGAGGGTGACCTAGAAAAGAAGCAAATGTACAGGGGGGGGAGGTATAGCCCCGCCCCAGCCTGGGTGGTGGGAAGGAAGGGCCTCTTCCATCAGCAGTTCCCAGCCTTTTCAGTATGGTGACCCACGAGCAATGTTCCCTCTAAGCTGTGGAGTCTTGTGAGCAAAAATTCTACCTTGTGAGCTACTGGCATTAAAGTGTTGAGTGAGCGATTTGGCTACTGCATAGATTCGTTTGCTCTGGAGCCATCCTTCCTGAGCTAAGAAAAAAACGTGTGAGCCGGAGGCTGAAAAACTGAGCTAGCTCACACCAACTCAGCTTAGAGGGAACACTGCCCACGAGTCCAAATTACTTAGTATGCTGACCCTCCCACAGCTGGGCTGAGGTTTTTGGGTGCCCTAGGCAAACTATGACACTGGAACCTTCTAGTTCAGGATTTCAACTTCTACAGTGGTTGGCGTTTGGTGTAGTGGTTAGGAGCGCGGACTCTAATCTGGGAGAACCGGGTTTGATTCCCCAGTCCTCCACATGCAGCTGCTGGTGTGACCTAGGGTTAGTCCCATGTTCTCTCGGAGCTGTTCTCTCAAGGGCAGTCCTCGAGAGAGCTCTCTCAGCCCCGCCAGCCTCACAGGGTGTCTGTTGTGGGGAGGGGAAGGGAAAGGAGACTGTGAGCCGCTCTGAGGCCCTGAGTGAAGGGCAGGGTATAAATCCAATCTCCTCTTCCTCCTCCTCCAGCTCTTCTTCTTCCTCCTCCTCCCCCACTCCCCTCTGTGTTTATTTATTTATTTATTTTTAGGATTTATATCCCGCCCTCCCCGCGAGTGGGCTCAGGGTGTTCAAATGAAGCAAGCTATAGTGTAGTGTTAAGTGTGTGGACTCTAATCTGAGACAACCAGGTTAGATTCCCCACTCTGCCACATGCAGCTGCTGGTGTGACCTTGGGTCAGTCACAAGTTCTCTCAGAGCTGTTCTCTCAAGGGCAGTTCTTGAAAGACCTCTCTCAGCCCCACCTACCTCACAGGGTGTCTGTTGTGGGGAGGGGAAGGGAAAGGAGTTTGTAAGCCGCTCTGAGACTCCAAGTGAAGAGCGGGGTATAAATTCAATCTCTTCTCTTCTTCTTCTTCCTTCTAGGGAACAGTCAGGGTTGATTTCCTTTAGGATTGACTCACTGCTGCTAGATGGAGGCCTCGCTGGCGATGTAATGATGTCACCGGCAAAGTGCTGACATCACTTCTGGCATGACCAGGAATGAAATCAGCACGTCACCAGCCAGTTTGATGTCGTGGTTAGGAGCACAGACTCCAATCTGGGAGAACCGGGTTTGATTCCCCACTCATGCAGCTGCTGGGTGACCTTGGGTCAGTCACAAGTTCTCTCAGAGCTGTTCTTGAAAAAGAGCAGTTTCTGTCAGAGCTCTCTCAGCCCCACCTACCTCACAGGGTGTCTGTTGTGGGGAGGGGAAGGGAAAGGAGTTTGGAAGCCGCTCTGAGACTCCTTCAGGGAGAGAAGGGCAGGGTATATATCCGATCTCCAGCTGCTGCTCCTCCTCTTCCACCGTTCCAGATGTTTTTGAGAAACCAGCAAACGTCACACAAACGGCACACTATGAATCTCAAGCAAGTTTAAAAAAGAGAGAACTGAGGGCGGACATGGAGGGGACATAAATATAAAATTATGCATGGGGTGGAGAGAGTTGACAAAGGGAAATCTTTCTCCCTTACTCCAAATGCTAGAACTGGAGGGCATCCAATGAAGCTGATGGGCTATAGATTCATTAAAATGTGAGCGATTGAAATGTGGAATTCGCTGTCGGAGGATGTAGCAATGACCGGAGGAGGAGGAGGAGGAGGAGGTGTCTCAGAGTGGCTTACAAACTCCTTCCCCTTCCCCTCCCCACAACAGATACCCTGTGAGATAGGTGGGGCTGAGAGAGCTCTGAGACAACTGTCCTTGAGAGAGCAGCTCTGACAGAGCTATGGCTTGCCCAAGGTCATCCAGCAGGTGCAAGTGGAGGAGTGGGGAATCAAACCCGGACCTCCCAGATTAGAGCCCGCGCACTTAACCACTACACCGAACAACTTTAAAAGTGGATTAGAGAGATTCATGGAAGGCAGGCCTATCAGTGGCCACTAGCCTGGTGACGTAAGGGAACCTCCACCTTCAGGGGCAGTCGACCTCTGAATCCCAGTGCCAGGAGGCAATGTCGGGGAAAGGCCTTAGCTTCTACACACTGTTCTTGGCCATCCAGAAGAACTGGCTGGCCACTGTATGAGACATCCATGCTGGACTAGATGGACCACTGGTCTGATCCAGCAGGGCTTTTCTGATGTTCTTATGAAGACCTCAGACTCCATGCCCTGTTGTTGGCCCTCCAGAGGAACTGTTCGGCCACTGTGTGAGACAGGATGCTGGACTGGATGGACCACTGGTCTGATCCAGCAGGGCTCTTCTGATGTTCTTAGGAAGGCCTCAGCCTCTCTGCCTTGTTGTTATCCCTCCAGAGGAACTGGTTGGCCACTGTGTGAGACAGGATGCTGGACTAGATGGACCACTGGTCTGATCCAGCAGGGCTCTTCTGATGTCCTTATGAAGGCCTCGGCCTCTCTGCCCTGTTGTTGGCCCTCCAGAGGAACTGGTTGGCCACTGTGTGAGACAGGATGCTGGACTGGATGGACCACTGGTCTGATCCAGCAGGGCTCTTCTGATGTTCTTAGGAAGGCCTCAGCCTCTCTGCCCTGTCGCTGGCCCTCCTGAGGAACTGGTTGGCCACTGTGTGAGACAGGATGCTGGACTAGATGGACCACTGGTCTGATCCAGCAGGGCTCTTCTGATGTCCTTATGAAGGCCTCGGCCTCTCTGCCCTGTTGTTGGCCCTCCAGAGGAACTGGTTGGCCACTGTGTGAGACAGGATGCTGGACTAAATGGACCACTGGTCTTTCCCAGCAGGGCTCTTATGTTCTTACGAAGGCCTCGGCCACTCTGCCCTGTTGTTGGCCTTGAAGAGGAACTGGTTGGCCACTGTGTGACACTGGGTGCTGGCCTAGATGGACCCCTGGTCTGATCCGGCAGGGCTCTTCTGGTGTTGCAATGTCCTTATAGCTTGCCTCATCTGAACACAGAGCGGGGCAGTCCCCAACTCGGCACGTGTTCCTCGCCAGAACCCTGCACCAGCCATGCTCAGCACCCAGATCTGACTCCGGGCCAAATCCACGTGTCTCGAGCTGAGCTGTTACTTTATTCGTGCGGAGTCCGGAGTACGAGAACATTGCAGATGTGGGGGAGGGATTGTGTGGGACTTCCGGTGGCTCTTTGCCCGGCAATGAATAGTGCTGTTCAAGAGGGGGGGGGGGACTCCACCTGGCCTTGCTAGGAACTCTCTCTCTCTCTCTCTCTCTCTCTGTGTGTGGAGGTTGTCGTGGGGGAAAGAAGCTCTCTCCCTCTCTTCTAATCTCGTTTCCATGCCTGCTCGACGGCACACGCCCCACTTTTCTGCATTCCTCTCACTGGCACCAGGCCAGCCCTGGCTCCAACTGCCAAGCACCTCTGGATGACAAAGAGCCGCAGAAATAAGTCCTTTGTGCAGGGAAGCAAATGCACGCCAGCCCTTATCGGGCCAGATGTATTGCGGGGGCACCTCTGCGGGGGCGGGGGAAATGCGGCGGGCCTCCTGGGAAAGAACAGCTTTCCATATCCCCCCCCCCCCCCGAGCGAGGGTTGCCAGCCCCCAGCGGGACCCGGAGATCCCATGGCATTACAGCTGCTCTCCAGACGACAGAAATCGGTTCCCCTGGAGAAAGTGGCTGCTGCTGCTTTGGAGGGTGGGCTGTTTGGTATTATACCCTGCTGAGGTCCTTCCCCTTCGCCAAATCTACTCTTCCTAAATTCCCCCCAGTGTTCCCTCTAAGCTGAATTAGTGTGAACTAGCGCACTGTTGGGTTTTTTTAGCCTCTGGCTCACACATTTTTGTGAGCCAGTTTGGTGTCGTGGTGAAGTGCACAGACTCTAATCTGGGAGCACCGGGTTGGATTCCCCACTCTTCCACATGCAGCTGCTGGATGCCCTTGGGCAAGCCACAGTTCTGGCACAGCTGTTTTTTTGAAAAGGGGCAGTTTCTGTCAGAGCTCTCTCAGCCCCACCTACCTCACAGGGTGTCTGTTGTGGGGAGGGGAAGGGAAGGGAAAAGAGTTTGTAAGCCGCTCTGAGATTCCCTTAGATAGTGAAGGGCAGGGTATAAATCCAATCTCTTCTTCTTCTTAGCTCAGGAAGGATGGCTCCAGGGCAAACTGACTGATGTAGCAGCCAAACCGCTCACTTACAGCTTTAATGCCAGCAGCTCCCAAAGTGGAATTTTTTGCTCACAAGACTCCACAGCTTAGAGGGAACATTGGTCGGAGGGTGGACTCGATGGCATTAATGCCTCCCTGAGGTATTCAGTGTTCCCTCTCAGCTGAGTCAGTGTGAGCCAGCTCACAGTTTTTTAGCCTCCGGCTCACGCTTTTTTGTCTCAGCCCAGGAAGGATGGCTCCAAAGTGAACTAGTTTATGCAGTCGCCGGTTGGCTGGCTCACAACTTTAATGCCAGTAGCTCGCAAAGTGGAATTTTTTGCTCACAGGACTCCATAGCTTAGCGGGAGCGTTGGTTCCACCCCCACTATCTCCCCAGCCTGGAGTTGGCAATCTTACAGTGCTCCTCGCAGAGGGAAAAAAACCCGAGCAGGCAGGCCTCTCCAGAGAATAATGGGGGATGAAAGAGCGTCGAGAAGACCTGTGGGGGATCTTCAGGAGGGACTGCCTCACTTCAGGGGCTCCCAACTTCAGCCCCCCAAATCTCCAAGTCTCTCAAAACCTGAGACTGGGAGCCCTAGGTGTAAATAACATCCTGTGGAAGAATTGGCCTGCTCCGGCCTGCAGGCCCCAATCTACCCTGCCCTCCAAAGTCCTTACAACCCCTAGAGAGGCTTTCTTTCTCTTTCTCCAGCAATGCACCACCGCCGCCCGACTTTTTGCAAGGAATCACCCACTAGGAGGGACAGGACTCCATGCTTCCCTTCCAAGTTCTGAGGCCTTGCCTCTGTGTCTCCCACTGCCCAATGCCTTGTCACCACAAGGACCATTTACTGCGTTGTGCACTCCTGGAAAAATAGCCGCATGCCAACTGACTGCCCTTCCCCCGGCACTCCTTTTAAAGTAGGGTGTCCCAGACAGTGAAGGTCTATGTGGTAGAGAGAACCACTACCAGCACCAAAAGTTATAAAGTATTTCTTAAGGAGAAAATGTTCACTTTTAGCAGAGCGCCAGACTGAGCAAGGGAACCAAAAGAAACAGGTAAACCGCAGTTCCTCTGTCCTGCTCTCTGTACATGCCCTATCAGATTTTAAAAGGCTCATTTAGCTTAGGCTGTTCCAGATTCCTAATGATGTTCTTATGAAGAGTTTCCATTGCCTTGAGGCTTGCTCCAGGTCTTGAGGTGAGTACATGGTCAAGGGCTGCCTTGCCAGGGGAGAGGTCCGTGTGCTCATGGATGCAATCTACAAGGGAAAAAAGTGCTACTTCTTCCTGCAAGGAGTTTTTCATCATATCTGTTTCCCCTCCCACTGACCAGGTCATGCTAGGTCAAAGAAGCACTTCCTGGAGATCTTCAGGCATCTCCTTCCTGCAGACTATCTAGTATTCTATCCCTTCAAAACTCTGTTCCCTGCTTAAAGGGTGAAGAAGGGGAAGACCCATTATTTCTGTAGCTAGATCTATTTGCATTTGTATGCAGGTGAGCTGAGGTACGTCTGGAAAGCCATGGCCTGACATTCTCCTTCCCAGCCTGTTCTCTGCCCAGAGGGGGGGAAAACACCTTTTAAAACGCAAAGTGGAGGTTTTGCTCCTTTCAAACCTCCTAGGGAAAAAATGCATTTCTCCAGACACCCCATTACATTACGATTAGAGAGGAGATTTTCTCTGCAGGCAATTAGAAATCCTCTGCGTCTTTAGCAAGCCTCGTCGCCTCTCAGAGTGCCTCCATGAATTATCATACACTCACAAGAATTGGAAGGGGCCATAGAGGCCATCCAGTCCAACCCCCTGCTCAGTGCAGGATCGGCTTAAAGCATCTCTGACAAGTGTTCATCCCACTGCTGCTTGAAGACCGCCAGGGAGGGGGAGCTCACCACCTCCCCAGGCAGCTGATTCCATTGTTAGATGACTCTGACTGTAACAACAAAAAAGTACAGTATTTTTCGCTCCATAAGACGCACTTTTCCTCCCCAAAAATGGGGGGGGGGGAAGTGTGTGCGTCTTATGGAGCCAATATGGAGCTTTTCTTACCTGTAACAGGGCTCTTTCTTCAGCAGGAACGCAGGGGAACGCCATTCAGGCTGGCATCCCAGCCTTCCCCGCCCCTCCCTGCTGGGCCTGAGCTGTTAAGACTTAAAAGGGAAGCGGCAGGAAAAACCCCACCAGGCTAAGTACCCTTTCCCTTTAAGTGCTTTTCCCCTTTAAGACAGCCAGCAGCAGAAAGCCCCGCCCACAGATTAAGCTCCGTGGCTACTTTGCAGAGAAAGGCCTGGCTTTGCATGGCATGCCGACGTCTCTCTTCTTTCCTTTCTCTATCTTTCTTCCTTCCTTCCTTCCTTCCTTTCCTTTTTTCTGTCTGTCTGTCTGTCTTTCTGTCTCTCTCTCTGTCCCCACCTTTCTTTCTTCCTTTCTCTTTCTCTCTCTCTCCTCCTCCTCCCTTCCTTTATCTCTCTCTCTCTCTCTCTCTCCCTCTTTCTCTCTTTCTGTTTCATTTTTTCCTGTTTTCCTCCTCTAAAAGCAAGGTGCGTCTTATGATCAGGTGCGTCTTATGGAGCGAAAAATACGGTATTCCCAATATCCAGCTGGTACTTTTTTGCCTGTAAGAGTCCCGTCTCTTGGTCACACCAATGTAATAAAACAATCTATTCATGCAAGTAGGTTCTTTCCTCATATAGGTATTCTGCTTCAAAGCTCCATTTGCCTTCTTCCAGGCTTTCATCCACCCACAATCCTTCCTTCCTTAAGGGCAGCTTGCTTGCTTATTTTCAGATTGTCGACTGCAACTGTGTGGGCGGAGAGAACTTTTTCTTCCTCTCCTCTCTCCTCTTAGAATGTAGGGGCAGCCAACGAAGCCGATGAGCGATGCGCTGTCAGGACAGACAAAAGGACGTACTTCTTTACGCCACAAGGGGTTAAATTGGGGGAGTCACTGCCAGTGGATGTAGTGACGTCCAGGAGGGTAGATGGCTTTAAAAGGGGTTCGACAGAAGGTTGGTTAGAAAGCGCAAAACCAGCATTTGACACCAAGGTGTGGCAATGTGGACAACCAGTGCGGTGCAGCGGTCACAAGTGTCAGCCTCATGCAGGGGCGGCCAAACTTGCTTAACGTTAAGAGCCATTCTTGAGAGCCCACAGAGTCAATCAACAACAAGTGTCCTTAAACAGGAAATCTTTATTGAAGAGTGGTCTCACTGGTCATCTGCACTTTTCTGTGTTAGTAATGGCAAGTAATCAGGAGGCCAGGGAAATCATACAGAATTCAAAAGGGTTCCTTCATGTTACTACACCCAATCAAAGGGGAGATAAAAAGGCACTAAAAATACTGGCTCCTTGTTCCCAGAGTAAAAGCGGGAAAGAGACAACGCTAGACCTGAAAAGAAACAGCAGCTGGTATACAGACTCCCAAGGTCAGAAAAGCGGGAGAGGCGATAAGGGTGTCATGAGAGGCCTTTAGACTTTTCTAAGGAGAGGTGACCCCCTCCCCCCCATGAAAGAAAGCTTCAGCAACTGATCTACCTCTACTTTCGAATAGGTGGAGTTCCTGTGGTAATCATTGCTGTCTGACAGGCAAAAGTAGAGCAGGCTTAGCTTTCTCCAATGAAGAAGTGGTGTCACATGCTGAATTTCTGCCTGTTGCGCGATAAACATGCAGGGACCCCACCTTGGTGGGGGGTGGCAACAATCCCATCATTCCAGACACCAGCTAGGGTTGCCAGCCTCCAGGTGAGGGCTGGAGATTTTCTGGAATTAACAACCGATCTCCAGATGACAGAGATTAGTTCCCCTGGAGAAAATGGCTGCTTTGGAGGGGGGGGGGGGACTCTATGGCATGATAACTTCCCCTCCTCAAATCCCTCCCTCTCCAGTCTCCCCCTCCAAATATCCAGGAATTTCCTCACCAGGAGCCTCCAGCTGGGACCTGACGATCCTCTGGAATCAGCTCATCTCCAGATGACAGAGATCAGTTCCCCTGGAGAAAATGGCCGCTTTGGAGGGTGGACTCCGTGGCATTGTACCCCACTGAGGTCCCTGTCCTCCCCAGGCTCCACCCCCAAATCTCCAGGACCTTCCCAGCCTGGATCTGGCAACCCAACCCCCCCATCCCCACCAGTGGCCGGAGGGAGGGGGGGACGGACCTGAAAACTTTAGCTAGCAAACCTGCTGTTTTGCAGATTACCACTTACAAGACCGGACCTGAAGCCCGGAAGACGAAAACAGAGCAGCCGACGCCTTTTGCAACTGAAGAGCGGCTGAAGGCGGGAAAGCCGAGTTCAGTTTCTCCTAAGAGTGCCCGGATCTGCCGCCCTAAAATAGCACGGCCTCATTTTGTTCCCGGGTGACTTTCCACCTGTCGGGGTGACCTCAGGGCCGCAGCACCGGAAGCTGGCTGTCCCCGCGGTGGGGCACCCTCGCCAGGGCTCCGGTTTGTCTGCCACTCACTTCCTGAAAGGATCTGCCCTGACATGTTCGGGGAGCCGCATTCCGAGCCGTCCTTTTCGGAAAAAGGCAAACTTGCCGTCATCCTATGGAGCTCGGAGAGGCCTCACCCAGTCTGGAAGTAACCTGAAGATGAGTTAGCAGTAAACATGTCCAAGTTTGGGGAAGAACTGTCGGATAGCACCAGAACACGCTCTGGCAATGGCTCATACATCTGCTGAATGGCGACTACTGGAAACAAGAGTGACCCAGATGTTTTATATGTAATTTCCCCCCAAGATCTGTAGCAGAGCCTGCTGATGCAGAGGAACTTCCAGACAGAGCAGTTCCCCAGTGGAACAGGCTTCTTTGGGAGGTGGTGGGCTTTCCTCCCTTTGGAGGTTTTTAACATCTTTATGCGCCCCCTTGCCCAGATTGCACAGAGGTTTGGGCTGGGCTGTCATCAATATGCAGACGATACCCAGCGCTATCTGTTATTGGGCGGTCAGTCGGTCTCCAGTCTGGGTGATCTGGACCTGGCGTTGTCGGCTGTGGCTGGATGGTTCAGGCAGAGCCGAATGAAGTTGAATCCGACGAAGACAGAGATCCTGCGCTTGAGTCGGAGCAGACCAGGGTCGGGGATCCCTCTCCTGACCTTCGGGGGGGGGGGGTGCCGTTGGTGCCGACAACGGAGGTCAGGAGTTTGGGAGTGCTTCTGGACTCCGCGTTAACGACGGAGGCCCAGGCAGCAGCCGCTGCGAGGTCAGCCTTTTATCATCTGTGGCTGATCAAGCAGTTGGTCCCCTTCCTTGAACGCAACGAACTGGCGACAGCGATCCATGCATTGGTCACCTCAAGGCTGGACTACTGTAACGCCCTCTACATGGGGCTGCCCTTGTGCCAAATCCGGAAGCTGCAGCTAGTGCAGAATGCCGCGGCGCGGCTGTTGCTGGGTCTCCCTGTGCGGGAACATATACAGCCTGCCTTAAAGGCACTGCACTGGCTGCCTATAGCGTACCGGATAAGGTTCAAGGTGCTGGTGCTTACCTATAAAGCCCTATATGGCCTGGGACCTGCCTACCTGAAGGACCGTCTCTCTCCATATGTTCCCCAGCGAGCACTACGGTCTGGATCCCAAAACCGACTGGTCCTGCCTGGACTGAAGGAGGCGCGGCTGGCATCAACACGGGCCAGGGCTTTCTCAGTGGCGGCCCCGAACTGGTGGTATAATCTCCCGGAGAACATTAGGGCCCTGCGGGATTTGATGCAGTTCCGCAGGGCCTGTAAAACGGAGCTCTTCCACCAGGCTTTTAGGTAGGGGCCGCCCAGGGCAAACACCTTAGCCCTGGCCCAGTTCCATCTGCCAGTTCCATCTGCCGGCAATTCTATCTGCCAGCCTGTGTGTGGTCACACAGGGATTACATATGAATGCTGCTCGGACCCACCTGTGGGTAAAATTGAAATGCTGCCAATCTTGTGTGGAATGTGTGGAATGTACTTTTAATGCTTAACGTGGAATGTTTATTTTAAATTGACTGTAATTTTAACTTTTGTTGTGAGCCGCTCTGAGCCTGCCATTTGGCGGGGAGGGCGGGATATAAATCCCAAGAAATAAAAATAAAATAAATAAGCAGAGGCTAGAGGGCCATCTGACAGCAATGCTGAGTTTGTGAACTTGGGCAGATCATGAGAGGGAGGGCAGAAAGGGTGGCCTCAGTGCTCAGTTCTCGTGGCCCTTTCTGACACGCCTAGGGAAATGCTGATCGCCAGTGTTATGTATTGGGACTGAAACATTCCACGACTGTTCTACCAGAGACTCATTTGGTGCGACCTCATTTGGAATAGTGTGTACAGTTCTGGTCGCCACACCTCAAAAAAGATATTATAGCATTGGGGAAAGTGCAGAAAAGGGCAACTAGAACGATAAAAGGGTTGGAACACTTTCCCTATGAAGAAAGGTTGAAGCGCTTGGGGCTCTTTAGCTTGGAGAAACGACGGCTGAGGGGGGACATGATCGAGGTTTATAAGATGATGCAGGGGATAGAAGAAAGAAGAAGTCTTTTCTCCCTTTCTCACCATACAAGAACTCATGGGCACTCCGTAAAATTGCTGAGCAGTCGGGTTAGAACAGATAAAAGGAAGTCCTTCTTCACCCAAAGAGTGATTAACATGTGGAATTCACTGCCACAGGAGGTGGCGGCGGCTACAAGCATGGACGGCTTTAAGAGGGAATTGGATAAACATCTGGAGCAGAGGTCCATCAGTGGCTATTAGCCACAAGGTACAGATAGGAACTCTCGGTCTGGGGCAAGTGGTGCTCTGTCTTCTTGGTGCTTAACGGGGGGGGGGGGGGGGGGGGCAACAGTGGGAGGGCTTCTAGTGTCCTGGCCCCACTGCTGGACTGT
Organism: Lepidodactylus listeri; assembly: GCA_029233225.1. NCBI lineage: Eukaryota > Metazoa > Chordata > Lepidosauria > Squamata > Gekkonidae > Lepidodactylus > Lepidodactylus listeri. The sequence continues at coordinate 6,890,597 of JARCFY010000002.1, forward strand.
GAACTGAGAGGGTCAAACTAACAAAGGAAGTTGACGGCACTTACCATAGGCATAGCCATTGGGTTGCCAACTTCCCTCCTGGCTTCTGCTCCCTGCCCTTAACAACAACTTGACCAGCAGATATTAGCAGTTAGAATCATAGAACCACAGAGTTGGAAGGGACCTCCAGGGTCATCCAGTCCAACCCCCTGCACAGGGCAGGAAATTCACAAATACCTCCCTCCCTGCCAGGGGTCTGTTGGAGCAGGAGCGCAGAGGAGCGCAGCTCTGAGAGTGAGGAGCCCAGGGGGCGGGCACATGACTAAGCCCCGCCCCCTCCTCGGCTTCCCCAAGCAGTGCAGAGGCGCAGTGCCCTGGGGAAACCCCTTCTAGGGTCTTTATTGTTTTTAATGTTTTGTTTTAATATTGATAATTTTATCATTGTTCCTTTTATGACTGTGTGCTGCTTTTCCAGAGACTTGCTCAAGGTGGCATATAAATTTTCTAAGTATACCATTTTTTTTGTGGGCACATGGCACATAAGTACTGGAGAAATTTCACCAACCCTTCAGCAGCTTCCACCCCATCAGTTTGTTGTAGTCGTCAGGAGCTGTACTCTAATCTGGGAGAACCAGGTTTGATTCCCCACTCCTCCACATGCAGCTGCTGGTGTGACCTTGGGCCAGTCACAAGTTCTCTCAGAGCTGTTCTCTCATGAGCAGTTCTCAAAAGACCTCTCTCAGCCCCACCTACCTCACAGGGTGTCTTGTTGTGGGGAGGGGAGGGGAAGGGAAAGGGATGGGTGGTGCACATGTCCTGGGTATCTCAAGTCTACTTGAAACCTGGTGGTTTCAAGGGAGCAGGAAGAGAAGGAGGGTGTGTTCTTTACGCTTATTTTTATTGGACAAAGTATTGGACGGGGAAGGGAATGGAGGAAGAGCAGGTCAGTTTCACTCACCTGTGGAGTGGAGCCTGAGGGGTGGGTGTTGCCTTCTGACACACTTCTGGTATGTTAGGGGGTGTGGCATATGCAAATGAGTTATGCAAATGAGTTATGCTAATGAGCTCTTGCACCTCTTTTTCTACGAAATGACCCCTGCTCCCCGCACACCCAGTGACCCCCATTCCATGCCCAGAAGATGGCAAAAACCCTCCAGGATCCTTGGCCAAACTGGCCTGGAGAAAAATGGCTTTCTGACCCCGAAGTGGCAATCGGCATTTCCCTGAGTGTGCAAGAAAGGGCCACGAGAACTAAGCAACCCTTCCTGCCCTCCCTCTCACGATCTGCCCAGATTCAAGCTTCACCAGGAGATTCTTCAGGTTTCACGAGAAGATTTGTGACCCTAGATATGTCAGACACATGTTTAAAGAGATAAAGGTTTAAGAGGAGACCCAGCTGATGTAATCGGATGGATTGGGTAACGGAAACGGCGTTTATCTGGCCGCTCTTACACATTAGCTCGACAAACAGCAAAAGGCCCTGAAAAAAGAGTCCAATTAATCGTGACAACCTCCCGTAAAAGACTGATTCATTTAGGGAAAGAGTGGTGTGGCTCTTACTCAGCAGATAACTGTGGCCCATTACGCACGCACACCTTTCGGCCCATTTGCAGAGCACTAAACCTTTAATCTTGACTTGGGATTCTGTGCCCGTCTTAACGCACCATTCTTTTTCCGCCCACGTATTCATGCTGCAGCTGCCGTTTTTAAAATGCACTTTTCTAAATCAGGGTGCAGTGTCATTTGTGATGTGGGGTGGTGGTGGCATCCAAAGGTGTTTTTTTTTTAAAAAAAAATTACGCAATTGTGCTATTGCAGTTGCACAGTAGCATCCAGCAAGCACCTTCCTTTTAAACCCTTGTGGTTCAAATTCTGTGCATGCATTTTAGCATTAGTTCCTTGAAGGAAAGGGAATAGAAGGGGGTTAGGCAAAGGGAGGGGCACTGTTGAAACTGATAAGAGTTTTTCTGAAACTGACAAGCAGCCGCAAAGCCCCATTTTCCATATTGCTGAGCATGTGGAGATTCTCTGCTGGGTTGTCAGCCCCTGTGAAAAATGGGAAAGAGTCACATGATCTCATGTTACGGGAGAGCAGCCCTGACCTGGATAGCCCAGACAAGTCCGATCTCGTCAGTCCTTGGAAGCTAAGCAGGGGTGACTATGGTTAGTACTTGGATGGGAGACTCTATGGCTTTATACCCTGGGAATACCAAGGCTTTATCCAGCCCCTTCTTTATCCAGCCCTGAGCTCACCATTGGCGGGGAGGGCGGGATATAAGTCACATTAAATAAATAAATAAATATCCTCCAAGCCCCCAGTAGGGGTCAGTCACCAGAGGTCAGTCACCAGAGATTACTGTGACTTCCAGTTGCGCGTGTGCGCACACACACACAATATTATGGGGAAACATGTCGAGTGTACAGAATGTGTGGTAGACCGCACTGACACTGGCATTGCAAGCTATGATTGTGGGCAATGTGGGTGTGCCTGTGTGAACGTGCCTATGCAAAGTTGGCTGCAGCTTTGCATAGGGCTGCAATTTGTATGGGGGAAGGATCCCCCCCATAAAAACGAGGGGGAAATGGAGCTTGTACACCGAAGAAGGGGGGAGGATGGTGGAAGGTGCAGCGCGGGCAGAACAACTTCAATGTGGGCGGGGGAGTGGACTTGGAGGGGTGGCAGAAGGGCGGGGTAGAAATCCAAGGGGATCTGTACACTTTTGAATTACCTTTGACTTGAAAGCGAAACGAAGGAAAAAATCGACACAAAAGCACTCTCAGAAAACCCGGGGAAGCAGCAGCCAGAAAGTGAATGGAGCACTGAAGGGAGGAAGGGAGGAAGATCAATGCAGAACAGCAAAGAAAACCAGACAGATATGCACAGTGAAAGTGAGGGAAAACACCCATGCGTAATAGGCCGGAAAACCCAGGGAAACAGCGACCAGTAAGTGAACGGAGTACTGAAGGGAGAAAGATCAATGCAGGATGACAAAGAAAACCTGATGGACTTACCTGATGAAAGCGAGGGAAAACACCCGTGCATAGTAGGCCAGTGTCAGGGATAGGGTTGCCAGCCTCCAGGTGGGGCCTGGGGATCTCCTGTTTTTACAACTGGTCTCCAGCTGACAGAGATCAGCTCCCCTGGAGAAAATGGCTGCTTTGGAGGGCGGACTCTATGGCATTGGACCATGCTGAGGCCCCTCCCCTCCCCAAACCCCACCTTCTCCTGGCTCCACCCCCAAAGTCCCCAGGTATTTTCCAACCTGGACTTGGCAACCCTAGTCAGGGAGGAGAGACTGAGGAAGGTGGAGTTTGGGGAAGGAAAGGACCTCAACAGGGTACAAAGCTGTAGAATCTATTCTCCAAAGCAGCCATTTTCTCCGGGGAACGGGGACGCATGACTGATCTCTGTAGTCTGGAGATCACAGAATCATAGAGTTGGAAGGGACCTCCAGGGTCATCTAGTCCAACCCCCTGCACAATGCAGGGAATTCACAAATACACCCCCTTCCAATTGTAATGCCAACAAAAGTTTGTATGGTCAAAGCGATGGTATTCCCAGTAGTAACGTATGGCTGCGAGAGCTGGACTATAAGAAAGGCCGAGCGCCAAAGAATAGATGCTTTCGGATTATGGTGCTGGAGAAGACTCTTGAGAGTCCCGTGGACTGCAAGGAGATCAAATCAGTCAGTCCTAAAGGAAATCAACCCTGACTGTTCCCTGGAAGGCCAGATCCTGAAGCTGGACCTCCTGAGGGCACCTGGTGTTTTTGGCCACTGTGTGACAGAGTGTTGGACTGTATGGGCCATTGGCCTGATCCAGCATTGGCTTTTCTTATGTTCTTATGAAGCTGAAGCTCAAATACTCTAGCCACCCAATGAGAAGGGAGCACTCCCTGGAGAAGACCCTGATGCTGGGAAGGACTGAAGGTCAAAGAAGAAGGGGACGGCAAGGGACGAGATGGTCAGACAGTGTCATCGATGCAACGAACATGAAATTGAGCAAACTCCGGAGCACGACGGGAGACAGGAGGGCCTGGCGTGAGGTGGTCCATGGAGTCGCGAAGAGTCAGACTCAACTGCATGACTGAACAACAACAACAAAAATTGTGATGCTGGGAGATCTCCAGGCTCCACCTGGAGGTTGGCAACCCTGAGTGCAGGAGCAGGTCCGGTGGTGGGTATAACTTGCTTGGGGGCGACAACACACCTTGAGCTGTCCAGACACTAGAGTGGCCAACCTCCAGGTAGGGCCTGGAGGTCTCCAAGAATCACAACTGATTTGCAGACTACAGGGATCAGTTCCCCTGGAGAAAATGGCTGCTTTGGAGGGTGGACTCTATGGCTTTATACCCTGCCAAAGTCCCTCCGCTTCCCAAACCCTGCACTCCCCAGCGTCCCTAGTAGTTCCCTCTAAGCTGAGTTAGTGTGAGCTAGCTCACAGTTTTCTAGCCTCTGGCTCACCCATTTTTGTCTTCGCTCAGGAAAAATGGCTCCAGTGCGAACTAATTTACGCAACAGCGAAATCGCTCGCTCACAACTTTCGTGCCAGTAGCTCACCAAGTAGAATTTTTGCTCGCAAGACTCCACAGCCGAGAGGGAGCATTTAAAACCTCTAGGAATTTCGCAACCTGGAGTTGGCAACCCGACCGGCCTCCCTGCCAGTGATCTGAGAAAAATCACTTCCCCCTCGATGTGCAGAGCTGGGAATTCCTCTGCTTGAATCAATGTTTGCTACTGATAGGAATCTGTCCTCTGCCTCTCGGAGTCGGCACGTCCTGCACACGCGATCCTTTGAAGGTTTCCCTTTGTAAAAAACCGAGGTCACGAAGGCAGGTCACTTGGTATTTATCAGGCAAGGGCCATAGAAACTGCTAAACTGATTAGAAAACGGTGGGTGGGGAAGAGAAAAAGAAGAGGATTTATCGTCCCGCTCCCGAGTGTCACCTTGGCAGGCGTGGGTCGTCCCCCCCCCCCAATCACCTTATCTAGGTTTTAATGCTCGAGATTAATTTTAACAGGTTAGTTTCCAGGGGCAGCACGTCAACCCTTTCCCTGAGAGAGCCAGTTTGGTGTGAGGGCCAGTTTGGTGTCGTGGTGAAGTGCGCGGACTCTAATCTGGGAGAACCAGGTTTGATTCCCCACTCCTCCACTTGCACCTGCTGGATGACCTTGGGCAAGCCGTAGTTCTGTACCGGCTGTTCTCTCAAGGACAGTTGTCTCAGAGCTCTCTCAGCCCCACCTACCTCACAGGGTGTCTGTTGTGGGGAGGGGAAGGGGAAGGAGTTTGTAAGGCGCTCTGAGACTCCAAGTGAGTGAAGGGTGGGATATGAATCCAATCTCTTCTTCTTCTTCTTCTTCTGAGGCTCCAGGATTAGCCGTTCCCCAGGAAAATAGATTAATGCACAGCGCCACACAGCAAAAACTAAGGGCTCCATGCTGGAGCTTGGGTCCCCAGTCTTTTCCGGTGGTCACCGAGTGTTTTTAGAAAGTCGTTGGAGCTCTTGCCCAGCGGAGCTTCCGAATGGCTGTACAGATTGAGATAATGCCACAGTCCTGGCTTTATTCTCTCACGTTTCTTTCCCAGTGTATTTAAAAAACTGCTTCTCTTCTGCTCTGTACTTGGACTTCCTGTGTGTGGTTGGCTCCGCCTCCTCTAGCACCCATTTTGTGGAAGTGGCCAGCACCCTGTCTCACAAGTCCAAAAGTGCCCACAGGCTCAGAAAGACTAGGGACTCCTGTGCTGGACAAAAGAATTCTCTTGCAGAACTTCACACAAACTCTAGGGTGGAGAAGAAGGAAGAGAAGGAGAAGAAGAGATGTCACTCGGAGTCTCAGAGCGGCTTACAGTCTCCTTTCCCTTCCCCTCCCCACAACAGACACCCTGTGAGGTAGGTGGGACTGAGAGCTCTGACAAAAACTGCCCTTGAGAGAACAGCTCTGAGAGAACTTGTGACTGACCCAAGGTCACACCAGCAGCTGCATGTAGAGGAGTGGGGAATCAAACCTGGTTCTCCCAGATTAGAGTCCACTCAGTGGCAGAGAAGAAGAAGAGGAGGAGGAGGAGACTGGATTTATATCCCACCCTTCACTTAGAGTCTCAGAGTGGCTTGCAATCTCCTTCCCCTTTCCCTCCCCACAACAGACACCCTGGGAGGTAGGTGGGGCTGAGAGAGCTCTTTCGAGGACTGCCCTTGACAGAACAGCTCTGAGAGAACTTGTGACTGACCCAAGGTCACACCAGCAGCTGCATGTGAAGGAGGAGTGGGGAATCAAATCCGGTTCTCCCAGATTAGAGTCCATGCTTGGGTTGCCAGCCTCCAGGTGGGGCCTGGGGATTTCCGGCTTTGACAGCTGATTTCCAGTTGACAGGGATCAGCTCCCCTGGAGAAAATGGCTGCTTTGAAGGGTGGACTCTATGGCCTTGTACCCCCCCCCCCCCCCGAGGTCTCTCCCCTCCCCAAATCCTACCCTCTCCCAGATCCGCCCCCAAAAGTCTCCAGGTATTTTCCAACCCAGAGCTGGCGACCTTAGTCCATGCTCCTAACCACTACACCAGACTGGCTGACAACTCTGTTTTGGGAAATTCCTAGGAGATTCCCTGTAGATTTGGGGAAATCCTGGAGATTTTGGGAAACTCCTGAGATTTGGAGCTATCCCAAGAAGGCAGAGTTTTGGGTTGCCAGCTCTTGGTTGGGAAATACCTGGAGATTTTGGGCATGGTAACTGGAAAAGGCAGGTTTGCAGAGGAAAGGGACCTCGGGATGGCACCATTCCTTAGACCCCACCCTCCCAAGCAGCCATTTTCTCCAGAAGAATTGATCTTTGTAGTCTGGAGATCAGTTGTAAAAGCAGGAGATCTCCAGGTCCCACCTGGAGATTGGCAATCCTACTGGGGGAGGGGCACCAGCGTGGTATAATGCCACAAAGCGTCCGTTTCCTCCCAGGGAACTGTCCTCTGTCATCTAGAAATCAGTTGTCATTTCGGGAGATCTCCAGGCTCCACCTGGAGGCGGGCATCCCCGACTGCAGCTGGTGCAACCTGGGTTTCTGCTACCCCTGCAAAGCAGATTGGCGATGGCCAGGGGTCATTTCGTAGAAAAAGAGGTGCAGGAGCTCATTAGCATAACTCATTTGCATAACTCATTTGCATATGCCACACCCCCTAACATACCGGAAGTGTGTCAGAAGGCAACACCCACCCCTCAGGCTCCACTCCACAGGGGAGTGAAACTGACCTGCTCTTCCTCCATTCCCTTCCCCATCCAATACTTTGTGCCATAAAAATAAGCGTCAAGAACACACCCTCATTCTCCTCCTGCTCCCTTGAAACCACCAGGTTTCAAGTAGACTTGAGATACCCAGGACATGTGCACCACCCATCCCTTCCCCTTCCCCTCCCCGCAACAAGACACCCTGTGAGCTAGGTGGGGCTGAGAGAGGTCTTTTGAGAACTTCTCATGAGAGAACAGCTCTGAGAGAACTTGTGACTGGCCCAAGGTCACACCAGCAGCTGCATGTGGAGGAGTGGGGAATCAAACCCGGTTCTCCCAGGTTAGAGTCCAACTCCTGGCCACTACACCAAACTGATGGGGTGGAAGCTGCTGAAGGGTTGGTGAAATTTCTCCAGTACTTATGTGCCATGTGCCCAGATAAAAAATGGTATACTTAGAAAATGTATATGCCACCTTGAGCAAGTCTCTGGAACAGCAGCACACAGTCATAAAAGGAACAATGATAAAATTATCAATATTAAAACAAAACATTAAAAACAACAAAGACCCTAGCAGGGCTTTCCCCGGGGCGCTGCGCCTCTGCACTGCTCGGGGAAGCCGAGGAGGGGGCGGGGCTTGGTCATGTGCCCGCCCCCTGGGCTCCTCACTCCCGGAGCTGCGCTCCTGTGCGCTCCCACTCCAACGGACCCCTGGCGATGGCTCCCGTGAAGCTTTCTCCCTCCAGTTTTGCCATCCAACAGCTGCAAGCGGTTCCACAACTTCCCCAGCTGCTTAAAGGCCCAGGAGAGAGCTGGGGAAAAACGTCCCTGCCAGTCCCTGCCAGTTCTCTTTACTGGGGATTAAAGCAGTTTGAGACACCATTTTCCACGGCGAAGATTATGTAAAGGAGTTAATTAACGCCCTCCCCTTCGGCCAGCATGGCTACACCATGAAAGGAGGTGAGGAGCACCTGTTGAATTGCTGCCTGCTATTCAATTGCCTCTTCTTTTTATTCAGAAGCAGGGCTGTTTTTGTAGAAAAGGCCCAGCAGGAACTCGTTAGCATAACAGGCCACACCCAACAGTAGAAACTCATTAGCATGTTAGGCCACACCCCTGACAGCGCAGCTCATTAGCATATTAGGCCACACCCCCATGTTACCAGAAGAGTGGTCATCCAGCCACACCCACCTTTTGCTTCTTATTCTGTTTACCTTGTTTGTTGTCAAAACCCAGGGCTTTTTTTGTAGCAAGAATTAATTTGCATGTTAGGCCACATACCCCTAATGTAGCCAGTCCGAATGAGTTTCTGCTGTTTGGGTGTGGCCTATTATGCTAATGAGTTCCTGCTGGGTGTGGCCAGCTCAGTCTAGTCTGAACCGGGGACTGAACCTGGGACCTTCTGCATGCCAAGCAGAGGCTCTGCCACTGAGCCAGGGTCTCAGGTGGAGGTCTTTCCCATCACCTCCTGCCTGGTCTTTTTCAACTGGAGATGCCGGGGATTGAACCTGGGACCTTCTGCATGCCAAGCAGAGGCGCTGCCCCTGAGCCACGGCCCCTCCCATTAGGCACAAGAGCCAGAAACAAACAGTCTTATAGTTAAAAGCACAGAACTGTTACTTGGGGGGAAAGAGACGGCAACAGTGCTCCCTTAAGTGGAAAGGAAGAAGAGAAACCCTTTCCCTGCCTCATCGTCATATCTTTGATCTCTGGAACTCTCTGCCACCAGAAACCGGAAATGCCGACGGCGTCACAGAAATGAAACGAAAAGACTTAATGGAACAGGAAGGCTTCCACTGAAGGGAAGACAGACCCATCGACATTCTTTAGGAGGACGCTCGGGGCGTCTGCTGAATGGAGAGGATTCTCTAAGTACCGGAGCAGCCAGAGGCTGGGATTCCGGATCGTCGGACGAACTGGAGGCAAGCAGGCTCAGCAGGACGAGAGGGAGGCTGGGTCAGCGCCGGAGACAATCCACTTAACCTAGATTTGGCTCTGGAATTTGCTGTTCCGTCAAAGCAGAGCGGGGGCCAGGAAGGGGAGGCAGGCTTCCCAAAATCTCTTTCATTTCAGACTTCCTGTGACATGCAAAAGAGAGACGCATTCTCAGTGTTATAACCAGGGCATCTGATTCAGATCTGGGAGATGCCAGTTCGGCTCCCTCCTTTGCCGTGAAAGCTCCCTGGGGTGCCCGTGGGCCAGCTATACACTCCGGCCTGACCCACCTTACAGGGTTGTTGTGAGGATGAAATAGAGAACAAGGCAAGCCACTTTGGGTCCCCGCTGAGGAGAAAGAGGAAGAGAAGAAGAGATTGGATTTTTTAAAAAATTATCTCTTTATTAAAGTTTTTAAAGTTTTTCCACAAGATTCTAAATGTTAACAAAATTTACAGATAGTTGTAGGTCAACATTAGAGATTGGATTTATATCCCGCCCTTCACTCGAAGTCACAGAGCGGCTTACAGAATGGTCTTTCCCTTTACCTCCCCACAGCAGAGCCTGTGAGGTAGGTGGGGCTGAGAGAGCTCTTTTGAGGACTGCTCTTGAGAGAACAGCTCTGAGAGAACTTGTGACTGACCTAAGGTCATCCAGCAGCTGCAAGTGGAGGCGTGGGGAATCAAACCCGGTTCTCCCAGATTAGAGTCCGCACACTTAACCACTACAACCAAACGGGCTGAGCCAGTGCTCATGGCTCTTCACTCAGAGTCTCAGAGCGGCTTTCAAACTCCTTTCAAACTCCTTTCCCTTCCCCTCCCCACAACAGACACTCTGTGAGGTAGATGGGGCTGAGAGAGCTCTCTCGAGAACTGCTCTTTCAAGGACAGCTCTGACGGAACTATGGCTTGCCCAAGGTCATCCAGCAGCTGCATGTGAAGGCGTGGGGAATCAAACCCGATTCTCCCAGATTAGAGTCCGTGCACTTAACCACTACACCAAACCACTACACCAAAGGCAGGGTATTAATGAGCTGAAATGAGATAAAATGAATAAGTTCTTTGCAGCAGATGGGTTTTCGATGGACATCTGTTCTTGAGCAAACAGAATGCCTGGTTCTGGGATTCAGCGGTTTAGTGCCTCTGAATGAGGAGGTTCCCCTTAGACACTATGGCTAGCAGCTATTAATAGACCTATCCTCCATGAATCGATCTGATCCCCTTTAAATTATGGACGTTTGATATGATTGCCCCCATGCAAACGTTCCCCACGAATGCCAAGGATCTCTGTTGACAAGGAGCTCTTTCCTTTAGAATCTGAGAACGCTCCGTGTTCGTATCAGAAAAGAGATCAATTTTCCTTCGGACTCCAAGGTCATGAACTGAGAGCTCAGCCCAGCAAGTTCCGGCCAGCTTGACCTTTTCGTGGTTTTATACCCACCCAAGGAATCAAAAACAACCAGCCAGAGTCTACGCAGCGAGCTCAGACGTCAGCTGCCCAGTCTGGGAATCTAACTGCTTGGCAAAAAACCGGGGTGAAATCCCCGCTTCTAGGAACCTGGTGAAGCACCCTTTCAAAAATGTGAATTGCCTGGAACTGCAGCAGTAGATTTCCACATGAATCGACAAAGTTGGGATTTCCCCAGCTGAAGTTCACCGGGGTTGGATCTTTGGAAAGACACATCAGTTTACCATCAGCATATGTATTCCGCAATCTTCCTAACCCTCCTTCCTAACTGATGCTTTAATTGCTGTTTGTTTTTGCTTTGTATGTATTTTAGCCCTGACCGGGATGGCTCAGGTTAGCCCAATCTGGTCAGATCTCAGAAGCCAACCAGTAGTTAGGACTTGGTTAGGACTTGGATGGGAGACCACCAAGTTAGTCTAGGGTTGCTATGCAGAGGCAGGCAACAGCAAACCACCTCAGTTTCTCAATCTGGATGGCCTAGGCTAGCCGGATCTAATCCGAATTTAAGAACATAAGAGAAGCCAATACTGGATCAGGCCAGTGGCCCGTCCAGTCCAACACTCTGTTTCACACAGTGGCCAGAAACACCAGGTGCCCTCAGGAGGTCCAGCAGTGGGGCCAGGACACCAGAAGTCCTCCCACTGTTGCCCCCCCCCCCAAGCACCAAGAATACAGAGCATCACTTGCCCCAGACCGAGAGTTCCTATCTATACCTTGTGGCTAACAGCCACTGGTGGACCACTGCTCCAGATGTTTATCTAATTCCCTCTTGAAGCCGTCCATGCTTGTAGCCGCCGCCACCTCCTGTGGCAGTGAATTCCACGTGTTCATCACTCTTCGGGTGAAGAAGTCCTTCCTTTTATCTGTTCTAACCCGACTGCTCAGCAATTTCATGGAGTGCCCACGAGTTCTTGTCTTGTGAGAAAGGGAAATAAAGGACTTTTCTCTCCACCTGCTCTATCCCATGCATAATCTTGTAAACCTCAATCATGTCACCCCTCAGCCGTCGTTTCTCCCAGCTAAAGAGCCCCAAGCGCTTCAACCTTTCTTCATAGGGAAAGTGTTCCAACCCTTTGATCATTCTAGTTGCCCTTTTCTGCACTTTTCCCAATTCTATAATATCCTTTTTGAGGTGGGGCGACCAGAACTGTACACCATACTCCAAATGAAGTCGCACCATCGATTGATACAGGGGCATTATGATACTGGCTGATTTGTTTTCAGTTCCCTTCCTAATAACCCCCAGTATAGCGTTGGCCTTTTTCATTGCAGTCGCACACTGTCTTGACATTTTCATTGAGTTTTCTCCTACGACTCCAAGATCTCTCTTTTGGTCAGTCTCCGCCAGTTCGGATGCCATCAACGTGTCTTTATAGTGAGGATTTTTGGCTCCAGTGTGCATCACTTTGCACTTGGCCACATTGAACCCCATTTGCCACGTTGATACCCACTCACCCATCCTTGACAGATCCCTTTGGAGTGGCTCACAGTCCTCCCTGGTGAGCCCTGGTTAGGGTTTGGATGGGAGACTACCAAGAAAGTCCAGGGTTGCTGTGCTTAGGAAGGCAGTGGCAAACCACCTCTATATGTCTCTTGCGTTGACCTGGGTGGCCCAGGCTGGTCTGATATCATCAGATCTTGGAAGCTAAGCAGGGTCAGCCCTGGTTAGTATTTGGATGGGAGACCAGAAATGACGTTGCTACAGAAAGTCAGGCAGTGGCAAACCCCGATGAGTATCTGCCTTGAAAACCCTATGGGGTGGCCCTAAGTCAGCTGGGGCTTCAGAGCCCTTTACACAGACACACGCAAATAAACCTCCGGAGTTTGCCCAGGGTGGCAGAGCAGTTCCCTCTTCTCTGTACTGTTTTGGGCTATACTTGTGAACTGTCTGGAGGAAAGAGCACCTCTGAGCACATACAAAGTGCCATTACCGCCATAGGCTGCTCTACCCATGCTCCGATGCTTTACGCAAGAGACAACTGAACACACAAACAGATGAAGCGGCTTTCTACTGAATGGACCCTTGATCCATCAAGGTGAGTCTTGTCTACTCAGATGTGGCAGCAGATCTCCAGGATCTCAGGCTGACGCCCTTTGCATTGCCTCCTGCCTGGTCCTTTTAACTGGAGATGCCGGGGATGGAACGTGGGACCTTCCGCATGCCAAGCAGAGGCTCCCCCACTGAGCCACAGCCCCTCTTTACAGCTCTGCAGGGTCTCAGGCAGAGGCCTTTCACATCATCTACCGTGCAGTCCGTTTCAACTGGAGATGCCGGGGATTGAACCTAGGACCTTCTGCATGCCAAGCAGAGGTTCTTCTGCTGAGCTACGGCCCCTCTTTACAGCCCTCCAGGGTCTCAAGCAGAGGCCTTTCACATCATCTACAGTGCAGTCCGTTTCAACTGGAGATGCCGGGGATGGAACGTGGGACCTTCCGCGTGCCAAGCAGAGGCTCCCCCACTGAGCCACAGCCCCTCTTTACAGCTCTGCAGGGTCTCAGGCAGAGGTCTTTCCCATCACCTCCTGCCTGGTCCTTTCAACTGGAGATGCCGGGGATTGAACCTGGGACCTTCTGCATGCCAAGCAGAGGCTCTGCCACTGAGCCACAGCCCCTCTTTACAGCTCTGCAGGGTCTCAGGCTGGGGTCTTTCCCATCACCTCCTGCCTGGTCCTTTTAACTGGAGATGCCGGGGATTGAACCTGGGACCTTCTGCATGCCAAGCAGAGGTTCTTCTGCTGAGCTACGGCCCCTCTTTACAGCCCTCCAGGGTCTCAAGCAGAGGCCTTTCACATCATCTACAGTGCAGTCCGTTTCAACTGGAGATGCCGGGGATTGAACCTGGGACCTTCTGCATGCCAAGCAGAGGCTCTTATCACTGAGCCACAGCCCCTCCCCAGCATCCTGTTCCCAGTGGGGGCCTGATAGATGGCAATGACCAAACGCAATGGCCTCCCCCCCATTTTGCCCTAAGCACCTGCTCTGTATGAAGCTGCCTTCTACTGAAGCCGACCCAGTGGTCCATCAAGGTCGGTCTTGACTACTCAGGCTGGAAGCTGCTCTCCAGGGTCTCAGGCTGAGGCGGTTCACTTAGTGCCTGATCCTTTTCAACTGGAGATGCCGGGAATCGAACCCGAGAGGCCGTCTGTGTGCATCGCTGAGGGTCAGGATGAACATAGACATCTCGTGGGATTACAACTGATGTCCAGGTGACAAAAATCAGTCCTCCAGGAGAAAACGGCCACTTTGGAAGGTGGATTGAATGGCATTATACCCCGCTGAAGCCCCACCACTCCCCAAACCCCACTATCCTTAGGCTCCACCCATGTGCTGTACCCTGCATCGGTCAGGCTTAGAGATGTAAAATTTCTGGAAATTTTGAAGCTCGGGAAAAAAACCCTTTTTTTTCTGGGGGAAAAAATGGAAATTTTTGGAAAAATTGAAAAAAATGCTGCATTAGCCCCCCCTTTTTTCCTTTTTCTTTCCTTTTTTTTTTTTAAAGTATTTTTATTAAGGCTTCAAGAGGGTCCAGAAAAATTATTGACGGTTAACGATTATAAACTCATCGTAACTGTCTCAGACAACATGGCTACTGTTGATGTTGGCCTGTACAATGCATCTTGGTATTATACGGGGAGTTAATCAGTTGATCCTTCTCAGAGAGAAGTGACAAATACAAATTAAAAATACAGACAAAATTTAAATGTAGTCTATGCTATAAGTTATAACTTTTCAGGTAAATGTGGTTTGCAACGTGTGATATAAGCAGGGGTCTGCTGGAGCGGGAGCGCACGGGAGCGCAGCTCCGGGAGTGAGGAGCCCAGGGGGCGGGCACATGACCAAGCCCCGCCCCCTCCTCGGCTTCCCCCAGCAGTGCAGAGGCACAGCGCCCCGGGGAAAGCCCCGCTAGGGTCTTTATTGTTTTTAACGTTTTGTTTTAATATTGATGATTTTATCATTGTTCCTTTTATGACAGAGTGCTGCTTTTCCAGAGACTTCCTCAAGGTGGCATATAAATTTTCTAAGTATACCATTTTTTATCTGGGCACACGGCACATAAGTACTGGAGAAATTTCACCAACCCTTCAGCAGCTTCCACCTTATCAGTTTGGTATAGTGGTCAGGAGTTGGACTCTAATCTGGGAGAACCGGGTTTGATTCCCCACTCCTCCACATGCAGCTGCTGGTGTGACCTTGGGCCAGTCCCAAGTTCTCTCAGAGCTGTTCTCTCATGAGCAGTTCTCAAAAGACCTCTCTCAGCCCCACCTACCTCACAGGGTGTCTTCTTGTGGGGAGGGGAAGAGAAAGGGATGGGTGGCGCACATGTCCTGGGTATCTCAACCTGGTGGTTTCAAGGGAGCAGGAAGAGAATGAGGGTGTGTTCTTTACGCTTATTTTTACTGCACGAAGTATTGGATGGGGAAGGGAATGGAGGAAGAGCAGGTCAGTTTCCCTCACCTGTGGAGTGGAGCCTGAGGGGTGGGTGTTGCCTTCTGACACACTTCTGGTATGTTAGGGGGTGTGGCATATGCAAATGAGTTATGTTAATGAGCTCCTGCACCTCTTTTTCTACGAAATGACCCCTGAATATAAGTAGAATAGCAATTATCTCTTTCTCCAATTATAAATACAGATACAGGGGGGTGTTATTTACCTATGTTTTTGGGAGTAGACCCCCTCCACTTTCAGAATACTCATTGATAATTGGGTACCATTTAGCCATGGGGTTTCTTGCGTTCTGTGTATTATCCCTGGTTTCTATTCTATCTGCTATTTTATCTAAAATAAAGTAATCCCAAATTGTGGCTTTCCAGGTGCTGAGTGAGGGGCTGGTGGATTCTTTCCAGTTTACCCCCTTTTCTTCTTTTCCAGATTGAAAGTCATTCTGTTACTTTAGGAACATAAAATATGACTATGGGCAAGTTTACCTGGCCTGAAATTATCACAACTGGCACGTTAAAAATATAGTGTCTCCAAACAATTATTACAAACAGAATTTACTTTTGAAATAATATTTATTTGTAATTGTAACAAATGGAGCAACAGTCTGCTGAACTGTTTACTCGTTTATGTGGAACAGATTAAACAACCTCCACAAAACAATTTCTAAAAATCCAGAAGGAACAATGATTCCTATTTCCTCTCCACAGTATTAAATAAAAATTTGAAAACCCATTCTCATAAAAAGAATTGAAGAGGGGGGAAGTGTACGGAAGGGAGTGTGGGACTAAGTTTCAGTGAATGGGCATGAAGTTTAATCAGAACCATTTTCTGAGCTGTCATTCTCAATTTCAGTTTCAGTCTCTGCTTCTGCAGCTGCACTGTTGTGTCTTGTCATTCTCACAGACCTCTAAAAACTGAAGGTTTGCCTGGATTGAAACAGAAATTAGATTAATCTGATGCCGCACACATATTTGTTAGAAATGATTCGGAAAATATTTGAACACCTTGTCTTAAAATATTTTATTCATCATGTTAAAACTAAATGTTCCACAATCAATTTCTTTTCATTTCTTTTTTCAATGTTTTCAATTTTTCGGAGAAAAACAAAAAAGGCTTCAGGGAGAAAACGGAAAAAAAACCATGGTTTTTTCCTGAATTTTTCCATTTTTTTTTCCAGGCCTTCACATCTCTAGTCAGGCTGCACCTGGAGTATTGTCTGTAGTTCTGGAGGACCAAGAAGCCCTACTAGGAAGGGCTGAGGGATTTGGGAATGTCCAACAGTGGATAAGAGGAGGCTGAGAGGAGACAGGATGGCTCTCTTGAAGTATCGGAAGGCCTGTCCCTTGGAGGAGGGCAGGGAGCTGTTCCTGTTGGCAGCAGAGGAGGGGACTCCAAAGAAGGAGTTTAAATTAAGAAGAAGAAGAGATTGGATTTATACCCCCCCTTCACTACCCGAAGGAGTCTCAGAGCAGCTAACAAACTCCTTTCCCTTCCCCTCCCCACAACAGACACCCTGTGAGGTAGGTGGGGCTGAGAGAGCTCTGAGACAACTGTCCTTGAGAGAACAGCTCTGACAGAACTATGGCTTGCAGCATCCAGCAGCTGCAAGTGGAGGAGTGGGGAATCAAACCCGGTTCTCCCAGATTAGAGTCCACGCACTTCACCACGACACCAAACTGGCTCTCTCGCCAAAGGGCGGGAAGGGACCGGCAGGATCTGAGGACGAACTTTTTGACAGTCACAGCTGATGCTACAGTGGAATGGGCTCCCTGGGGAGGTGGCGAGCTCCCCCTCCCTGGCAGTCTTCAAGCAGTGGCTGGACAAACCCTTGTCAGGGATGCAGTGTTCCCTCTAAGCTGAGTGAGTGTGAGCCAGCGCACATTTTTTTAGCCTCCGGCACACACATTTTAGCCTCCAGCACACACATTCACTCAGGAAGGATGGCTTCACTGCAAGCAAATTGATGCAGCCGCCAAATCGCTCACTCACAACTTTACATGCCAGGGACTCACAGACTAGAATTCCTGCTCACAGGACTCCACAATTTAGCGGGAGCGTTGCAGGGATGCTCTAGGCGGATCCTGCATGGAGCAGGGGGTTGGACTGGATGGTCTGTATGGCCCTTCCAGTTCTCTGGGATTCTGTGATTCATCCCCAAAATCTCCAGGTATTTCTGAACCCCAAAGCAGCCATTTTCTCCAGGGGAATGGATCTCTGTCGTCTGGCGATCAGCTGGCATTCTGGCAGTTCAGATCTCCAGGCCCCACCTGGAGGGTGGGAACCCTTGGTCAATTGGCCACTCTCCTCTGCCTGGTGTCGGTAAAAGAAGAAGAGATTGGTTCAGACCCCCCCCCTTCACTACCCGAAGGTGTCTCAGAGCGGCTTACAAACTCCTTCCCCTTCCCCTCCCCACAACAGACACCCTGGGAGGCAGGTGGGGCTGAGAGAGCTCTCTTGAGAACTGCTCTTGAGAGAACAGCTCCGAGAGAACTTGTGACTGACCCAAGGTCACCCCAGCGGCTGCATGTGGAGAAGTGGGGAATCAAACCCAGTTCTCCCAGATTAGCGTCCGCGCACTTAATCTAAAGCAGCCATTTTCTCCAGGGGAATGGATCTCTGTCATCTGGCGATCAGCTGTCATTCTGGCAGTTTGGATCTCCAGGCCCCACCTGGAGGGTGGCAACCCTTGGTCAATTGGCTCCCTTCCTCTGCCCGGTGTCAGTAGAAGAAGAGATTGGATTTATACCCAGTCCTTCACTACCCGAAGGAGTCTCAGAGCAGCTTACAAACTCCTTTCCCTTCCCCTCCCCACAACAGACACCCTGGGAGGCAGGTGGGGCTGAGAGAGCTCTCTTGAGAACTGCTCTTGAGAGAACAGCTCTGAGAGAACTTGTGACTGACCCAACGTCACCCCAGCAGCCGCATGTGGCGGCGAAGTGGGGAATCAAACCCAGTTCTCCCAGATTAGCATCCGCGCACTTAACCTAAAGCAGCCATTTTCTCCAGGGGAATGGATCTCTGTCATCTGGCGATCAGCTGTCATTCTGGCAGTTCGGATCTCCAGGCCCCACCTGGAGGGTGGCAACCCTTGGTCAATTGGCCCCCTTCCTCTGCCTGGTGTCAGTAGAAGAGATTGGATTTATACCCAGTCCTTCACTACCCGAAGGAGTCTCAGAGCGGCTTACAAACTCCTTTCCCTTCCCCTCCCCACAGCAGACACCCAGTGAGATAGGCGGGGCTGAGAGAGCACCCTCGAGGCCTGCTTTTGAGAGAACAGCTCCGAGAGAACTTGTGACTGACCCAACGTCACCCCAGCAGCCGCATGTGGCGGCGAAGTGGGGAATCAAACCCGGTTCTCCCAGATTAGAGTCCGGGCACTGAACCAGTGGACCAAACCACTACGCTTCCCGGACTGGACGGGGAAGACGCAGGGTGGGCGCCCTAGCCCAACCTGGAGTCCCCCCCCCCCCACCACCCTGGGGGCAGATTCGTCCACAATGGACCGCGGGGCTGCGTCCCCCACCCCACCCCCTCGGGCCGGCCGGACGCGAGGGCACGCTTGCCGGGTCAAGGTCTGGCCCTAGCCCTCCGCAGATGGAGGTTCCCCCCGCTCGGGTCGGCCAGGGGGCTGGGAGGTCCCCTCGGGGCAGGGCTCCTTTGTCTCCGTCGGGCGCGGCGGGACGCGCTTTCCCCTCTCTCTCTCCAACGCGCTCCCTCCATTCCCACCCCCAGATGGCCGGGGAGGCAGCAGCCCGGCGGCCGCTCTCTGGAGAAGGGGGCGCGGAGGCGCGCTGGAGGCGGCCGGGCCGGGCCGGGCCGGCCGGAGCAGCCCTCCGGGGACCGCCCGCCTTTGTCCGCCGCTCTGCCGAGAGCGCCCTTCGCCGTTGGGCTCGGCAGACGCCAGCCTTGACACTTTCAACTTGACCTGCTCTATTGTGGGCATGGAAATCAGATGCAAATAGGACAGGCAGGAGGGCAGCAGGCTGGGAGGGGGAGGGGGGGGTGAAGGATGGACGGGGCGGGGGAGGGGAGGGGAGGGGCGTTTCGGAGGCTCCCAAATCCTAAAAAGCTGCTGGGTTAAGGCGGCTCGCCGTTTTGGTCTGAAGCAGCAAAATACAGCGCCTTTAAGCCCAACAGAGTTTCATTCTGGGCGTATATACCTTCGCGTGCATGCACCTTTACGACCCACAAAGTTTCATTCTGGGTATAAACTTCCGTGTGCATGTTCTTTTAAGACCGACGAAGTGCAATTCTGGGTGTAAGCTTTGGTGTGCGTGTTCTTTTAAGAGCGACAAAGTTTAATTCTGGGCATCAGCTTTTGTGTGCATGCACCTTTGCGACCCACAAAGTTTAGTTCTGGGTATATGCTTTTGTGTGCACGCTCTTTTAAGAGCGACAAAGTTTAATTCTGGGTATAAACTTTCGTGTGCATATACCTTTAAGACCCACAAAGTTGAATTCTGGGTATAAACTTGTGTGTGCGTGTTCTTTTAACACCAACAAAGTGTAATTCTGGGTGGAAGCTTTTGGGTGCATGCTCTTTTGAGACCAACAAAGTTTAATTCTTGGTATAAGCTTTCGTGGGCAATGGGCATGCTCTTTTAAGACCAACAAAGCTTAATTCTGGGTATAAGCTTTCATGTGTGTGCACCTTTAAGACCCACAAAGTTTAATTCTGGGCATAAGCTTTCGTGTGCATGCTCTTTTGAGACCATCAGAGCTTAATTCTGGGTATAAACTTTTGTATGCATGGTCTTTTAAGACCAACGAAGTGTAATTCTGGGCGTAAGCTTTCATGTGCATGCTCTTTTAAGACCAACAAAGCTTAATTCTGGGTATAAGTTTTCCTGTGCGCTCACAAAATGTGCACACGAAAGCTTATACCCAGAATAAAATTTTGTTGGTCTTAAAAGGTGTTACTGGACTCAAACTTTGTTCAAAAAGTTGTTGTTAACCTTGCAGACGTAGAGACCCTCGGATGTATTGCCCCATTGGTAGGCCTGTGCCCTGCAAAAACCAGGTGCCATCAGGAGGTCCCCCAGTGGGGCCAGAACTCCAGAAGCCCTCCCACTGTTGCCCCCCAAGCACCAAAGATACAGAGCATCACTGCTCCAGAGTGTTTCCTCTATAACTTATGACTAATAGGCACTGATCAACCTCTACTCTGTATGTTTATCCAAACCTGGAACTTTCCATGTGCAGAGCCCTGCCAAATCTTCTTGTGATGCTTCTTAACTGATTTCTGCCCTGTGCATTCATGCAAATATTCAAATAATAACCTTCAGGGCTATTTTTGTTTTTTTTTGTAAGAAAGTTTTTATTTTTCAAAACATTAAAATTAATACATTTGTTTTATACAAATACTTTTTTCCATATTATATAACATTTTGTTCTATTTGTATAGTCTTGCTTTTATCTTGTATTGGTGGTTTCCCACCACATCTGAAGCATAACACATTTTCCACTTTATCCAAAATAGTAATATTTATCTCTATGTTTACATTTCTGGTAACGGTTATATATCTTTAAAATACTTATATACCAATTCTTATTTTCTATATTCTTATATAATTCTAAAAAACAAGTTCATTATCTAATTATCCTTAGTACATTCATATACTCAATTTCTATTCCTTTATGCTATTATAACCATGTATAAATGTAGTTTTTCATGTCCCAATATTTTTCAACATATTCTTTCAAATCCTCCCAATCTTCTAAAAAAGTCTCTGAGTACAGATTATTCAACTTTCTAGTCCATTTATCCATTTCAGCCATATATAACAATTTTTTCAACCATTCCCACACTTCTGGTATTTTTTCATTTTTCCAATTTTGTGCATACACCATTCTTGTTGTTGTAATCATATACCATATTATTGTCCTTTTCTTTACATTTATCTCTTCTAGTTTAAGTCCAAGCAGTAACATTTCAGGCAACTTCTTAAATGTACATTTCAAATTTTTTTCCATTTCTGCATGTATTATAGACCAATAAGTCTTCGCTTTATCACAAGTCCACCACTATATGATAGAAAGAACCTTCTTTCTTTTTACATTTCCAACATTTGTTAGACATATTTTGATTATCCTTCAGGGCTATTTTTGGGCAGGAACGCACCGGAATGGAGTTCCGGCTGGCTTCTGAGTTGGCCACGCCTACAGCCTCCCCCCCCCGTTCAGGTTCCCCAGGCGCCCCACAAGCCACAGGGCACCTGGGAAAACCGATCCTGGGAGGGAGCTGCGCTGTCAGGGGTGTGGCCTAATATGCTAATGAGTTTCTGCTGTTGGGTGTGGCCTATTATGCTAATGAGTTCCTGCTGGGCTTTTTCATCATTGCTGGCCTTGCATCATTGGGTAAATACTGGGGAGAAGCATTTTGAGATTTTGGAACCAGGGAAAATATTCTCCGTGTCCCTTTAGAACTTTCCAAAGCAGCCTCGTCTGTTCTTGCCCGTCCTGGGCACCTGGATTCCGAGAAGCCGTTTCCGCATGGTGTTTTCTTAGCTACATATCTCCAGGTCTAGCAAAGCCAGGGTGTGAGACCATATGTGGGCTAGACCTTTGCCTCTGGAGCACAGAAAGGGGGAAGGATATTCCCCAGTATGCTGGAAAAAGCTGCCGAGTCATTTGCAGGCGCTGAGTCAAGTCTCAGGAGAATGCGGTTTGCCTGTGTGTGTCACTCTGGAGAAACGGGGGGCCCACACAGAGGAGGCCCTGGGGTCTCTGTCTCACCCCTGCTGCTGATGGGAGGCAGATGAAGCTGGGGGGGTTGACGTTAGGGCAGAGGAAGAAAGAGAGTCATCTCCCACCCCTATGATTCACGGTGCAGGCTGTCAGGTTTCAACAGAGCGTAAGCAGAACCCTGCTGGATTAGACCCAGACTTCCTTTAGAGCAGTGTCAAATGCCGCTGGGAATCTCCCAAGGATTGCTTCCAGCTGTTCTGTCACCCTGAGCAAGGTATTACAGCTTTCAAAGGCGATTAGGTAGATTCATGGAGGGTAAGTCTTATCAGTGGCTACTCGCCATGGTAGCTGACGAGGAACCTCCACATTCAGGGGCACTGAGCCTCTGAATCCCAGAGCCAGGAGGCAACATCAGGGGAAGGCCTCGGCCTCTCTGCCCTGTTGTTGGCCCTCCAGGGGAACTGGTTGGACACGGTGTGAGACAGGAGATTGGACTAGAGAGACCCCTGGTCTGATCCAGCAGGGCTCTTCTGATGTTCTTATGAAGGCCTCGGCCTCTCTGCCCTGTTGCTGGCCCTCCAGAGGAATTGGTTGGACACGGTGTGAGACAGGAGGCTGAACTAGATGGACCCTGGTCTGGTCCAGCAGGGCTCTTCTGATGTTCTTAGGAAGGCCTCAGCCTCTCTGCCCTGTTGCTGGCCCTCCAGAGGAACTGGTTGGCCACGGTGTGAGACAGGAGGCTGGACTAGATGGACCACTGGTCTGATCCAGCAGGGCTCTTCTGATGTTCTTATGAAGGCCTCGGCCTCTCTGCCCTGCTGTTGGCCCTCCAGAGGAATTGGTTGGACACGGTGTGAGACAGGAGGCTGAACTAGATGGACCACTGGTCTGATCCAGCAGGGCTCTTCTGATGTTCTTATGAAGGCCTCAGCCTCTCTGCCCTGTTGCTGGCCCTCCAGAGGAACTGGTTGGCCACGGTGTGAGACAGGAGGCTGGACTAGATGGACCACTGGTCTGATCCAGCAGGGCTCTTCTGATGTTCTTATGAAGGCCTCGGCCTCTCTGCCCTGCTGTTAGCCCTCCAGAGGAACCGGCTGGCCACTGGGTGAGACAGGAGTCTGGACTAGATGGACCACTGGTCTGATCCAACAGGGCTCTTCTTATGTTCTTATGAAGGCCTCGGCCTCTCTGTCCTGTTGTTGTCCCTCCAGAGGAACTGGTTGGCCACTGTGTGAGACAGGATGCTAGACTAGATGGACCACTGGTCTGATCCAGCAGGGCTCTTCTGATGTTCTTATGAAGGCCTCGGCCTCTCTGCCCTGTTGTTGGCTCTCCAGAGGGACTGGTTGGCCCCTGTGTGAGACAGGATGCTGGACTAGATGGACCCTCACTGGTCTGATCCAGCAGGGCTCTTCTGATGTTCTTATGAAGGCCTCTGCCCCTCTGCCCTGTTGTTGGCCCTCCAGAGGAACTGGTTGGCCACTGTATGAGACAGGAGTCTGGACTAGATGGACCTTCACTTCTGATCCAGCAGGGCTCTTCTGATGTTCTTATGAAGGCCTCAATCTCTCTGCCCTGTTGTTGGCCCTCCTGAGGAACTGGTTGGCCCCTGTGTGAGACAGGAGGCTGGACTAGATGGACCACTGGTCTGATCCAGCAGGGCTCTTCTGATGTTCTTATGAAGGCCTCGGCCTCTCTGCCCTGTTGTTGGCCCTCCTGAGGAACTGGTTGGCCCCTGTGTGAGACAGGAGGCTGGACTAGATGGACCACTGGTCTGATCCAGCAGGGCTCTTCTGATGTTCTTATGAAGGCCTCGGCCTCTCTGCCCTGTTGTTGGCTCTCCAGAGGGACTGGTTGGCCCCTGTGTGAGACAGGATGCTGGACTAGATGGACCCTCACTGGTCTGATCCAACAGGGCTCTTCTGATGTTCTTATGAAGGCCTCTGCCCCTCTGCCCTGTTGTTGGCCCTCCAGAGGAACTGGTTGGCCACTGTATGAGACAGGAGTCTGGACTAGATGGACCATTGGTCTGATCCAGCAGGGCTCTTCTGATGTTCTTATGAAGCCTCGGCCTCTCTGCCCTGTTGCTGGCCCTCCAGAGGAACCGGCTGGCCACTGGGTGAGACAGGAGTCTGGACTAGATGGACCCTCACTGGTCTGATCCAGCAGGGCTCTTCTGATGTTCTTATGAAGCCTCTGCCCCTCTGCCCTGTTGTTGGCCCTCCAGAGGAACTGGTTGGCCACGGTGTGAGACAGGAGGCTGGACTAGATGGACCACTGGTCTGATCCAACAGGGCTCTTCTAAGGCTCTTATCAGGGGAAGGCCCCTGTCTTGATGTCTTTTGTTGGTAGGGTTGCCTAGTCCTACCTGGCATGATGCCGGAAGGAGTCCTTGCCCGCCCGGGAGTCTTCTGCCGTGTGTGCGAAGCGCGCGGGGCGCGATGACATCACCCAGAAGTGACATCATTGCGTCGGGCACGTTAGGGCGGGACCTCTGAAATTCGAGGGAAAACCATTGAGTTTTCCCTCAAATTACAGAGCGTCCCCCTCAAAATGTGCCCAATGCGATGATGTTCCCCCCAGCAGCCCAATTCGGGCCGGCAAGGAGCAGGCCGCCGGAGCGGGGTTTTCCCCGCCCCTCAGGCCGACTTTGGAACCCTAGTTGTTGGCCCTTCAGAGGAACTGGCTGGCCACTGTGTGAGACAGGAGGCTGGACTAGAAGTGTGCATGCTCGTGAAAGCTTATAGAATAAAATTCGTCTGGTTTTAAAGGGACTCAACTTTTGTTCTAACAGGAAACAGAGAGAGTATAAATGGGCAGTTCTTACAGTGGAAGGTGGTAAGTGGTGGGGTGCCGCAGGGCTCAGTTCAAGGTCCTGTGCTTTTTAACTTGTTCATTAATGATTTGGAGTTGGGAGTAAGCAGTGAGGTGGCTAAATCTGCAGATGACGTGAAGTTGTTCAGGGTGGTGAGAACCAGGGAGGGCTGTGAGGCACTCCAGAGGGATCTGTTGAGGCTGGATGAGTGAGCGTCAACATGGCAAATGAGGTTCAGTGTGGGCAGGTGAAAAGTAAAGCACATTGGAACCAATGCTCCCTCGAAGCTGTAGAGCAGGGGTGTCAAACATATGGCCCAGGGGCCAGATCAGGCCCCCGGAGGGCTTCTATCAGGCCCGCACTGGGCCTGGCCATCTCCTGCTTCCAGTTCTGTCGCTGCTGCTGCATCATCGCTTGCTTCACCAGACCCTCCCAGTTGCTCAGCCATTTCAAGTTTTCCCCTGGGTCCTAGACTCAGAAGTCTGAGCATGAGATTTCTGTGGTGAAGGTCAGTCAATCAAAAGTAGGCTTGCAGCTTCCAGAGACACCCCTGAACAGCACCCTCAAGATTGCAACAGCACCAACACTCTGATGCAATAATTCAGAGCAAGAGGGGTCGGTTATCAGAGACTGTTAAATAAAGAAAATATTGCAAGAGAGCTAATGTTTTAAGCGTGTTTTTATTTTAAGTAAACCCCCCCACAATTTTGGGGTTGTGTCCTTTATAAAGTTTATATCTCCACTACCATTTTATGACATAGAAAGTCTTATTTATGTCTCATTTATGTGTGTGATTTCCAACCGCTTGCGCGGTCGCCCTTGGTACACAACTCTCCTCCCCCCTTAGTTCAGACCTTCTCTAACACACAAAGTCCCTTAGGTAGGTGGGCCTTTGCTGTTCCCTCGCTGAGCGGCATAGTACCGGTTCCATGGCAGGCTGCTCGGGGACTGCCTTGGTTGGTTTGGGAGAAGGTTCCGGTCTGTTGGCCGGGGCCGGTGCTGGAGGGATGTCGATGTGTGTGTCGGCCAGTGCGCTTGGCCGGGGGAGCTCTGGTGCGGATGCCTCGTGTTCACCTTCTCCATCTTGTTCTGGAGCTGGGGGGTTCATCCTCGCTCTCCTCGGACCAACAACAGGGCATAGAGGCCAAGGCCTTCGTAAGGACATCAGAAGCAGGAAGAAGATAACTATTTGATCAGACTTGGAATGGGATGTACAATTGGCTGGACAAAAATGCAATGTAATCTGATATAATTAATCACTGGTTTAATATTTTTGTTTGGAATGGTCTAGGTTTACTGTTCTTGTTATGGTCTGTTGTTTGCTTTTCTATATCATTTGTTTTTCAGATGCTTCTCGCATAGCTGAAGTGTTAGCGTACAGTGTTACCTGTTCATTAAAACATAAATACGTTTTTTTTTTTAAAAAAAAGAAGGGCCCTGCTAGATCAGACCAGTGGTCCATCTAGTCCAGCATCCCGTCTCATACAGTGGCCAACCAGTTCCACTGGAGGGCCAACAACAGGGCACGGAGGCTGAGGCCTTCATAAGAACATCAGAAAAGCCCAGCTGGGTCAGACCAGTGGTCCATTCAGTCCAGCATCCTGTCTCACACAGAACCCAACTAGTTCCTCTGGAGGGCCAATGACAAGTTACAGAGCCCAAGGCCTCTATGATTCGTAGCTAGTTTTACCCTGGAGTTATGCCCCAGAACCAGAGCATCACCACCCGATGTCCCCCGTGTGCCTGCGTCAATCACAGTGCCTCTCCCCACTCCCAGAAAGGTCCCTCCAGTCCCCTTCCAGTGCACTTTTGGGACCTGGTCACCCTACTGCTGCAGGAGGCAGAGCCAACCCCAAAATGGCTGCCGAGCTTACCTTCAGTCCCACAATGAAAATGTGTGTCCTGTGGTGGCAGCTGCTGCCGAAGCAATGTCCTCAAACAACCTGCGCAGCCAATCAAACCTCCAATGGCCAATCAGAAGCCTTGCTGGGCCAAAACCCCATGTGGCCCTGCCCATTTTCTAAAAACACTCGGCCGGCGCTCCCTCTAAGGTCGCCAGCTCTGGGTCGGGAAATACCTGGAGACTTTGGGGGGTGGATCTGGGGGAGGGTGGGGTTTGGGGAGGGACAGTGCCCCAGAGTCCACCCTTCAAAGCCGCCATTTTCTCCAGGGGGGCTGATCTCTGTCAGCCGGGGATCAGTTTTAAAAGCGGGAGGTCTCCAGGCCCCACCTGGAGGCTGGCAACCTTAGCTCCCACGGGCACCACATTGGAAATCCCCACGCTAATGAACGGAGTGATTTCGCCTGGACAGCCACGGCCAGACAGACTCGACCGTCCTGAATGAGATGGACCCGTGGTCCGTCTGTACCACAATGAGGCGTTACCCGTCCATCGGGCCCCGCAGACAGAAGCCCACTAGGGAACGCTGCTGTTTGCTTTTCACCTCGGGACAATGGCTCGCTTCGCCCAGCCACGTGCCTTCTTTCAGCTGCCAGAGGGTGTACATCGAAAGCATGTGCCTGGGGGGGGGGGGGCGTTGTGTGTGATTCCTTCACCCCCCTCAGGCCCCGTCCACGTGTGTCCCCCCCCCAGCCTGAAGCCAGTGGCGGGTCATGCTTCCAGATCGCCCTCAGCTGCCAAATGTCGCTCACCCGCGTCTGGGGACTCAGGGCTCACATCTGTTCCGGGTTCGAGGGAGACCCCTCAGCTGCTGCCCGCCCAATCACTGGGGGCTGGTGGGGTGGGGTGGGGAGGAGGGGGTAGACATGTCATGGTTCTTGGCAGCAGACAGGCCATGCGGCACGTGTCGGGGAAGGGGGGCATGACCCACGCGAGGCTCAGAGAGGCCTTTCTGCATGGATTAGTTCCCTCCTTTTGTCTTTTGTCTGCCTCTGCGCCCCCCCCCCCCGGCCCGGCCCGGCAGCCAAATTGATTTGGAAATACCCTTCCCAACCAGCCATGCAGCCCCCCAGCTTGCCTCTTTTGTGCTTCTCGGGCTAAGAAAGGAAACCCCAGACAAAGTCCGCGGCGCTGAGCGCCCCACTGAAATCTCTGGGGATCTCTCTGCTTTCAATGCTCGAAAGGCTGCCGAAACGACAAAGACAAAAAGAGACTTTTGCCGCACTGCTCCGTCCTCCCCCCCAGAGCAGACAAGGGTCAGGCGGAGAGGGCCTCTGATTTCATTGATTTCATTTATTTAATCTCTGAGTCGGAAGGGACCCCCCCGGGTCATCTAGTCCAACCCCCTGCCAATGTCGAACGACCACTCTAATTGCCCCCTGGCATGGAGGTATCCGGCCCTAAAAACAGGACCAGAGATACAGAAATATATCACAACCGCTCGGCCTAATGGATTTATCGAAGCTCTGTACGTAGATTTGTGGTTCTTAAGGAATACATGCTTCTTCCCACAGAAAAAATTAGGAGCTGGGGAGGGCGGGGGCGGGGGGAGCAATGACTTCTGTCAGAGGATAGGTTTGTGATATTATTTCCAAAATAAGAGAAGAGGAAGTGATCACATTTCCCCCCGGAATTAAGGGAATTTATAACGTTACTAATTTTATATTGTTGCTGCTATCTTACGAAACAATTCAGAAAGGCTGAGTTCTTTCTTTCTTTCTTTCTTTCTTTCTTTCTTTCTTTCTTTCTTTCTTTCTTTCTTTCTTTCTTTCTTTCTTTCTTTCTTTCTTTCTTTCTTTCTTTCTTTCTTTCTCCCGCCGTATGTTTGTGTATTTTAAACTTTTTAAATAAAATGGAGAAAAAGACCCAGAACCGAAACGAAGCATAAGTATTAATACGGACCCTTAAATGATGCAAAACTCCATAGTGGGAAACCAATGCTCCCTCTAAGTTGTGGAGTCTTGTGAGCAAAAACTCTATTTTGTGAGTTACTGGCATTAAAGTGGTGAGCGAGCGATTTGGCTGCTGCAGAAATGAGTTTGCTCTGGGGCCATCCTTCCTGAGCGAAGGCAGAAATGTGAGAGCCGGAGGCTAAAAAACTGGGAGCTAACTCACACTAACTCAGCTTAGAGGGGACACCGAACCCAGTTTTAACAAATAACTTTGTGAATCGTCTTGTACAGGGCAACCTTACTGCCTGCGAAGAAAACCCCCTGGAATAGTTCAGTTTTGCAGAGTCTGTGGAAAGCCAGGAGTGTGTGCTGCAGCGGTGAAAAAGGCAAACTCGATGTTGAGGATTATTAGGAAAGGGATTGAGAATAAAATGTTTGATATTGTAATGCCCCTGGATAGATCGATGGTACAGCCTCATTTGGAATACTTTGTGCAGTCCTCGGTTTTCCTCTTGCCTTGAAAACCCTATGGGGGTTGCCATATGTCATATTCTAATTTCTATAGCAGCAATCTTTTTCTAAACAAAATCTTTACTGGGCAGAGGAAAGAAGATGAAGAAATTGGATTTATATCCCGCCCTTCACTCACTTGGAGTCTCAGAGCGGCTTACAAACTCCTTTCCCTTCCCCTCCCCACAACAGACACCCTGGGAGGTAGGTGGGGCTGAGAGAGCTCGGAGACAACTGTCCTTGAGAGAACAGCTGGGACAGAGCTATGGCTTGCCCAAGGTCATCCAGCAGGTGCAAGTGGAGGAGTGGGGAATCAGACCCGTCCACGCACTTAACCACTACACGAAACTGGGATGAGGATGGGGGTGAGTGGGACCACAGAGGCCCAGTGGGCAGCTGTCCAGAGTAGACCTCCTACAAGGGATGCCTCGCACACAGGGAACCCAAGAAGTCTTCTTGGAGAAGTCATAGCTTTTCTCCCAAATGGCCACTAGGTGGCACCCCTTCAATAGTTTTCATAAACCCTTTTCTATTTCACTTGGATTCTTCGCCAGCTTTCCGCAATGACAGCGGTACGACCCCTGAGCAGTGCTCCCTCTAAGCTGAGTTAGTGTGAGCCAGATCACAGTTTTCTAACCTCTGGCTCACACATTTTTGTCTTAATTCAGGAAGGAGAGTTCAAGAGCAAACTAATTTATGCAGGAGCCAAATCGCCAATATCTCACAAAGTGAATTCTTTGCTCACAACACTCCATAGCTTAGAGGGAGCATTGCCACTGAGGCAATCTTGGCAGCTATTGGTTAATTTATATGTTTGTTTGTTCCTCGTCCCACCTGCAAGGATCTCGGGGTGGTATACGTGGTATTCTTCCTCCATTTCATCCTCACAACAGCCCTGTGAGGTTGGATAGGCAGAAAGAAAATGTAAGATTCAAGGTAACAGGCTGAGTGTGGATTTGAATGTGGGTCTCCCGAGGCCCTGATTCGGCCATTGCATCTCTACGGAGCCCAGTGGGTGCACCTGATTGCTGCCGTTTTGAGGAGGGGGGTTAGCTCAGTCGCAGAGCATCTGCTCGGCGTGCAGAAAGTCCCAGGTTCAGTTCCCACTATTTACAGGGAAAAGGTTTGGATTGGGGGGGGGGGGAGTGATGACAAAGACCTGTTTACTTGAAACCCTGGAGAGTGGGTGCCAATCAGAGCAGGCAGTATCAAATCCTGACAGACCAATGGCCTCACTCAGTATAAACAGATGGTGTGACCTCATTTGGAGTACTGTGTACAGTTCTGGTCGCCACACCTCAAGAAAGATATCATAGCATTGGGAAAACTGCAGAGGAGGGCAACTAGGATGATCAAAGGGTTGGAACACTTTCCCTGTGGAGAAAGGTTGAAGCGCCTGGGGCTCTTTAGCTTGGAGAAACGACGGCTGGGTCAGCTGCGTGCGGACTCAGAGCGGCTTACAATCTCTTTCCCTTCCTCTCCCCGCAACAGACGGTCTGTGAGGCAGGCGGGGCTGAGAGAGCTCTCCCGAGGACTGCCCTTGAGAGAACAGCTCTGAGAGAACTTGGGACTGACCCAAGGTCACACCAGCAGCTGCAGGTGGAGGAGTGGGGAATCAAACCCCGTTCTCACCGATTAGAGTCCGCGCTCCGAACCACGACACCAAACTGCCTCTGCTGACTTGGCTGCCACTGATGTTAGACAGCTTTAGGGTTGCTGGCCTCCAGGTGGGGCCTGGAGAGCTCCCAGCATTGCAACTGATCTCCAGATAAAAAGAGATCAGTTCAACTGGGGGAAGTGGCATTGTACCCCACTGAAGTCCCTCCCTGGCGCCAACCCCATGCTCCATCCCCAAAATCTCCAGGAATTTCCTGACCCAAAGTTGGGAACCATACTGTGTTCACAGCCTCAGCAGCACACCCTCCATAGCTCCTCCCCTCCCCTCCCCCATTCTCTCTCTCTCTTTCTTTCTTTCTTTCTTTCCCCCTCCCCTTCCCTCTCCTCTCCCTCCCTCCCTCCTTTTCTTTCTTTCTTTCTTTCTTTCTTTCTTTCTTTCTTTCTTTCTTTCTTTCTTTCTTTCTTTCTTTCTTTTCCTTCTTTCCTTCCTTCCTTCCTTCCTTCCTTTCTTTCTTTCATCCATCCATCCTGTCTCTTTCCCTTTCACTCTCTTTGAGTGTCTCACTGTATCTCTTTCTTTCTTTCTTTCTTTCTTTCTTTCTTTCTTTCTTTCTTTCTTTCTTTCTTTCTTTCTTTCTTTCTTTCTTTCTTTCTTTCTTCAAATTTTTTTTATTGAAGTCACCATTTACATTAGACAGTACATTCATCTTATTTTTTATCGACCTCTTTTTATTTTTCCTCCTCCTCCCCCCTTTTAGGCGTCCAGCAGACCCCCACACCTGTACTTAAACTTAGATTAACAGGTAAATTAATAATTTAAAAAGATTGAGTATTTAGCTCTTTTTCTATAACATATGTACTTCTAATGTTTTTATATAATATTCCATTCCTAAAAATGTTAGATACATATACGGTTATTACTGATTTTTCAATAGTTAGAAAATGTAAATATGTTTCCCTTTAATTCAATACATTTTTCTGTATATCCTTGCAGATCTTTCCATTCTTCTAAAAATATCATAGAATCTTGCTTTTCTTTCTCTCTCTTTCTCTTTCTCTCTCTCTCTCTCTCTTTCTCTCTTCCTTCCTTCCTTCCTTCCTTCCTTCCTTCCTTCCTTCCTTCCTTCCTTCCTTCCTTCCTTCCTTCGCAGAGGTGGTCAGGAAGCCAGATTTATGGTCGATACAGTTTGTATCACCGCGCCATGGTCTCCTTCATTAATCTTTCCTCCTCCTACATTTCCTTGTTTTCAGGAGGAAAAAAACCCCAAGCCACCATGAATCACTGTGGTCAGGATTAGATCTCCCACCATTTCCTTCTTCATCTGTGAGCAGAGTTTCCCCACTCAGGTATTCCCAGAAGTCATCGCCTTCGGTATCACACCAAAAACCCCCAGACAACACTTTCCCAAAACAATTCTTGTTGGGTTTCCTTAGATGGCAGCAAGAGCAGAGAAGCTCAGGGAAGAAAGGGGCATGTACGCATGCCTGTCTTCACGGCGGGCAGGCTGGGGAAAGAGGGCCGGCACGCACACATGCCTGCATTTCCCTCCCGATCGTCTCCAGGTGCAAGAAGATCAGGAGGGGAACCCAGGGACGTCGAAAATGCCTTTCTTTCCCTCCCCAATCTGGGGGAAGGAGAGAAAGGCATTTACCCATGCCCCCCCCCCCCCCACTTCCCCAAGTCTCTCCACAAAAGCGGAGAGGCTCAGGGAAGGAACGGGACATGTTTGCCAGATCCCATCTTTCAGATCCCAGGCACTTGTGGAGAGCCCGTTTGGTGTCGTGGTGAAGTGCGCGGACTCTAATCTGGGAGAACCGGGTTTGATTCCCCACTCCTCCACTTGCACCTGGCTGGATGACCTTGGGCAAGCCGCAGCTCTGTACCAGCTGTTCCCTCAAGGACAGCTTGGGAAAGAGCTCTCTTAGCCCCACCTACCTCACAGGGTGTCTGTTGTGGGGAGGGGGAGGGAAAGGAGTTTGTAAGCCGCTCTGAGACTCCCTTGGGGGAGTGGAGGGCGGGGTATAAATCCAATCTCTTCTTCTTCTTCTTCTTCTTCACTTCAGCAGCCCCTTTCCCCAGCTGTCTGGTTTGGGGGGGGGTAGACTAGAAAGGCGATGCTGAAGTGGGGCGGAGAAGCTCGGGGGGGGGGGAGGCAAGCTTCCATGTCTGCCCTGTGCTTTCCCAGCCCCCACCTAATATGCTAATGAGCGGCACTGTCAGGGGTGTGGCCTAATATGTTAAATGAGTTTCTGGTGCTGGGTGTGCCCTATTATGCTAATGAGTTCCTGCTGGGCTTTTTCTACAAAAGAAGCCCTGGACCAGGCCAGTGGCCCATCCAGTCCAACATTCTGTGCCACACAGTGGCTAAAAATACTAGGTGGTCCAGCAGTGGGGCCAGGACACTAGAAGTCCTCCCACAAGCCCCCCCGCCCCACATGCACCAAGAATACAGAGCATCACTTGCCCCAGACTGAGAGTTCCTATCTGTACCTTGTGGCTAAGAGCCACTGATGGACCTCTGCTCCGTATGTTTATCCAATTCCCGCTTGAAGCCGTCCATGCTTGTAGCCACCACCACCTCCTGTGGCAGTGAATTCCACGTGTTAATCACTCTTTGGGTGAAGAAGGACTTCCTTTTATCCGTTCTAACCCAGCTGCTCAGCAATTTCATCGAGTGCCCCCGAGGAGTTCTTGGATTGTGAGAAAGGGAGAAAAGGACTTCTTTCTCTACCTGCTCCGTCCCACGCATAATCTTATAAACCTCGATCGTGTCACCCCTCAGCCGTCGTTTCTCCAAGCGAAAGAGCCCCAAGCGCTTCAACCTTTCTTCCTAGGGAAAGTGTTCCAACCTTTTTATCATTCTAGTTTGCCCTTTTCTGGACTTTTCCCAGTGCTATAATATCCTTTCTGAGGTGTGGTGACCAGAATTGCACACGGTATACCCAATGAGATTGCACCATCGATTTATACAGGGGCATTCGGCTACTGAGCTACTGGCCCCAGACATCAGCTATGTCAAAATATCCAGACCAACCGGTTTGACAACTCCAGGTCTGGGCCTTCCACAGCTCCGATTTCAAGGCGGAGCTGCTGGCAAATCTACGGGTACTTCAAAAACACTTCCCTGAATAACATTTCGTCCTCATCTCTGGTTCGCCCCAGCTGACATCTCGTCCTGATCTCTGGTTCGTCCCAGCTGAAATTTCACTCGAGGACCACAGAACAGGAAGCCCAGAAAGACATCCGCAGCCCCCAGATGTGAGTAACCCAGGGTTGCCAGCTCTAAGTTGGGAAACACCTGGAGATTGGGGGGGGTGGAGCCTGGGGAGGGTGGGGTTTGAGGAGTGGAGGGGTGTATATAATGACACAGAGTCCGCCCTCCAAGGCAGCCATTTGTTTTTGAAAATAAATTTTTATTATTTTTCTACTTATTCAAAATTTTACATAGTTACTTTCAAAATATTATCATCATTATCCGATTTTCTATAAAACTATGTATTCCAATTGCATTTCAAAATCTTTAGGACTTCCCGCCTCACCTATACCGTTATATATATAATAGCAATTATAGAGATTTAAAAGTATTAACTCTTACAGGTCACCTATTTGGTTATAACAATAAAAAAAAGAAATTTTTAAACATTTAAAAGAATTATCTAAATATCTGTAATATGTATTCTAGTCTTCATTCTTATCATTTCAAACATCCAGTATATTTCTCTTTAAAAGGATTGTTTCTTTTTTTAAACATCTAAAATCAATAGATAGACAATGTAAAGATATTATTTTTCATATCCCAATGTTGTTCTAGATATTCTTTCAGGTCTTTCCATTCTTCTAGAAACCTTTCTGAGTCTTGATTATTCAATTTTCTTGTCCATTTGTCAATTTCTGCCATAAATAGCAATTTTCTCAACCATTCCCATATGTCTGGAGTTTTTTCGCATTTCCAGTTCTGAGCATAGACCATTCTCGCTGTAGTCACCATCTCTATATCTAATAGCCAAGTGCCCCCCCTGCGTGCGGATACGTAAATCCGCGTGGGGGGGCACTTTGAGGGCAGGGGGGGGGTTCTGCAGGTGAGGGGTGACCCCCCCGCCTGCAGAAAAATCCCAAAACTTAAAAAAACTTCTCGGGGGATACTGAAATCCCCCGAAAAGTAAAAGAGCGTCCCCTGCACATGCGCGGGGAACGCTCTCGGAACGGCAGCAGCCCCGGCACGAGTCGCTGAGGCCAGCCAGCTGCAAGGGGAGGAAAAGGAGAGCCGCGTACTTGCTCGCTCGGCCACTGCTGCAGCTGTTGGCTCCGGCCTCACATCGCCAGGCGGAGAAGAAAGCGCTGGACACTGGAAGGCGGCGGTGCGGCCCGGCCTGTGGCGCCGCCTTGCCTCGCCTTGCCTCGCTCGCTGCTGCTGCTTCTCTCTATCCGCGCCGCCACGCCAAGCAGGCCACGCCGCCGCCTGGCTGCTTTCCCGAAGCGGCCCCGCGCCGCATCGCGCCCAGCCCGCCTTCCCTCACTGCCACCGCCACCTCTTCCTCCGCGCCTCCTTTGTCTCCCGGCCACCGCCGCTGCTTAGCCAGACCCCGCCGGCGCAGCGGAGGGAAGGGCGCGCTGTTAAGCCTCCGCCGCCGCCGCTCTTGGGGTCTGCCTCCCCCGCTCTGCTCGGCAGGCTCCGACTCGCGCGCTTCCTCGCTGGCTGCCGGCCCCGCTTTTTTCAGGGAGGAAGGAGGGAGGGAGGGAGGGAGGAGAGAGAGGCTCACCTGCCCCCCGCAAGTATCCCACTGCTGGGAGCCCATGGGGGGGGCGAGCGGCGGGCCCAGCAAGATGAAGGAAATGCCCCCTCCCCACAAGTTTCTTGTGGGCCTCCCCTTGTATACCATATTAATGTCCTTTTGGTTACATCAGGCAGCCATTTTTATTCACGGGCACTGATCTTGGTTGTCTGTCCCAGCCTCCGGGTGGGAACTGGGGATCCCCTGGAATTACAGCTCATCTCCAGACTACAGAGTTTAATCTTTAGGAGCTTCCCAACCTGGATTTGGCAACCCTACCCCTACATTCCCTGCTGGTGGCCAGGCGAGACCGGACAGCCCTAAGATCGACTGTAATAACTCCAGGAATTTCCCAGCCCAGAATTGGCAACTCTAGTTCCGCTGGAGAAGATGGCTGCTTTGGAGGTTGGGCGGCGCGACATCACGACCCTGAGGAGCTCCCGCCCACCCTGCCACCCTGCCTTTTTCTCCAGGGAACTGATCTCTGTTAATTCTGGCCGACCTCCAGGCCCCACCTGGAATTTGGCACCACTAGTCTCCCCAGATGGCTGTCATGGCCAGCATTGTTGCTAGCAACCTTTGTTCCCTCATAGAACATAAGAGAAGCCAATGTTGGATCAGGCCAGTGGCCCATCCAGTCCAACACTCTGTGTCACACAGGGGCCAAAAATACTAGGTGCCATCAGGAGGTCCACCATCAGGGCCAGAACTTCAGAAGCCCTCCCACTGTTTCCCCATCAAGCACCAAGAATACAGAGCCTCACTTGCTCCAGACTGAGAGTTCCTACCTATACCTTGTGGCTCATAGCCACTGATGGACCTCTGCGCCATTTGTTTATCCAATTCCCTCTAGAAGCCATCCATGCTTGTAGCCGCCACCGCCCCCCCCCCCCCCGTGGCAGTGAATTCCACATGTTAATCACTCTTTGGGTGAAGAAGGACTTCCTTTTATCCGTTCTAACCCGACTGCTCAGCAATTTCATGGAGTGCCCACGAGTTCTTGTATTGTGAGAAAGGGAGAAAAGGACTTCTTTCTCGACCTGCTCTATCCCGTGCATAACCTTGTAAACCTAACCCCTCCCTCTCTCCTAACCCCCCTCGCTCTCTCCTCTCACAGGAACTAGTCTCCTCTGCTCTGATTGGTCCACTCGAGAACAATGGCACTGCTCATCCACTTCCTGGCCTGCATTTTTGGGACTGGGTCTTGGATGGCCATCAATGGCGTATGGGTAGAGCTCCCCCTGCTGGTGAATCAGCTCCCTGAGGGCTGGTACCTCCCGTCCTACCTGATCATCCTTATCCAGCTAGCCAACATCGGGCCGCTCTTCATCACCCTGATGCACAAATGGAAGCCCTCCCTGCTGAGCGAGGCGTCCGTCATCTGCGTCCTGGTCTCCATGGGTACCGTGGCCTGCTTCCTGTTGGCCTTCTTGTGGGACCGCACCACGTTTCTGGCCGGAAACCAACGTAGTACGGCGTTCTTTGTCCTCGCCTTCGTCCTCTCCCTAGTGGACTGTACCTCTTCCGTCACCTTTCTGCCTTTCATGATGCGCCTCCACGCTCGGTACATCCCCACTTTTTTCATCGGCGAAGGCCTCAGCGGCCTGATCCCTGCCCTCTTTGCTTTGGCCCAGGGCGCAGGAGTTTCCAGGTGTGTCAACGTAACCGTACCGAGGAGCGATGCAGCTGCCGACGCAGCCCTCGGCAACGCGACGGCGGCGGACGTCGACTTCCACATGCAGACCCAGTATTCCCCCGCCAACTTCTCCAGCCTCGTCTTCTTCCTCATCCTCTCGGCCATGATGCTTTCCTGCCTCGTGGCCTTCGTCTTCCTCAACCGGCTCCCGAAGGTGTGGGAACTCTCCATGCAG
The DNA here is from genome assembly GCA_029233225.1 of Lepidodactylus listeri. Classification (NCBI taxonomy): domain Eukaryota; kingdom Metazoa; phylum Chordata; class Lepidosauria; order Squamata; family Gekkonidae; genus Lepidodactylus; species Lepidodactylus listeri. The sequence goes on from JARCFY010000002.1 coordinate 6,927,695, forward strand.
AACCTCTGCGCCAGCAACGTCACCCTCACCTCGGTCCAGAGAATCCCTAAAGACCGACAAGGACCCACAGCGTTAGGGGCCTCCACAAGCAGTCCTGCAGATGGACCAGTGGCAAGCTCCGTCAAGGGTTTGGACAGCACCGTTCCAGAAAAGGTCACCTACCCTTGGGCCAAGTTGGCCTTCATCTATTTCCTCGTCACCTGGGTGAACGCGCTGACCAATGGTGTCCTGCCCTCAGTGCAAAGCTACTCCTGTTTGCCATACGGTAACGTGGCTTACCACCTTGCGGCGACGCTCAGCTCCGTGGCCAATCCTCTTGCGTGCACCATGGCGACCTTTCTGCCTAGCAGGTACCTGCCTTCGCCAATGAGGCTCCTTCCATGATCTTTGGGAGTGTCTGTTCTATGCCCTAACCGAGGAAGACCAGAGTTGCTACGCAGAGGCAGGCAAGGGCAAACCACTTCTGTTCCTCTGTCCTGTCCTGGATGGCCCAGGTTAGCCTGATCTTGCCAGATCTCGGAAGCTAAGCAGGATTGGCCATGGTTAGAACTTGGATGGGAGACCACCGAGGAAGTCCAGGGTTGCTACGCAGAGGCAGGCAAGGGCAAACCACTTCTGTTCCTCTGTCCTAACCTGGATGGCCCAGGTTAGCCTGATCTTGCCAGATCTCAGAAGCTAAGCAGGGTCGGCCGTGGTTAGAACTTGGATGGGAGACCCCCGAGGAAGTCCAGGGTTGCTACGCAGAGGCAGGCAAGGGCAAACCACTTCTGTTCCTCTGTCCTGTCCTGGATGGCCCAGGTTAGCCCAGTATTGTCAGAGGAGGAGGAGGAGGAGATCCAGAGAGTGCAAGGATATCTTGTCGACATCCATCATGGAAACTGAGTCAAACTGGTCCATAAATAGAACAAGCGGTGTATTAGGCATTTCTTCCAATAGGCCTGTGTTACAACTGGCCTCTAAAGCAGAGCATATTCATGATATTTTATCAGTGAACTCTGCATGAGAATCAAAACTAATTGTCTGTTCATGATACAATCAAGCCTCAATGAGCCAGCATGAGGTTGCCAGCTCTGGATTGGGAAATGACGGGAGATTTGGGGGGTGGGTCCCGGGGAGGTCGGAGTTATTGGGTTACATGTTAAAAAAATCCAAATATTTTGCCTTGGAAGCACAGAAGCTCTACTCAGTGTCCCCGATCCTCCACATTTCCTGGTTAAAGGGGGAAAAAATTCTGCTCAAACAAATGACAAAGTTGATCTGAGTCCCATGGTAACGAGATAAAGAAATTTTACTTGATAAATAGACGCAAATCTTACATGACCTATTCACTTAGGGACATTTAACTTATTGTGAACAATTAACTTCAGAAGGTTAACTTGCCACAGCTCCAAGCCCAGGTAAAAGGAAGGACTTCTTCACCCAAAGAGTGATTAACATGTGGAATTCACTGCCACAGGAGGGGGCGGCGGCTACAAGCATGGAGGGCTTCAAGAGGGAATTAGAAGAAGAAGAGATTAGATTTATACCCCGCCCTTCACTCACTTGGAGTCTCAGAGCGGCTTACAAACTCCTTTCCCTTCCCCTCCTCACAACAGACACCCTGTGAGGTAGGTGGGGCTGAGAGAGCTCTTTCCCAAGCTGTCCTTGAGGGAACAGCTGGTACAGAGCTATGGCTTGCCCAAGGTCATCCAGCCAGGTGCAAGTGGAGGAGTGGGGAATCAAACCCGGTTCTCCCAGATTAGAGTCCGCGCACTTAACCACTACACCAAACTGACTCCTAGATAAACATCTGGAGCAGAGGTCCATTAGTGGCTATTAGCCACATAGGAACTCTCAGCCTGGGGCAAGTGATGCTCTGTATTCTCAGTGCTCGACGGGGGGGCAACAGCGGGAGGGCTTCTAGTGTCCTAGCCCCACTGCTGGATTTCCTGAGGGCACCTGGTGTTTTTGGCCCCTGTGTGAAACAGAGTGTTGGACTGGAGGGGCCACTGGCCTGATCCAACACTGGCTTCTCTTGTGTTCTTATGTTCTTAAGAGAGAGGAGGTCCTATACAAGATGAAATAGAAAGGCAAGCAATCACCAAAGAGGATCAGCATTAAAGATGGGCCGAACCTGAACCAACTTGTGGGCCAGGCCTTTGCCCTGTTTGGAGTTCGCGAGCCAAGGTTCGGGGAAGCGGCCTTTTCTGCTCGGTTCGGCTTGCATACTCGGCGTGCCACTGCCCAGTGGTGTGGGGCCCTGCCCCCCGCACACCCATCTGGAAGTGATGCAAGTGCATCAACTATGTGCTCGCATCACTTCTGGGTAACACTGGCGAGCCGGGGGCGGGGCCTGATGCCGCCTAGAAGTGATGTGAGCATGTTGGGGGTTTGGTTCAGGGTTCAGTTCAGGGATGCCCAGTTGACAAGTCTTGGACTGAACCAGGCTTTTCCTGTGCCCATGTCTACTCAACAACTAACCAATCAGAAGGTTGGACCAATGCTCCCTCTAAGCTGGGGAGACTTGTGAGCAAGAGCGACTAGCGTTACAATCCCGAGCTAGCAATTTGGCTCCTGTATCAATGAGTTTGCTCTGGAGCCCCATCCTTCCTGAGCGGAGACAAAAATGTGTGAGTCGGAGGTGAAAAAAACTGTGAGCTAGCTCACTCTCACTCAGCTTAGAGGGAACAGTGGGTCGGACCCACTGCTGAGTGTACCTGAGTGAGAGAATCATCTTAACCCTTTCCCTCCTAGATCCTCTTGCATGTGGGGTCACAATATCCAACAGGGGGTTGGGGTATAATGCCGTATAGTCCATCCACCAAAGCAGCCATGTTTTCCAAAGGAATTGATCTTGGACATCTGGAGACCAATTGCAACAGTGAGGGATCTCCAGATGCCACCAGTAGGCTGAACCCTAAGTCAGCAGATGCCGAGTTGACTTAAGCAATTGGAAGCCCATTTTGTGTAACTGTAATCCCTCTAAGCCAGGGGTGGGCAAATTGCAGCCCGCGGGCCACATGCGGCCCGCCACAGAGTTTTTTGCGGCCCACCAAGACAGTCGGCCACGTGGTTTCAGTCAGGCCTCCGTTGGGCCCGGAGCGTAGAGAAGCGGCGCTCCGGGAGTGAAGTGTCCAGGGGGCAGGCACATTACCAAGCCCCACCCCCTGCTCCCTGCTATTTATTGATTTTTATGATACAATTTATACCTTTTCTGAAATGCAAAATTAACTAATGAATGCAATCATTTTAAAAGGTGCGGCCCTCCACTAACCTCTGCTCCCACAAAGTGGCCCCCGAGCCAAAACAATTGCCCACCCCTGCTCTAAGCCAGCAGCAATCTCACCCTAGTTACCCATAAACAATCATGCTGGCGATGCTGAGAATTCAGCCGTATGGATCCTTGTCCACCCTAGAGTCTATATGTGTAATGAAAAACCCTACAGGGTTTACAAGCAAAACATACAAGTCTCTCTTATTCCAAAAGTAAGAGCAGGGCCGGTGCCAGGCTTTTTTGTGCCCTAGGCGAGGCTAACTACTTGTGCCCCCCCCCCCACTGCTAACCAATTATCAAAAACAGATGAATTCTAGGGAAAATTAAAAGCACAAAACTTGACCCTGCTAATTTTTAGAAAAATTGTGCGGGCTCGGGCAGGCAGGGTGCGAGGCAAAGCTGAAGGGAGCTGCTGCTGCTGCAGTTGCCGTGACTTTCTGGAGGCGGAAAAGCATGGGAGAGCCGGGGCTGGTGAGCGAGTGAGTGTGAGAGCCTGTGGCCAGTTGGAGGGGCGCTGATTGTCCGTTTCTGCACTCCTCTGAGGTCTGCGCCCTAGGCAGTTGCCTAACTTGGCCTAATGGTAGCACCGGCCCTGAGTAAGCGCACTGACAGGCAACCGATCCAAAAGGGCCGACTATGTGAGGCTGTGTCCCTTTTGGATCGGTAGCCCTTATTTTTGGAATAATCATCTTTGAATGTAATAGAAATTGGATTTCTTGTTCTGAAGAGGTTTGTTAGCCGAATTGCTTTAATTTAAGTTTAGCAATTGGCAAAATACTGGGTTCTTGCCAACTATACCAGGGTCCCACCCCTCCCTGGAGTTCTCAAGGAAAGAGGCACGTGAGGCAGATAGCAAGTTCAATGCCGTTTACTGAATGATGTTGTTCAAGCATATACAAGACAGAATCACACACACAATTACACAGGCCTAAGAAATAAAGCTAGAAAATAGCACGTTTGCATGAGCAGGATTTCTATGGGAGGCGATACGTTACCTTCTTGAAGAGGAGTTGTCCGACCGAAGGAAGAATTGGATGGGAAGGAAAATATAGAAAAATATGGGACACGTGGCTCGAACCTGCAAGACCACGTGGTTCTCTCTGTTCCAGGATCCAGAGATTTAAAGATGGAGGCAAGGGTATGGGTATAGCAAGATGGGCATAAGGGGGAGCAAAGCAGATAGGGGACGATGGCTCAAGAGACCGATTGCTTCTGTGCAGGGTCTTTTATTAGGTGGTCTTGGGGGTGGGCTGCGCAGACCACATCCCACTAACACACCTACTAGGTGGTCCGTCCCTTTTTGACCCTACCATAGGTTAAAGGTAAACAAAAGGAGGAGGGCCGGGGAGTGGACAATATTGCAGAACTATGATCTCACCAGGAACTGACACTTTGGGCGAGGTCCGATGACTCACCGGGGCCACTGTATTGTTAGTTAATGGCCTTGGCCGACTGGGTGATGGCCCAACCATCAGTTACCAGGCAACAGCGTTAGCATAATCCATTCAGGTATGTTGGAGGGGGCAGGGGTTGACCAGCGTGGTGTGACAGAAAGAAACCTCATGGCAGAAAGAGTCTTTGTCTCTGTCTTGGTGAACTATAGAGGTTGCCAGTCTCCTGGCATGGGCTGGAGCTCTCCCCAGCAATGGAGAATGCACATGGCCCTTCCAACGCTAGCAACCCAAGTTCAAGCTTATGAATCTTAAAATCCATAAGAGCACTAAAAGTGCCTTGCTGGCCAACAGGTTCACGCTGAAGAAGCTCCTGACAAAACGAAGGATCAAAGCCGGCCTCTTCGTCCTTTGTCTTAAGATTGTGTGTCTTTGAAGATATTCTGTATAAGAGAGACGTCTGTGTTTTGCTTGCAGACCCTGAAGAGTTGTTCGTTACACACGTAGACCCTGTTGGGCTATTATATTGTTTGTGATTTATTATCTGTGTTAAACAGTAACTTTCTCTTTGTACATGACTGTGGTTACCGCTGTATTGTCCTTGTCCACCCTCACAGAACTACAGTTCCCAGAGTTCCCTGAAGAGAGGACGTGATCGCTCAAAGCGTTTGAAGTCAGCAGAGGCATGCCAGTTTGGTGTAGTGCTCAGGAGCATGGACTCTAATTTGATTTGATTTATTAAATTTCTACCCAGCCCTCTCGGCCGAAGCTGGCTCTGGGAGAACCGGGTTTGATTCCCCATCCCTCCTCATGCAACTGCTGGTGTGACCTTGGGTCAGTCACAAGTTCTCTCAGAGCTGTTCTGTCAAGGGCAGTCCTCGAAAGAGCTCTCTCAGCCCCACCTAGCTCCCAGGGTGTCTGTTGCGGGGAGGGGAAGGGAAAGGAGATTGTCAGCCACTCTTGAGACTCTGAGTGAAGGGTGGGGTATAAATCCAATCTCCTCCTCCTCCTCCTCCTCCTCTTCTTCTCTGCCACTGAGTGGACTGTAATCTGGGAGAACCAGGTTTGATTCCCCACTCTTCTACATGCAGCTGCTGGTGGGACCTTGGGTCAGTCACAAGTTCTCTCAGAGCTGTTCTCTCCAGGGCAGTCCTCGAAAGAGCTCTCTCAGTCCCACCTACCTCACAGGGTGGCTCTAGGAGAACCGGGTTTGATTCCCCAATCCTCTACTTGCAGCTGCTGGTGTGACCTTGGGTCAGTCACAAGTTCTCTCAGAGCTGTCCTCTCAAGGGCAGTCCTCGAAAGAGCTGTCTCAGCCCCACCTACCTCACAGGGTGTCTGTTGCAGGGAGGGGACGGGAAAGGAGATTGTCAGCCACTCTTGAGACTCTGATTGAAGGGTGGAGTATAAATCCAATCTCCTCCTCCTCCTCCTCCTCTTCTTCTTCTCTGCCACTGAGTGGACTGTAATCTGGGAGAACCAGGTTTGATTCCCCACTCCTCTACATGCAGCTGCTGGTAGGACCTTGGGTTAGTCACAAGTTCTCTCAGAGCTGTCTGTTGCAGGGAGGGGAAGGGAAAGGAGATTGTTCAGCCACTCTGAGTGAAGGGTGGGGTATAAATCCAATCTTCTCCTCTAGTTTCATAGCTAGAAACAGTAGAAGGTGAACAATAAGACCCACCTTACTGCCTATGCTTTCCCACACAGGTCTCTCCCTGCCCTGGGGACCCTGGCACTGACCGGGACCGCGTTTGGATCCTATAACATGGCGATGGCGGCCATGAGCCCGTGCCCATTGCTGCAGCGCTCGGAGTGGGGGGATGCCCTCATCGTAAGTATTTGGCCCCCCGAAAGCTCCAGCAGCCTTCCCGGCTCACGAAGTTCTCCTCTGCTTTCTGACTCCGACAGCGGCTTCTGAGAAACGCAAGGAGATGGAACCAGTGGCTACTAGCCACGGGGATGAAAGGGAACCTCCATGTCCAGAGGCAGTACACCTCTGAGTCCCGGTGCCAGGAGGCAACATCAGGGGACTAGAAAGACAGAGGAAAGGTCCATCAATGGCTACTAGCCAGGGTGACTAAGGAGAACCTCACGTTCAGAGGTAGTCATCCTCTGAATCCCAGTGTCAGGAGGCAACATCGGGGGACTAGATAGATTCATGGAGGGTGGGTCCCTTTAGGTATCATGGCTAGTGCCGTGATTTTTATATAAATGGCATAAGGTGCAATAGGGGTGTAGACTTTTGGAAATCCCGAGGGGGCTCCTTAGCGCGTGTGCGAAGCACGCTCGCTCGCTGGAGCGATGTTCTCCCCCCCCGAAACCGCCCAGCCTCCCCGGGCCCTTCCGAGGCCCACCAGCCGCTGCTGCCGGTGCCTCTCTCTTCCCCCCCCCCCTCGCCACCCCTTCCCTCTCCCTCTCCAGCAGCGGCGGCTGGGCCTCGGAAGGACCTGGGGAGGCGCAGCGGCAGGTGCTCCATTTTCCTGGGGGGGCTGAGCCCCCCCTGGGAAATTTCGGGGGTGGCTCAAGCCCTCGAGCCCCCCCGTACTCTACGCCTATGAGGTGCAATAATTAATAACCTATCTAAGATGCAAGGGTGTACCGCAAGGCTTCTGTTGGGACCCTAGACAAAGCTGGTCTCTTAAGAGCTTTTGTGCTCACAAAGAAAAGAAGAAGAAGAAATTATTGCACCTTATGCCATTTATACAAGAACCACGGTCCTTGAAAAAGATTCATTCGAAACGAGTATATTACTAGAGTCCCGTGGGACTAGTGATAAGTGTTTCTGCTAAGGTGCTGTCTGAATGCAAACCCGCACTGGTTGTATTGTTTGGGTGAAATATATATTTTTCTATATATGGTTTGGGTCAGGGGTGGGCAAACTCGCTCAGCGTCAGAGCCACCTAGAACAGGGGTGGCCAAACTTGCTTAACGTCAGAGCCGCATAGAATAAACATCAAATGTTTGAGAGCCGCAAGACATGAACAAATATGACCTGCTTTTCTTGGAAAAGAAGCAAATTTGCTTTTTATTAACATTAAATGAGACTGCCAAAAATAACAACAAAAGGGGTAAAAGCAGATATTGATAATGATGTTAATTTGTCCAATGAGATTTGTTTGCTAATGATATTTCGCTTCCCCAGCCGCCCTGCCGGGAGCCACATCATGTATGTGAAAGAGCCGCATGCGGCTCCCGAGCCACAGTTTGCCCACCCCTGGTTTGGGTGAAACATATTTTTGATAATATTTAATACTAACATTTAGAGAACGGTAAAGAAAAAGAATAAAGCATAAAATTGTTGTAGCATACACATATATTTATTGCACACGGCGATATGTATTTTTGGGTATTTTTTCCCACCTGGAGGCTGGCAACCAGACTGCGTAAGATGTTCACGGGTGCCTGATTTTTGTCCCCGCAGATAATCTCTTGGGTGCTCTTCACTGGGACGCTCAGCTATGTCAAGGTCATGGCGGGAGTGGCTCTCCGCAGCCAGGGCCACAGCGCCCTCGTGTGGTATGGAGCAACGGAGCAGCTGGGGTCGCTCCTGGGAGCGGTGGTCATGTTCCCCCTGGTCAACGTCTACAGCCTCTTCAAATCTGCCGATTTCTGCAGCTTCCAGTGCCTCGCATGACATCAGGGTCCAGTGCTGTACCCAAGTTCACCACCCAGTCGCTCAGATCAAGCCCCTAAAGAAGTCCAAGCGATGGTCACCTTGGCCAGGCGGTACACGTTCTCCTAGCAAACGATGATGGATACAGGACTGGCCGCTGACACGGCAGCACGTGTCCTGCGCACGGCGGCTATGGGGGGGCAGCTCGGATTGCCCAAACCCTCCCACGCCCTTGGAGGCGATTTCTTGGGAGGTTCAAGACGGCAGCTTCCGTTGAGTGACTCAAGACAGACCCAGACACCAAGAGCAACTGTTGCCACAGCCGGAAGGGTCTAAGCGGCCTCCGTGAGCAGGGTGGGCCACAAGAAGGGGTCCATCGGGGATCTCAGAGGCCATCCAATCTAACCCCTTGCTCCATGTAGGACAGACACAGCTACGGAGTTCTTGATGGATGGCTGCCTGGTCCCTGACTGAAGGTGAGGGAGAGCCAATTCAAAGCCAGGTTATGAGTCCCACTGTCGGACTGCGATGGCTCTCCCTATTATGGTGTTACGAGGCCGAAATCCACCCGAATTTAAGCCCATTTGCCTTCTGGAACAACACATCGGTCTTGTGCTATTTCGCTCCCTCTTTCCCCCCCACCCCTCCTCCTGTTGACATGGGGGACACCTGCAGCTGGGAGCAGGGCTCATTTCGTAGCAGGAGCTCCTCTGCACATTAGGCCACACACCCCTGATGTAGCCAATCCTCCAAGAGCTTACAGTAGCCCCCCGTAAGAAGAGCTCTGTAAGCGCTTGGAGGATTGGCTACATTAGGGGGTGTGGCCTAACATGCAAATGAGCTTCTGCTACAAAATGAGCCCTGGCCGGGAGGGATGGCAACCACCTGGGGGCAGGGAATACACCCCCCCCCCAGGCCAAAAGACAGCTGAGGACATTTCCGTGCCTGAGAAAGAATATTGAACGGCATCCCCCCACCAATAAAAATAGAATCTTAAAACTGACAGTAGGGTTGCCAAGTCTTCAAAACTCACTGGCGGGGGGGGGAGTCCCCCTCTCGCCGGAAGTTTCTCCTGGCACGTGCGCTTGCCCAGCGACGTCACCGGAAGTGACATCAGCATGTTGGGGGCGTTGCCAGGGCAACGCTCTGGCAATTGCCCCAAAACTCTATGGTATCATAGAGTTTTGGGGCGATTGCCAGAGCGTCGCCCTGCAACGCCCCCCAACGTGCTGCGTCACTTCTGGTGATGTCATTACGTCGTCCTCGCTGAACAATGTCGGGGGTGTGGTTTGGCCGGCGGATCGGGAACCCCTTTAGCGGGGGATCCCCCGCCCCCCGGACTGACTTGGCAGCCCTAACTGACAGTGCCCCATCTTTCAACGACATCCCCCAGTCTGGCCCTGGAGGTGGACTTCCTGAATGTGTGTCAGGACATTGCCAGATCTTTCACTCCGACTTCCTGCCCTCTTTGGGAGTTGATCTCAGACGTCTGGCTAGCAGCCCAGGTGGACGAGATGGGCCCTCGGCTAGATTCAGCAGGGCTTTTCTGACGTTTCTCGGATTGGGAAGCCAGTGGGGTGGGCTGATTTGCCCGCTTGAAATTGTCCTTTAAAGTCAGGCGTTGGCAATCTTTGTACGCCCGTGGTCATTTTTCCCTCTTCTTCTTCTTCTTGAAGAATGTGTATTTGTTGAAGCTATGTAGAGCTGTGTTATTTGCTTTGTGATTAATTCCACGCACAAGAAATTGGGGACATTTTGATATCATGGTCGACGTTCAGATGAAGTTTCCTTCAAAACGAAGACCCGTTCCGGAGACTTTAGTCAGCAATTGTTTCTATGGAAGAAGAAGAAGAAGAGAGAGAAGAGGGCAGTCCTCGAAAGAGCTCTCTCAGTCCCACCTATCTCACAGAGTGGCTCTAGGAGAACCGGGTTTGATTCCCCAATCCTCTACTTGGGTCAGTCACAAGTTCTCTCAGAGCTGTCCTCTCAAGGGCAGTCCTCGAAAGAGCTCTCTCAGCCCCACCTACAGGGTGTCTGTTGCAGAGAGGGGAAGGGAAAGGAGATTGTAAACCACTCTGAGACTCCTTCAGGTAGCAAGGGTGGGGGAGAGAAACAGCAAACTCTTTAGAATGCTGGAGGTGGGACTCAGGCAACGCAGCCAGTGGGTTGGGACAGCTTGAGTGACACATTATGGGGCCAACTGATTTAGGAGCATGTGGAATGTTCAGGAGAGCCCACGACCAAAACACAATTATTATAGAGAGAGATTTTATGCGAGCTGCCCTGAGCCTGCCTTGGCGGGTAGGGCGGGGTATAAATTGAATAAATAATATCAGAATCTAAGCAGGGTTGGTCTGGTTTAGTACTAGGATGGGAGACTCCCAAGGTAGTCCAGGGTTGCTATGCAGAGGCGGGCAAGGGCAAACCACCTCTGAAGTCTCTTGCCTTGAAAACGCAGTACATTGCTCCACCGCCACCTATCTGTCTATTAACCGAGATGTCTGTTTCACTAGAAGGTTCAACGGTTGGGGCTGTTTCAGTGAAGTCTCAACTCGGTGTGAGGAAGGCCCTGGGTTCAATCCCTGGCATTTTCAGTTCAAGGGTCTCAAGGGGCAGGGGCTGAGGAACACTCTGTGTCGGACCCTGGGGTGTTTTCACCCAGCAGCAGAGGCTATATTGACCTTGATTGCCCCAGGATATGGCAGCGTGAAACGTCCCATTCCTTCCGGGCAATGCAGCTTGTGTCCACCAGATGGCAATCCAGCTTCAAAGAACCTCTGTCTAATCTCCCCCTGGCTTCAGGGAACTCTTTCCATCCTAAGGGGAGGGGGGTTGTTCTTTTCATTTAACGTCTGCCCTCCTCGCTGGGACTCAAGTGAGGTTACAAGAACAGTCAGAAGTCTTTCAGTCAATCTGTAAGTCGATTTCAGAACTACCAGAGGGAAACGGTGGGAGGGGGAGGTGTCATGGTGTAGCCCCATCCTCGGAAGTGAAGTAGGATCTGTACATGGGTGGGAAACCGCTGAGGAAGACTCTGAGGAAGAATGTGGTAGCCGACCACCTCTGCTTCTCACTTGCCTTGAAAGCCCCTTGCTGGGGTGGCCATAAGTTGGTTAGAGAGTCAGTTTGGTCTAGCGGTGAGGAGCGTGGACTCTAATCTGAGTGAACTGGGTTCGATTCCCCACTCCTCCACGTGCAGCTGCTGGTGTGATCCTGGGTCAGTCACAAGTTCTCTCAGAGTTGTTCTCTCAACGGCAGTCCTCGAAAGAGCTCTCTCAGCCCCCACCTACCTCGTTAGGGTGTCTGTTGCGGGGAGGGGAAGGGAAAGGAGATTGTAAGCCGCTCTGAGTCTCCAAATGAAGGGCGAGGTGTAAACCCAATCTCTTCTTCTTGGTTGAAGCTTGAATACACAAGACACTGTCTTATACTGAATCAGACCCTCCTTCTCCCCCCCCCCCCCCAGTTTGGTGTACTGGTTACAAGTGGCAGACTCTAATCAGGACGAAACGGGTTTGATTCCCCACTCCTCCGCATGCAGCTGCTGGTGGGACCTTGGGCCAGTCATAAGTTCTTTCAGAGCTGTTCTCTCAGGGGCAGTCCTCGAAAGGCCTCTCTCAGCCCCACCTAACCTACCTCATAGGTTGCCTCCACACTTGAACAGCGACGGACGGAGCATAGCAACGGGGTCTTAGTTAATTACTCTCAATATCCCACAGTTACGACGGGTACGTTTGCCCGTCAATCTCCGATTCTGATATATTAATTCTTTCCCACTTTGTTTCCCCCCAGAACTAAACCCAAACTAACGGTGACCACATAAACTAAGCTCCTTGCTCCAATTCGGTCCTTGCACCTGTTAGATGTGGGAGCTAGTTGGGTGTAGTGGTTAGGAGCACGGATGCTAATCTGCGCGAATCGGGTTTGATTCCCCACTCCTCCACATGTAGCTGCTGGTGTGACCTTGAGCCAGTCATAAGTTCTTTCAGAGCTGTTCTCTCAGGGGCAGTCCTTGAAAGACCTCTCTCAGCCCCTCCTACCTCACAGGGTGTCTTTTGTGGGGAGGGGAAGGGGAAGGAGATCGTAAGCCGCTCTGAGACTTCGTCAGGTAGTGAAGCGGAGGGTATAAATCCAGTATCCTCCTCCTCCTCTTCTCCTCCTCCTCCTCTTCTTCTTCTTCTCCTTCTCCTCCTCCTCCTCCTCTTCTTCTCCTCCTCCTCCTCCTCTTCTTCTTCTTCTTCTCCTCTTCTTCTCCTCCTCCTCCTCTTCTTCTTCTCCTCCTCCTCCTCTTCTTCTCCTTCTCCTTCTCCTCCTCCTCCTCCTCTTCTTCTCCTCCTCTTCTTCTTCTCCTCCTCCTCCTCTTCTTCTTCTCCTCTTCTTCTCCTCCTCCTCCTCCTCTTCTTCTTCTCCTTCTTCTTCTTCTTCTCTTCCTCCTCTTCTTCTTCTCCTCCTCCTCTTCTTCTCCTCCTCTTCTTCTTCTCCTCCTCTTCTTCTTCCTCTTCCTCCTCTTTCTCTTCTCCTCCTCCTCCTCTTCTTCTTCTTCTTCTCCTTCTCCTCCTCCTCTTCTTCTCCTCCTCCTCCTCCTCTTCTTCTTCTCCTCTTCTTCTCCTCCTCCTCCTCTTCTTCTCCTCCTCCTCCTCTTCTTCTTCTCCTCCTCCTCTTCTTCTTCTTCTCCTCCTCCTCTTCTTCTTCTCCTCCTCCTCTTCTTCTCCTCCTCCTCCTCTTCTTCTTCTCCTCTTCTTCTCCTCCTCCTCCTCTTCTTCTTCTCCTTCTTCTCCTTCTTCTCTTCCTCCTCTTCTTCTTCTTCTCCTCCTCCTCTTCTTCTCCTCCTCTTCTTCTTCTTCTCCTCCTCCTCTTCTTCCTCTTCCTCCTCTTCCTCTTCTCCTCCTCCTCCTCCTCTTCTTCTTCTTCTTCCATCCAGAGGGTGCCTACACCCCACAGACCTCTCCCCAAGGGAACTGATCTCCATCATCAGAGATCGGTTGTTCTGGGAGATCTCCAGGCCCCACCTGGAGACTTGCCACTTCCGGTGGCAACCACATAGAGGCTCCCACTCGCCGCTGAGCCAAGCGGGGCCCCCCCCTGCTCCTCGTGGCCTCCCTTGTGAGGAAGGGGGCTGCCAGGCAAAGCCCCCACCCCACCCCCGCTGCCTTTCTGGTCCTTCTCGAGTGCTGGGGGGGGGGCGCCTTCTGGGCCCAGAGTTCTTTGCCAGGCCTGATAGGATGCCCGAATGGATAAGTGGGTCACCCCGCCACTCCTGTGCCAGCCCCGTTGGCTCTCCGCTCCTGATTGATGACCCAGACAATGGAGCTGACACCCCTCTGCCAAACGGTGATTAAGTGTACGATGGGCGGGGGAGTGCCCATTTCCTGCCCCACCTCGAAGAACAGCTTTAGCCAAGGGGGAGGGGGAGACTGCAAGCAGCTGCAAAGTAGGGAGAGAGGGAAGGAAGAAGAAGAAGAAGAAGAAGAAGAGCAGCGGCAGAAGGAGGAGATTGGATTTATACCCTGCCCTTCACTTAGAGCAGTGACGGCGAACCTTTCAGAGACCGAGTGCCCAAACTGCAACCCACTACCCACTTATTTATCGCAAAGTGCCAACACGGCAATTTGACCTGAATACTGAGGTTTTAGTTTAGAAAAGGCAACTCACACATTAACATCTTTTGTCTTCAAAGAAAAAAACCCGATAACAGAGCTTTCGATGATACAAACAACTTCTTATCGAAAGGCAAAAGTTTGGATTCGGCATGCTTTTGAACAGTTAATGTGACCTTTGCTGTTGTATGCATGCTGATAATTTGTCTAACCTTGGCTCATACTTTGTAAGTTTGAGAGGAACACGTGCAGCACTCAGGTCATCTGTTAGTCCAGGGGTGGGCAATTGTTTTGGCTCGGGGGCCACTTTGTGGGAGCGGAGGTTAGCGGAGGGCTGCACCTTTTAAAATGACTGCATTCATTAGTTAACTTTGCATTTCAGAAAAGGTATAAATGGTATCATAGAAATCAATAAATATAAATTAAATAAAATAGTGGTAGTTTTATTCAATTTATTTACTGTGCTAATTTCATATCATCTATAGCTGTAAGCACATTTAATTTTAGAATCAGTTTAATGAGACAAATGTACCCTATCACACTTTTCTACAATTTTTCTGAAATCAGGAGTGAGATTGCTTGTTGAGATTCTCATCACAGCCTGCAAGTTAATGTCTGTCGAAGAGCATCTATATTTACCCTTGTTGACCTTCATGCAAGAAAAACTTTGCTCACAAATATATGTAGACCCAAATATAGAGAACATTTTCCCAGCAAATTTCTTCATACATGGAAATTTTTTCAGCAGACAAAGATTTGTAAAAGTCAACTAATGTCACAGCATTAAACGTTTCTTTCACAGGGGGATCTGACTGCACGTCAATAAGTTCAAGCTGCAGCTCCTCAGGTGCTGTATCAATATCAGCAGTGGTGGGATAAGAGAGCAAATTGAATTTAGGCTCAATTTTCTGGAAGTCCTGAAATCTTCTTGGCGGGCCGCAAAAAACGCTGTGGCGGGCCGCATGTGGCCCCCGGGCCGCCATTTGCCCACCCCTGTGTTAGTCTGTTTCTGGTGTCAGATTTGATATAATTCAAAGCTGAAAACAGCTGCTCACAAGCATAAGATGATCCGAACAAAGTAAGGAAAGCAATCCTAAGTGTTTTCATTGACTTAAATTTATTTGGCAGAGAATTCCACACCTTAAGGATTTCATTTTCAGAAATAACTGTGCTGCCCTTTGTCATCCCTTCTGTCTTCTCAAGTGTTTCATGCAGGTCCTAGAATTTATTTTTCCAGATAGAGCTTTCTTGAAATTCCAATAGCTCCATTTCCAGATTTCCTAAATCTAACCAGTGTAAGCAGGAAAGACCAAGTTCTTCAAATCTGGCTTTATCTGGAGAAGCAAGAAAACACAGGGTTGTCTCCATCTTGCTAAAGTATAATTTAACAACCCTGGAACTGCATAGAAAAGGTGAATAGTTCAATAGCATGTCTTAATTTTGCATTTTGCATTTTATTTCATGTAATAATAGATCTTTCACATAGTTTTGCTTACAAAGGCATAAGGCATCATTTATATCATGAACAAGTCCAATGTTCAAATACAGACTGCGTTGAAACCTTACCATCCCTCAGCAGGCATACGGCAACTGAAGACACCTTTTCCCCTAGCGTAGAACTTCCTTTGGAATTCACCTTGCCTAACTGCTGTGTTAAAATTCAACACTGCTTGTGTATACTTGGCATTTTGGGGGGAAAGGAAAGTTAGCTCAGCTTCTCTCACACAAACACTGACGGAGTGTCACGTGAACAGCAAAAACTGGGAACGGCAGTCATCTATGTTGTGTGAATCTAAAATGGAGACGCTTTTGCAGAGGAACATTGTTGCATCGTTAGAAACAGGGGTCATTTCGTAGAAAAAGAGGTGCAGGAGCTCATTAGCATAACTCCTTTGCATATGCCACACCCCCTAACATGCCGGAAGTGTGTCAGAAGGCAACACCCACCCCTCAGGCTCCACTCCACAGGTGAGTGAAACTGACCTGCTCTTCCTCCATTCCCTTCCCCATCCAATACTTTGTGCAATAAAAATAAGCGTCAAGAACCCTCCTTCTCTTCCTGCTCCCTTGAAACCACCAGGTTTCAAGTAGACCTGAGAGACCCAGGACATGTGCACCACCCATCCCTTCCCCTTCCCCTCCCCACAACAAGACACCCTGTGAGGTAGGTGGGGCTGAGAGAGGTCTTCTGAGAACTGCTCATGAGAGAACAGCCCTGAGAGAACTTGTGACTCACCCAAGGTCACACCAGCAGCTGCATGTGGAGGCGTGGGGAATCAAACCCGGTTCTCCCAGATTAGAGTCCAACTCCTGACCACTACACCAAACTGATGGGGTGGAAGCTGCTGAAGGGTTGGTGAAATTTCTCCAGTACTTATGTGCCATGTGCCCAGATAAAAAATGGTATGCTTAGAAAATGTATATGCCACCTTGAGCAAGTCTCTGGAAAAGCAGCCCACAGTCATAAAAGGAACAAGGATAAAATTATCCATATTAAAACAAAACATTAAAAACAATAAAGACCCTAGCAGGGCTTTCCCCGGGGCGCTGCGCCTCTGCACTGCTCGGGGAAGCCGAGGAGGGGGCGGGGCTTGGTCATGTGCCCGCCCCCTGGGCTCCTCACTCCTGGAGCTGCGCTCCTGTGCGCTCCCGCTCCAACGGACCCCTGGTTAGAAAACATTAGCTTGTTTTCAGGCTGCTGAAGGTCTTATGCACTAGAGTTGAAGCCTGGTTCATACATATAGGAGAGGTCAAAACGAGCCTTCGAATGCGCTGGACGGCAGTTAGTGCGGCAGGCGAAGCTCTGGGAGGCCCAGGCTGGGATTTCTCCTCTGCCCTGGAAGCTTGCTTGGGTGATCCTGGGCCAGGCACCCATGCTGAGCCTAACCTACTTCACAGGGTTGTTTTGAGGAGAAAATGAGAATGAGACAGGCTTCTCCAGTTCCCCCCCCCGGAGAGGAGAGTGTGTCCCCAGGATATAAATGAAGTAAATCCACGTTCAAAGCGGGCATCTCCCAGTGGCAAGGAGAGTCACTCGGCTGGTTTCGCCCTCCCAGCAGGCACCGTCCCGCCTGTGTGCCCCGGGTGTTGGAGGCGCTGCGCGGCCAACCGCGCTTACACACAGTTGCTGCTTCGCCGGTCGTCCTGTCGCCTTCCAGGGGGTCTTGCTCTCGAGAAAGCGTGCCCTGAAGGGCGAGAGAAAAAGCGCCCACCACAGCCAAAGACTCTGGCAAGAGGCAGAAAGGCAAGAAACACCCCGGTGAGCCAGCATCCCTGGCCCGGGCCAATGAATGTGGTGGTGGGGGGGCGAGGGGCCGCCGCAGAGGCGCTTTGCTCGGTGGCGGCAGCAGCTGCTTCTCCTTGGCGGGAGGGCGTGCGGCAGCCTCAGCTGGAGTTCTCGTTGCCTCTCCTGGCAGGACTTTCCCTTTTCTTCCCTCGGCTCTCTTCCCCGCCCGTTCTGCGCGCGGGCTTTTCCTCCCATTTCTCTCTCCTCTCCGCGCCTGGGTCTCTCTCTCTCTCACACACACACACCCCTTCGCTCACTTCTCGTCCCCTCCTCCCCGCATTTTTCTTTCTCCTCCCACCCCCCTATCACAGGCAAATTCTAAAGTCCCACTATTACAGGATCTTCATTGAACAAATGAAGTTTAGGAGAATGGGAAGGGCTCAAGTCTCTACTGCCCCAAAACTTCTTCAGACTCCCAGCTCATAAAGCATACAGTTTATTAAGGAGATAAAACAAATAGGGGGAGTTTGGGATAAAACAGACAATAGACAAAACCCTAACTCAGTGTTTTTCAACCTTTTTCGAGCTAAGGCACATTTCTTTCATTGAAAAAATCCCGCGGCACACCTGACAATATCTCACGGCACAGCGGTTGAAAAACACTGAAATACAAGATAAATTGGTCATTAGTTGCCTCAGCTCAAGTATTAACTATGACAGTATTGCAAATACACGTAATAGCCACTCAACTTGAAATGGTAAGTTACAGATCCAAAGTGTAGTGGCTCCTTCCCATAACATTGACCTGAGTTTCAGAAGAAATATAATGTGGATGTATTTTAATACTGCGATTCTGCTAAAGTTTTTCAAAGAGAGAGTTTAAACTCTTACTCTTATGTGAACGGCATTCCGCTGACCGTAAGTGATTTGAAGAGAAGCACAGTACACCCATTCTTCGCTGAGGGACAGTTACTGATTTGAACCCCACCCTGACAGAAACAGCTAGCTGTTACCATCAAACATATTCATGTTTCCTGGAATGTCTTGGTGCAAATCACCCTACCTCAGGCCGGCCACAGAGCGTGCGAGCGGAATCAGCGAGACCACGCCACTGTTCTTTCTCGCATGTGCAAACGCGTCCCGGAAGGTCAGCCCGGAAGGCACATTTCTTTCATTGAAAAAATCCCGCGGCACACCTGACAATATCTCGCGGCACACCAGTGTGCCGCGGCACAGTGGTTGAAAAACACTGCCCTAACTAATCTAGCTAACTACAGACATACAGTGAGAGGTTCTTGCTTCCTGGGAATGCAGTTCCCTCTTGCCTGGCGTTGAGCTTTGGGCTTGGTTTTCAACTTGGACCACGCCTCCCAGAGCTTGTTGCCACCAGCCTGGTTCCAACCGTCCCAGGGATTTCCTTCGCTCCTTCTGCGCAGCCCAGACTTACTTGCTTGCAGATACTGGCTACAATGCGAGCAGTCCCTGCACCCGGACGATACCTCACGGCGAGCGGTTCAGGAAGAGTCTTGCCGCAACCTCTGGCTCCCTCACGGCCTCGTGCAGCCTTCCTGGCAGTCGTCAAGCTGTCAGACGCTCCGGTTTCCTTGCTCCTTCAAACGCGTGGACGTGTGCATCTTCAGATCCGTTCATGAATGAATAGAAAGATTTCTTCTGCGTCTAGGACTGGATTCTTATTCTTAGCTTCCCCAATCCCCGTCCTAGGCTAATTAAGGATTGCTGCCTTGACCCAGCTGTTTCCCATACTTAGGTTACAGAACTTCTTGATTCGGACTACACTTACAGGCTCCTGTCAGGAATTATTCTGTAAGTATCTCTGGCAGGATACCCCCCCCCCCAATCCAGTTTCCTAGAGGGAGAAGGCCCCTTCCTCTCCCTTCGCCGCCTCTCCTCATTGTCTGGTGGAGCCTGTTACCCAATTTCGGGGCAGGGGGGGGAAACAATGGTCAAGGGGAAGCCTGCGCTGGCTTCTGCTCCTCCAAGGACCACATAGAGGAGGCGCCCCTGCTCTGGTGGAGTAGCCCGAAGTGGGGGTGTGCAGAGCCCGTCCCTGGACCTTTGGCCGACCGGGCGTGTGTGTTGGGGCATTGGCACGTGTGCCCACAGAGAGAAGAAGAAGAAGAAGAAGAAGAAGAAGAAGAAGAAGAAGAGATTGGATTTATACCCCGCCCTCCACTCCCCAAGGGAGTCTCAGAGCGGCTTACAAACTCCTTTTCCCTTCCCCTCCCCACAACAGACACCCTGGGAGGTAGGTGGGGCTGAGAGAGCTCTTTCCCAAGCTGTCCTTGAGGGAACAGCTGGTACAGAGCTATGGCTTGCCCAGGGTCATCCAGCCAGGTGCAAGTGGAGGAGTGGGGGATCAAACCCGGTTCTCCCAGATTAGAGTCCGCGCACTTAACCACTACACCAAACAGGCACTCAGAGAGGGCTCTGAGTGATGCCTCTGGCACCCGTGCCATAGGTTTGCCACCACTGACTTAGAGTCTCCGAGCGGCTTACAAACGCTTTCCCCTTCCCCTCCCCACAACAGACACCCTGATGAGGTAGGTGGGGCTGAGAGAATTCTTTTGAGAACTGCCCTTGAGAGAGCAGCTCTGAGACAACTTGTGACTGACCCAAGGTCACACCAGCAGCTGCATATGGAGGAGTGGGGACTCAAACCCGGATCTGCAGATTAGAGTCTGCGCTCCTAACGGAGACCTGGGGATCCTCTGAATTACCTCCAGATGACAGAGATCCGTTCCCCTGGAGGAAATGGCTGCTTTGGCGGGTGGACTCTGTGGCATCGTACCCCACTGAGGTCCCCATCTCCCGAAGCTCTATCCCCAAATCTCCAAGGGTTTCCCAACCTGGATCTGGCAACCTTATCTCCCCATCCCCCCCAGAAGAGGAGGAGAAGGAGATTGGGTTTATATCCCGCCCTTCACTACCCGAAGGTGTCTCAGAGTGGCTTACAAACTCCTTTCCCTTCCCCTCCCCACAACAGACACCCTGGGAGGTAGGCGGGGCTGAGAGAGCTCTCTCGAGGACTGCTCTCGAGAGAACAGCTCTGAGAGATCTATGGCTTGCCCAAGGTCATCCAGCAGCTGCAAGTGGAGGAGCGGGGAATCACAGTGGAGATCGGAAATGCAGGAAATGCACAAACACCTTCTCCCCCACACCTGCAGTGACCCCTGTTCCATGCTCAGAAGATGACCCCTGTTCCATGCTCAGAAGATGACACAAAACCTCCAGGATCCCCGGCCAAACTGGCCTGGAGAAAAATTGCTTCCTGACCCCAAAATGGCGAACAGCATTTCCCTGGGCGTGTAAGAAAGGGCCATAAGAACTTAGCACTGGCTCATCCCTTCCTGCCCTCCCTCTCATGATCTGCCTAAGTTCACGGAATCAGCATTTCTGTCAGATGGCCCTCTAGGCTCTGCTTAAAAACCTCCCCAAAAGGAGAGCCCACCACCTCCCTAGGAAGCCTGTTCCACTGAGGAACCCGCTCTAACTGTCTGGAAGTTCTTCCTCATGCTGAGCCGAAAACTCTTCGGATTTAACTTCAGCCCGTTGGTTCTGGTCCCCGGTCTCGATAGCCCAGGATAGCCTGATCTCATCTAATCTCAGAAGCTAAGCAGATTCTGCCCTGGTTAGTACTTGAATGGGAGACCAACAAGGAAGTCCAGGGTTGCTACGCAGAGGCAGGTGATGGCCAACCACCTCCAAAAGTATCTCGCCTTGAAAACCTGATGGGGTCACCACAGGCCAGCGGCCACTTGATGACACTTTCCCCCACCACCCAATGAAAAGCTCCCTTTCCACATATTCAGCTTTTGCTAAAGGGATGGGAAGTTTTCCACTGCGTCTGCTGGCAACCCTAAGACCTCATAAAGCCGGGATTAAATATGCTTGTTCCACACTTCAATGTTCTACTGCATCGTTTTGTAACATTTGCAGTTAACGTTCGCGGTTGGCCTTAAGACTCACAGGCAAATGTCAGCAGCTTCTGACATTTCCCACACGCCTTCTAACATTTGCCAAATGAAAACAGGAACTTCTAAATGCCCTCTTCCATCCAGAGCAACTTCTCACCACAAGAACATCCAAAGAGCCATGCTGGACCAGACCAGTGAGGGTCCATCCAGTCCAGCATCCTGTCTCACACAGTGGCCAGCCAGTTCCTCTGGAGGGCCAACAACAGGGCAGAGAGGCCAAGGCCTTCATAAGAACATCAGAAGAGCCCTACTGGATCAGACCAGTGGTCCATCTAGTCCAGCCTCTTGTCTCACACAGTGGCCAGCCAGTTCCCCTGGAGGGCCAACAACAGGGCACAGAGGGCGAGGCCTTCATAAGAACATCAGAAGAGCCCTACTGGATCAGACCAGTGGTCCATCAAGTCCAGCATCCTGACTCACACAGTGGCCAACCAGTTCTTCTGGAGGGCCAGCAACAGGGCATGGAGGCCGAGGCCTTCATAAGGACATCAGAAGAGCCCTGCTGGATCAGACCAGTGGTCCATCCAGTCCAGCATTCTGTCTCACACAGTGGCCAGCCAGTTCCTCTGGAGGGCCAACATCAGGGCATAGAGGCCGAGGCCTTCATAAGAACATCAGAAGAGCCCTGCTGGATCAGACCAGTGGTCCATCCAGTCCAGCATTCTGTCTCACACAGTGGCCAGACAGTTCCTCTGGAGGGCCAAGAACAGGGCACAGAGGCCGAGGCCTTCATAAGAACATCAGAAGAGCCCTACTGGATCAGACCAGGGGTCTATCTAGTCCAGCATCCTGTCTCACACAGTGGCCAACCAGTTCTTCTGGAGGGCCAACAACAGGGTATGGAGGCCGAGGCCTTCCTAAGAACATTAGAAGAGCCCTGCTGGATCAGACCAGTGGTCCATCTAGTCCAGCATCCTGTCTCACACAGGGGCAACCAGTTCCTCTGGAGGGCCAACAACAGGGCAGAGAGGCCGAGGCCTTCGGTTGTCTTTTGCTACAACAGACCAACACCACCGAACCGACACTGAAATCTCCCCAAGCATTGTGTACATTTTGGTGCTGTTCTGCTTACGGCCAGCAGGGGTCTTCCTCAAGACAGTAGATGAGTGCGTCTGTGTTGTGTGCATAGGGGGGGAGATTGGAGGGGGGGGGGGGTGATAATTAACTCCAAGCTAATAAAATGCCAATTTGGCTTCCTTTGTGCCACTGCAGAAGGTGGCATTGAGATGCAAAGCGCTTCGTGTTGGCGCGGTGTCCCAGGCATGCAGCTGACCGAGTCCGGCCAGCTGTACACGCCAGATCTGAGGGTGAAGCTTGGGAGCTGCAGAGGGGGATTGGGGAGGGGGGGGGTCGCCCCCTCCCCTCGATGGCTCTTGCCAGCTGCTCTCTCCCTCCCTCTCCCCCCCCCCCCCCAGGCCCTGTGGCCTCTCTAACTTGCGAGCTTCTGTATTCTCATACGGACATATGAAGACACATTATGCTGAATCAGAGCCTTGGTCCACCCAGGTCAGGATTGCCCACTCAAGCTGGCAGCGGCTCTCCAGGGTCTCAGGCCGAGGTCTTTCGCATCACCGCCTGCCAGCTCCTGAATTGGAAATGCGGGGGCTTGAACCTGGGACCTTCTGTGTGCAAAACAGATGCTCTACCAGTGAGCCGCGGCCCGTCCCCTAAACCTTTTAGTGTGCCTCAGAATCTGTACTTCAGCTGAACACACACGAAGCTACCTTATGTAGAATCAGGCCTACTCTGACTGGCAGCAGCTCTCCCGGGACTCAGGCCAACACGGATGTCTTTCCTTTTCCCTCCCACCTGGTCCTTTTAACTGGAGGTACAGCTGCGCTTCATCAGAACCTCTTTGCTGGCTTAGATGAAGATTTCCCAGGGAACCTCGCATCTGGAACAAGGTTTATAGAATCAGAGAATCATAGAGTCAGAAGTCTGTCTAGTCCAACCCCCTGCTCAGAGCAAAATCAGCCTAGACTAAAGCATCCCTGTCCAGTGTTTGTCATGACACTGCCTGCTCATCGCAACAGCTTAACCAGGTAAGTCCAAGAAAATGAGGGTTGCCAGCCTTCAGGTGAGTCCTGGAGGTCTCCAGGTGAGGCCTGGGGAGCCAGTTTGGTGTGGTGGTTAAGAGCACAGACTCTAATCTGGGAGAACCGGGTTCAGTTCCCCCACATGCAGCTGCTGGTGGGACCTTGCATCAGTGACAAGTTCTTTTAGAGCTGTTCTCTCGTGAGCAGTTCTCTCAAAGCTCTCTCCGCCTCACCTACAGCCCCACAGTCCGTTTGGTGCCGTGGTCAAGAGCGGCAGACTCTAACCTGGAGAACCGGGTTTGATTCCCCATTCCTCCACATGCAGCTGCTGGTGTGACCTTGGGTCAGTCACAAGTTCTTTCAGAGCTGTTCTCTCAAGGGCAGTCCTCAAAGGAGCTCTCTCTGCCCCGCCTGCTTCACAGGGCGTCTGTTGTGGGGAGGGGAAGGGGAAGGAGATTGTAAGCTGCTCTGAGACTCCTTCGTGTTGTGAAGAGCGGGGTATAAATCCAATCTCCTCCTCCTCCTCTTCATCGGAACAGCTTAACCAGATAAGACCAAGAAAATTAGGGTTGCCAGCCACCAGGTGAGGCCTGGAGATTTCCCAGAATCTCCAGATGACAGACATCAATTCCCCTGGAAAAAATGGTTGCTTCAGAAGGGGGACTCTCTGGCATCACATCCCCTCCCCAAACCCTTCTCTCCCTCGGCCCCACCCCCAAACCTCCAGGAATTTCCCAACCCGAAGCTGGCAACTCTCTTGCCCACCCTGCCCATCGGAGCAGGCTACCAGCTTCTACATCGCTTGTTCCTGGAAATCTCTGCGCTGTTGCTTCCAGAGCAAGGATAGCCGAGCCGGAAGCCTGCCGGATCAATCAGGCCCCCGAGACGGCTTCATCTACCCACCCGGCAGCCCTCCTGAATTTAAAGCACCGCCTAATTTAAAAATAAAATTGCGCTTTGTTTCTCTCCCAAGGAAAAGGAGTAACAAGATGCGGTGTTGTCCGTGTAAATATGGCTTTGTGCTGGCAACAGTGGAGGGAGAATAAAGTTCCCCCCAAGGGATTATTAGGAAAGGGGCTGAAAATAAAAAATAATAAATAAAATAAAATAAAATAAAAGCAGCTTAATGTCCTTGCGCAGAACACCGATGTGGCCTTGTTCTCTCATCCTTCGCTCCATCTCAAACTGGACTTTTAAATCTTTTTTTTGGGGGGGGGGGGTTATTTATCTGAGTTTTTAAATTATACAGTTCATATAACATAAAGGAAAAACAACATTTACATATATCCGAGCCTAACCCTTACTGTTTGCCTAACCATATATACATTCTAGACCATTTATCGTCTTCTTCGTACTGTACTTCTTCCTCGTCACCTAATTGCCTTTGACCCATTCGGTCACTTTCTGCAGCCTCTAATAGCTTCTGTATAATTTCATCTTGTATTGGCCCATCTTCTGATTTCCATTTTTTTTGCCCAAAGGATTCGTGCAGTTGTTAAAACATATATTATGAAAGATACATTTTTTTTTGATATGTCATTAGGAAGCATGTTCAACAAGAAAATTTCTGGTTTCAAATCTAATTCGATTTCCATGATCATTTTCTTTATCATCCTCCAAAATTTTAGAGTTTTTCTACACTGCCACCACATGTGAAAGTATGTTCCTGTTTTTGTTAAACATTTCCAACACTTTTTGTTAACATTACTATAACATCTCGCTAATCTATCCAGAGTCCAATACCATCTATAAAAGACTTTATAAATATTTTCTTTATAGGATGCTGCCTTTACCATTTGTATAGCCTTCCATACTTTACCCCAGTCATCTGTTGGTATGGAATAGCCAAAATCCTGCATCCATGTTACCATTTCTTTGCTGATTTGGTCTTCTTGGACTTCTAAGTCTAGTAAGAATCTATAGACTTTCTTAATCACTTTCTCATTTCTTATCAGCAATGTTTTCTCAAAGTCACTCAGTGATTTATTAATCCCTTGCCTTTTATCTATGTCAAATCTGGATTTTAATTGTAGTCTTTGCCACCAAGATAAGTCAAGGTTATATTCTTTTTTAAATTCTCCCTCTGTTTTAAGTTCTCCTTTACTATTTAATAGTTCTCTATAGGTTCTCTATAGGTGGACTTTTTAATCTTGATCTATTGGAAACATTTCTCAGCTGCCTTTCTGCTGCGTGGAACTCGAGATGGCTTGCAATGTAAATAAGTCCGCAGTTATAAAAACACAGAAAAACCCGCCGTTTGAAATCTCCAATTAAGACGACCAATAAAGGGAAAAAACTAAATTAGCCAAAATTGCCGTCCTAATAGGGTTTGGTGGCAGCGGGAGCTCCCCGATTGATCTATTACGATTGATCTCCAAAATGTAGACATCAGTTCCCCTGGAGGAAATGGCTGCTTTGGAGGGGGGACTCTATGGCACGGTTCCCTACTGAGGCCCCTCCCCGCTCCAAACCCCGCCCTTCCCAGGCTCCACCCCCAAAATCTACAAGGATTTCCCAACCCAAAACTGGCAACTCTAAGTCTTAGGCTGTGGTCATCTTGATTGGGTTGCACCAGTTCCCTCTCGCATTTAAAATCGCTGATCAGACGCCTGCCTCCACCTCCCACACCAAAGCACGCTCACTCGCGCAATCCTCCTGGTTCCCTAGCAAGGTTTCCTACCCCTGGAAAATCAAGTACTTTCTGGATATTTGCCCTTTGAATCTGCAATTTTGCAGATCTGGACAGCCATCTCTCGCAATGATCGCGATTAGAAGAAGAAGAAGGAGAGATTGGATTTATATCCTGCCCTTCACTCACTTGGAGTCTCAGAGCGGCTTACAAACTCCTTTCCCTTCCCCTCCCCACAACAGACACCCTGTGAGGTAGGTGGGGCTGAGAGAGCTCTTTCCCAAGCTGTCCTTGAGAGAACAGCTGGTACAGAGCTATGGCTTGCCCAAGGTCATCCAGCAGGTGCAAGTGGAGAAGTGGGGAATCAAACCCGGCTCTTCCAGGTTAGAGTCCGCGCACTTAACCACTACATCAAACTGGCTCTGTTTCAGATGGCTAGGTCATCTAAACGTCCTTCTCGTGATGTTCCCTTTCCCCGCAAGCTTCTGCTGTTGTGCGCATGAGCGACCCTGCGCTGAATCATGCAATGTATAAACTTTCAAGCGCACATCTAGACTGCAGTGCTAAGTTGGACATCGCTGGTTAATTTTGTTCACTGTTTTTTTTTGGGGGGGGGGGACCTGCAAGAACAAGGGAATACGGCAAGTCCCAGTGGGAGTGGTGCTTCGGCCATGTGCATATGCGCATGCGCAAAGCCAATTTTTATTTTTAAAAAACAAGCTGCCCGGGCAGCACAGCTAGCTGTACGGTGCCCAGAGCCTCGTCACGCAATGCAAGCGGTTCGGGGAGGGGTGTGTGATCATCCCAACCTGGGGAAAAAAAAAATTCCCGATCAAATCTATAGTGGGAACAAATCGGGATAAGCTTGCTGTGTGACCACAGCCTTAAATAAGACTGGCTTTAACTGCCTCCTGGAGATTGAAAGTGAGGGTGCCAGCTGCACCTCCCCAGGGAGGTTGTTCTATAATTGTGGGGCAGCCACCCAAAAGGCCCTGTCTCGTGTGCCCACCAAACAAGCGTCTTTGATTGGTGGGACAGTCAGGAGGCGGTCTCCCTGGGATCTTATTTCCCTGGGGGGAACGGAGGGGAGAAGATGGCCCTTCAGAGACCCTGCTTTAAATGGCTTTAAAGGTCAAAACCAACACCTCGAATTGGGCTTGGGAGTGGATTGGTAGCGAGTGCAAGGCCTGCAGTATCGAGATCACATGCTCCCAATAGCTGTCCCAAACTGGCAGTCCCCTCACGGCATTCTGCACTGCTTAATACTTCAAAGTGTTGCTGGGATGGGTGGAAAGGGACAGAAAGGGGAAACCAAAATGACTTGAGTCTCTTCCTTCCAAACAAGGGCTAAAGAGCTTGGGTTTTTTTTAGCTTAGAGAAGAGACGACTAAGGGGAGGCCGAAGAGAAGGTTCTAAGATCATCCATTTTATGGAAAAAGCAGGTAAAGGTAAGATATGACCTATATGTGTGATGTCGTGGTTAAGAAGAAGAAGAAGAGATTGGATTTATACCCCGCCCTTCACTCACTTGGAGTCTCAGAGCGGCTTACAAACCCCTTTTCCCTTCCCCTCCCCACAACAGACACCCTGGGAGGTAGGTGGGGCTGAGCGAGCTCTTTCCCAAGCTGTCCTTGAGGGAACAGCTGGTACAGAGCTATGGCTTGCCCAAGGTCATCCAGCCAGGTGCAAGTGGAGGAGTGGGGAATCAAACCCGGTTCTCCCAGATTAGAGTCCGCGCACTTAACCACTACACCAAACTGGCTCTCTGGTTAAGACTGTTGGACTGGTATCTCTGGGAGACCCAAGTTTTAAAACTAGAACTCGAGGGCCTCCAATGAAGCTGATGGGCAGTTGATTCAGGGCGGACAAAAGGAAATACTGCTTTACACAGAGAGTGATGAAGGTGTGGAATCTGCTGCCAGAGGACGTGGTGATGGCTGAAGACACAGACAGCTCTAAAAGGGCATTAGACAGATTCATGGAGGAGAGGTCTATCACTGGATACTAGCCATGGCGACTAAAGGGAACCTCCATGTTCAGAGGCAGTTAACTTCTGAATCCCTGTGCCAGAAGGCAACGTCAGGGGAAGGCCTCGGCCTCTATGCCCTGTTGTTGGCCCTCCAGAGGAACTGGCTGGCCACTGTGTGAGACAGGATGCTGGACTGGGTGGACCACTGGTCTGATCCAGCAGGGCTCTTCTGAGGTTCTGCTGAAGGCCTCGGCCTCTATGCCCTGTTGTTGGCCCTCCAGAGGAACTGGTTGGCCCCTGTGTGAGACAGGATGCTGGACTAGATGGACTGGTCTGATCCAGCAGGGCTCTTCTGATGTTCTTATGAAAGCCTCAGCCTCTATGCCCTGTTGTTGGCCCTCCAGAGGAACTGGTTGGCCACTGGGTGAGACAGGAGGGTGGACTAGATGGACTGGTCTGATCCAGCAGGGCTCTTCTGATGTTCTTATGAAGGCCTCAGCCTCTATGCCCTGTTGTTGGCCCTCCAGAGGAACTGGCTGGCCACTGTGTGAGACAGGATGCTGGACTGGGTGGACCACTGGTCTGATCCAGCAGGGCTCTTCTGAGGTTCTGCTGAAGGCCTCGGCCTCTATGCCCTGTTGTTGGCCCTCCAGAGGAACTGGTTGGCCCCTGTGTGAGACAGGATGCTGGACTAGATGGACTGGTCTGATCCAGCAGGGCTCTTCTGATGTTCTTATGAAAGCCTCAGCCTCTATGCCCTGTTGTTGGCCCTCCAGAGGAACTGGTTGGCCACTGGGTGAGACTAGGGTTGCCAAGTCTTAGGGCCTCACCGGCGGGGGGGAGTCCTCCTCCGGCCGGGAGTTTCTCCTAGCGCGCGCGCCCAGCGACGTCACCAGAAGTGACGTCAGCACGCTGGGGGCGTTGCCAGGGTGACGCTCTGGCAATCGCCCCAAAACTCTATGGTATCATAGAGTTTGGGGGCAATTGCCAGAGTGTCGCCCTGGCAACGCCCCCAACGTGCTGACGTCACTTCCGGTGACGTCATTACGTCGTCCTCGCTGGACGACTTCGGGGGTGGGGTTCCCCCCACCGGCCAAATGCTGGCCGGCGGATCGGGAACCCCTTTAGCGGGGGATCCCCCGGCCCCCTGGGCTGACTTGGTAGCCCTAGGTGAGACAGGAGGCTGGACTAGAGTGACCACTGGTCTCATCCACTCTTCTGATGTTTTTACCATAGATTCCAGATAGAACCTCTCACCAAATTCCCCCCCTCCTCAGGCTCTGCCCCCAAATCTCCAGTGATATCCCATGCTGGAGTTGGGAACCCTACTGGTCTCCCTCACAGGGTTGTTTTGAGGGTAAAATGTAGGAAAGGAGAGGTACGTACAACACCCTGAACTTCTGGGAGGAAAGACAGGGTCAAAATGTAATCAATGGAATTGATTACATTGAACAAACTGATAGAGTCAGGCGGGCAGCCGCGTTGGTCTGAAGCAGCAGGACCAATTTTGAGTCCAGAGGTACCTTTGAGACCAACAAAGTTTAATTCCTGGTATAAGCTTTTGTGCACATGAAACCCTACACCCAGAATTAAACTTCGTTGGTCTCAAAGATGCCACTGCGCTCAAACGCTGTTCCCTTGAACAAATTGGTTGCTCACTGTCGAAAGGAAGGTATATTGCAGTTTGGTGTAGCGCTTAAGTGCGTGGACTCTAATCTGGAAGAACCAGGTTTGATTCCTCACTCCTCCACTTGCACCTGCTAGATGACCTTGGGCAAGCCATAGTTCTGTCAGAGCTGTTCTTGAAAAAGAGCTGTTTCTGTCAGAGCTCTCTCAGCCCCACCTACCTCCCAGGGTGTCTGTTGTGGGGAGGGGAAGGGAAAGGAGTTTGTAAGCCACTCTGAGACTCCCTTGGGTAGTGAAGGGCGGGGTATAAATCCAATCTCTTCTTCTTCTTCTTTTTCTTGCATATGCTCAGAGGCACAGTTAATCTGTAACCTGCAGTCAGTTTGGAAACATTTGAGGGCTCAACAGAAACTCTGCTTTCGGGCATCTTATGTTAACTGTTCTCAGCCGCAGTCTGAGCTAGACAAATCATTGATCCCACCTGATTTGGCGGATCTTAAATCTCCCTTTCCCCGGCTTACCCCCCACTCTGTTCCTTTCCTCCCCGCATTGATCAGCGGATCAATTTCCTCCACATGCTGTCCTTGCTGCGCTTGGGTAATTGAGAGCGGCAGAACGAACTCAAAACCCCCCTCACCAATGCTCCCTCTAAGCAGTGGAGTCTTGTGAGCAGAAATTCCCCTTGGTGAGCCGCGGGCATTAAAGTTGTGAGTGAGCAATTTGGCTGCTGCATCAATTAGTTTGCTCTGGAGCCCTCCTTCCTGAGAGGAGACAGAAATGTGTCTGCCGGAGGCTATAAAATGGTGTGCTAGCCCACATAAGAACATAAGAGAAGCCAATGTTGGATCAGGCCAATGGCCCCTCCAGTCCAACACTCTGTACCACACAGTGGCCAAAAACACCAGGTGCCCTCAGAAGGTCCAGCAGTGGGGCCAGGACACTAGAAGCCCTCCCACTGTTGCCCCCCCCCTCAAGCACCAAGAATACAGAGCATCCCTTGCCCCAGACTGAGAGTTTCTATCTATACTTTGTGGCTAATAGCCACTGATGGACCTCTGCTCCAGATGTTTATCTAATTCCCTCTTGAAGCCGTCCATGCCTGTAGCCGCCGCCACCTCCTGAATTCCACATGTTAACCATTCTTTGGGTGAAGAAGGACTTCCTTTTATCTGTTCTAACCCGACTGCTCAGCAATTTCATGGAGTGCCCACGAGTTTTTGTATTGTGAGAAAGGGAGAAAAGGACTTCTTTCTCTACCTGCTCTATCCCTTGCATAATCTTATAAACCTCTATCATGTCACCCCTCAACCGTCATTTCTCCAAGCTAAAGAGCCCCGAGCGCTTCAACCTTTCTTCATAGGAAAAGTGTTCCAACCCTTCTATCATTCTAGTTGCCCTTTCCTGCACTTTTCCCAATGCTATAATATCCTTTCTGAAGTGTGGCGACCAGAACTCTGCACAGTACTCCAAATGAGGTCGCACCATCGATTTATACAGGAGCATTATCAGGGGTCCTTTCGTAGAAAAAGAGGTGCAGGAGCTCATTAGAATAACTCAGTAGCTTACAAACTCCTTCCCCTTCCCCTCCCCACAACAGACACCCTGTGAGGCAGGTGGGGCTGAGAGAGCTCTTTTCAGAACTGTCTTTGAGAGAACAGCTCTGAAAGCACTGTGGCTTGCCCAAGGTCATCCAGCAGCTGCAAGTGGAGAAGTGGGGAATCAAACCCGGTTCTCCCAGATTAGAGTCCGCACACTTAACAACTACACCGAAGAAGAAGAAAAGAGGAAGAGGAGGAGAAGGAGATTGGATTTATACCCGGCCTTTCACTTGTAGTCTCAGAGCGGCTTACAAACTCCTTTCCCTTCCCTTCCCCACAAGAGACACCCTGTAAGCAAGGCAAAACTGAGAGAGCTCTTTTGAGGTCTGCTCTTGAGAGAACAGCTCTGAGAGAACTATGGCTTGCCCCAGGTCATCCAGCAGCTGCAAGTGGAGGAGTGGGGAATCAAACCCGGTTCTCCCAGATTAGGGTCCACGCATTTAGCCACTACACCAAAGAAGAAGAAGAAGATGACAAGAAGACAATGACTTTGTTGGAACTTTCTGCCTACGAACATCAGGGGCCCGTGGGACTTGTTACAATTCCTCAGGGCCTGCTAGGCCAAGTGGCTCTGCCAGCAGCGATTTTTAACAATAGTTTTAACAACAACCAGCCTATTAACTGCTCTCTCATCTTCTCCCCACCCCCCCGCCCCCCGCATGCTAATGCTTTGCACTACAGCACCACGTAGATGTTCGGTTTTACGGTTCTGTATTTCAGAATGTCATAATGTATTTTGTATGAACTTGTCCCGCGCCGCGCTGAGCTTGTCTGTGGGGAGGGTGCTGTAGAAGCCGAATGAAATAAAGACATAATAAACAACGCTCTCCCCGTTCGACTGCAACCTGAATGTGAACCGGATCTGCTTGAATAAATCTAAGGGGTTTATTGCAATATATTTTTTGGGATATTCCTGACGGTTAGAGCAGTTCCTCAGTGGAAGATGCCTCCTCGGGAGGTGGTGGGCTCTCCTTATTTGGAGGTTTTCCAACAGAGGCTAGAGGACCATCTGGCAGCAATGCTAATTCTGTGAACTCGGGCAGATCACGAGAGGGAGGGCAGGAAGGGTTGCCTCAGTGCTCAGGTCTCGTGGCCCTTTCTGACACACCCAGGGAAATGCTGATCGCCACTTTGGGGTCAGGAAGCCATTTTTCTCCAGGCCATTTTGACTGGAGATTTTGGAGGTTTTTTGTCATCTTCTGGGCATGGAACAGCGGTCTCTGGGTGTGTGTGGGGTGTGTGTGTGTGTGGAATTTGTGGGTTTCCTGCCTTGTGCAGGGGGTTGGACTAGATGACCCTGGGGACCCCTTCCCACTCTACGATTCTGTGATTTCTTTACTGCGCGTAGGAGCATTTTATTTATTTATTTATTTATTTGAATTTCTATCCCGCCTAGCCAGCACAAAGCGGCTCTAGGCGGCTCACAACATTTAAAATCAGTATACAAAATCAATTCATAATTTAACAGTAAAACCAATAAACCCACTAAAAATGGCGGTAATTTACAAATCCAGCACCAGAGACAGTAACTGCATCTACTACTTCTTCCCCCTGGCCAGGACCAATCACCAGGAGATGAACCGGGCAATGCTCCCTCTAAGCTGTGAAGTCTTGTGAGCAAAAATTCCATTCTGTGAGCTACTGGCGTTAAAAGTTGTGAGCAAGTGATTCGACTGCTGCATAAATTACTTTGCTCTGGAGCCATCCTTCCTGAGCGAAGACAAAAATGTGTGAGCCGGAGGCTAAAAAACTGTGAGCTGGCTCACACTAACTCAGCTTAGAGGGAACACTGGTACCGGGCCTACACATCACTGGCCACATTACCCGTGGCCATTTTCCCCAGCGGCGGCCCCAAACGCCTGGCGGAAGAGCTCCATCTTGCAGGCCCTGCGGAACTGCAAAAGGTCCCGCAGGGCCCTGATATCTTCCGAGAGCTCATTCCACCAGTGGGGGGCCGCCACTGAGAAGGCTCTATTCCTGGTGGTCGTCAATCTGGCCTCTCTCAGGCCAGGCAAAGTCAGGCGATGTTGTGAGCCTGATCGCAGTGCTCTCTGGGGTATATACGGGGAAAGGCGGTCCCTCAGGTAGGCAGGCCCCTGACCATATAGGGCTTTAAAGGTCAAAACCAGCACCTTGAACCGGATCCGGTACACTATCGGCAGCCAGTGCAGTGTCCTCAGCGCAGGCTGGATGTGGTCCCTCGCAGAGAGACCTCATGCTTCTATGAGTGGGCAAAGCTCTGCTCCGTTCAGCAAATATCCCAGTAGGGGCTTTCTGGCCAGTGCTCCCTCTAAGCTGTGGAGTCTTGTCAGCGGAAATTCTACTTTGTGAGCTACTGGCATTCAAGCTGTGAGCGAGCGCTTTGGCTGCTGCATCATTTATTTATTTATTTATTTATTTTTCGTATTTATATCCCGCCCTCCCCGCAAGCGGGCTCAGGGCGGCTTACATGGGCCAGAGGCCGGTTCGGTACATTGACCTGTAAAATCGATTAAAAACAGTACAATAAATAACAATAAATAACATTCAACAAATAAATACTCCTAAAAGCTTCCATAAAACAGCGTTCGATGGCGACCAAGTGGCTGATCTACCCCCCCCCCCCTCGGCCACCGCTGAGACCGTGTTGGACCAGGGCACATCAAGATGGTTGTGATGTCAGCTGGTATCCTAATATCATCGGTGGCGGCTCCTATTCAAAAGCCTGGCGGAAGAGCTCCGTCTTGCAGGCCCTGCGGAACTGCATAAGGTCCCGCAGGGCCCTGATCTCCTCTGGGAGCTCGTTCCACCAGATAGGAGCCGCCACCGAAAAAGCCCTGGTCCTCGTTCTGGCCAGCCTGGCGTCTCTGGGGCCAGGAACACGTAGCCTGTGTTCAGACCCCGACCATAGTGCTCTCTGGGGTTGATATGGAGAAAGGCGGTCCCTAAGGTATGTTGGACCCTGGCCATATAGGGCTTTATAGGTAAGAACCAGCACTTTGAAGCGAACTCGGTATGCTATAGGCAGCCAGTGCAGCGCCGCCAGCACAGGCCCGACGTGGTCCCGCCTTGCGAGACCCATCAGTAGCCTGGCCGCGGCATTCTGCACCAGCTGCAGCTTCCGGGTTTGCACCAAAGGCAGCCCCATGTAGAGAGCGTTACAGTAGTCTAGCCTCGAGGTGACCGTCGCATGGATCACTGTGGCGAGGCCATCGCGGTCCAGGTAGGGAACCAGCTGCCTCGCCAGCCGTAGGTGATAAAAGGCTGACTTGGCAGTGGCTGCTACCTGGGCCTCCATTGACAAAGAAGGCTCCAGGAGCACTCCCAGACTCCTCGCCCTCGGCGCTGGCACCAATGGCACCCCGTCGAAGGTCGGGAGCGGGACCCCCCACTCCGGACCGCAGCGGCCCAGGCACAGGACCTCTGTCTTCGCCGGGTTCAATTTCAACCTGCTAGATCTGAGCCAGTCAGCCACGGCGTGCAATGCCCGGTCAAGATCGTCCGGGCCGGAGTCCGACCGGCCGCCCAACATCAGATAGAGCTGGGTGTCATCCGCATACTGATGACATCCCAGCCCAAACCTCCGGACAATCTGGGCAAGGAGGCGCATATAGATATTAAAGAGCATCGGGGAGAGCACTGCCCCTTGCGGCACACCGCATTCGAGCGGGTGCCTCGAGGACTGCTGCTCCCCTAGCACCACCCTTTGTCCCCGACCCTGGAGAAATGAGACGAGCCATTGTAGGGCCCGCCCCCTGATTCCCACGTCGGCAAGGCGGCGGGACAGCAGCCGATGATCTACTGTGTCGAATGCTGCCGACAAGTCGAGCAGCAGCAATACCGCCCCACCGCCCTGATCCAGATGTCGTCGGAGGTTGTCCGTTAGAGCGACCAGAGCGGTCTCCGTCCCATAGCCCGGGCGAAAGCCGGACTGAAAGGGGTCAAGAACCGAAGCGTCATCCAGATACCTCTGTAACTGTAACGCCACCGCCCTCTCTATTAATTTGCCCAAATAGGGCAAATTGGACACCGGCCTATAATTAGCCAATTCTGCCGGGTCTAGATGTGACTTTTTTAGGAGTGGGCAGACCATCGCTTCCTTGAGAGCCCCCGGGAATTTCCCTTCAACAAGGGAGGAGTTAATTATTTCCCGGGCGGTACCTCGCAACCCCTCGTGGCCAGATCTTATAAGCCAGGACGGGCACGGATCAAGGCTGCATGTGGTTGGGCGAACAGTCAAGAGCAGTCTGTCAACTTCCTCAAGATCCAGCTGGTCGAACCCATCTAAGCCCGGAAATGAAGACATGCAAGGGGCCTCGAGTTCACTCACTGTATCATTTGTGGCGGGGAGGTCTCGGCGGAGCGACAAGACTTTCTCTGCAAAATAGCTCGCAAATGCCTCACAGCCAATTTCCGATTCCCTAGCATTTACTCTGCCATGTGGCAGTACTGTTAACGACCGAATTGTCCTAAATAATTGGGCTGGGCGTGAGCTAGCGGATGCAATCTCGGCGGCAAAGAATTCTTTCTTTGCCGCCTTAGTTGCCATCTCATAGGCTTTCATAAGCGTCCTATAAGATGCCCTTGTTGCTTCGTGGCGAGTGCGGCGCCACCATCTCTCTAGCTGTCTTGGCTCCCGCTTCGCCTGGCGCAATTCCTGGGTATACCAAGGGGCCAGTCTATTGCGGGGGCGGAGAGGGCGCCTGGGAGCGATCTCGTCGATAGCTGTAGCGAGCCGGTTGTGCCAATCTTCAACCAGCTCATCCAACGAGCCGCCAGGGGGCTTCGGTTCCCGCAGGGCCATCTGGAACCGCTCCGGGTCCATTTGGCTCCGCAGGCGAGCCAAAATCGGCTCACTGCCTCGGGGCTGGGGCAGGAAGTTCAGATGGGCCCCCAGGGCAAAGTGGTCCGACCACGGCACTACCGAAGTGGTAATTCGGTCCACTACAACCCCCACAGCAAAGATCAGATCAAGCATATGTCCGGCCCGGTGTGTAGGGGCCGAGATGTACTGAGAGAGTCCTAGTGCCGCCATGGATGACACCAGGTCCACCCCCTAACCAGAGGCCGCATCATCAGCATGGACGTTGAAGTCACCCAGAACCAAAAGGTTAGGGTACTCCAACGCCCAGCCCGATACGGCCTCCAGCAGGGATGGCAGGCTGCTGGCTGGTGCATTAGGCGGTCGGTACACCAGCCACACAGCCAAACTCTCTTCAGCCTCCCACACCAGGCCAACACATTCAATGCCCGTGATCTCCACCGGTGGAAGCGCCCTGAAGGAGTAAGCCTCCCGAATGAAAATCGCGACCCCCCCCCCGCCCCATAGTCCGTGATTGGTGAAGGACCGCAAACCCTGGCAGGGCCATTTGGGAGAGCGCTACGTTCTCTCCCTCCCGGACCCAGGTCTCGGTCACACAAGCCAGGTCAGCCTGTTGGTCCCCCAGGAAATCCCGGAGGACCGCAGTCTTGTTGTTAATTGACCTGGCATTGCACAGCACCAATGACGGAGAGGGGTTATTCCTAGCCCCACTGCCAACAACCGTCGGGATGGGTCGCAGGCTGGAAGGGCGTCGAGCTTTCCTGTTTCTCCACGTCCTTCAAATAGTTTGCTCTGGAGCCCTCCTGCCTGAGCTGAGACAAAACTGTGTGAGCCAGAGGCTAAAAAACTGTGAGCTAGCTCGCACGAACTCAGCTTAGAGGGAACACGGGAAGTGGCTCCTGGCATATACTGACACTGACCCTGATATTCGATTCTTCTTCAGCTTGCACGAACTCAGCTTAGAGGGAACACGGGAAGTGGCACCCCAGCATATACTGACCCTGACCCTGATATTCGATTCTTCTTCAGAGTTAATCATCAGGACCAAAGTTCCTTCCTTTTTCGTCCCAAGAGTCAGTGATTCAGGGGCACCCAGAAAACTCCGCTCTGTTTGCTGCCTTGAGGCTTCCATCTCCCAGTTTGAAGTAGTGGTGAAGTGCGCGGACTCTAATCTGGGAGAACCAGGTTTGATTCCCCACTCCTCCTCTTGCAGCTGCTGGATGACCTTGGGCAAGCCATAGCTCTGGCACAGCTGTTCCCTCAAGGGCAGTTCTGTAAAGAGCCCTCTCAGCCCTGCCTACCTCACAGGGTGTCTGTTGTGGGGTGGGGAGGGGAAGGGAAAGGAGATGGTAAGCCGCTCTGAGACTCCTTCAGGTAGCGAAGGGCGGGTTGGTGTAGTAGTTAAGTGCGCGGACTCTAATCTGGGAGAAATGGGTTTGATTCCCCACTCCTCCACATGCAGCTGCTGGATGACCCTGGGCAATCCATAGTTCTGGCACAGCTGTTCTTGGGTCAGTCACAAGTTCTCTCAGAACTGTTCTCTCAAGGGCAGTCCTCGGAAGAGCTCTCTCAGCCCCACCTACCTAAGCTGCTCTGAGACTCCTTTGGGTAGTGAAGGGTGGGGTATAAATCCAATCTCTTCTCTTCTCCCAAGGCAAATGGAAGGCACCACACAGGGGTGTCACAAACAGCTCAATCCAATCGAGGCCCTAAGTAAGTCTCCCCCACCCATGTGTTGACATGTCAGCGCAATCACGTCTCTCACTGAGAACAGAAAAGGTTTCTGCATGGGTAGGGGGGATGCTACTTCCATCCAAGCAAGCTGCTTCCTCAGCCCAAACAAGATATTGAGCTATTGATCTCGGCGCCCACTGAGAGACCAAGAGACGCGCTGTGCGGAGAAGAGAGAAAACGGACTTCGGAGGAAATCTGAAAGGAAGACAGACCTACCTGCCGCTGTTCGTTATGCTACATAAATGGAACCTCAATGCACAGAAGCAGTGTACCCTGGCGTGTCGTGGAGAGGCCACTGTTTAGAGCAGGGGTGGCCAAACTTGCTTAAGGTAAGAGCCACACAGAATAAACGTCAGATGTTTGAGAGCCACAAGACATGAACAAATATTACGCACATGTTTCTACTGGAAAATATGCAAATTTGCTTTTTATTAACATTAAACGAGGCTGCCAAAAATAAAAACGAAAGGGGGGGGGACAGATATTGATGATGATATTTATTTGCCCAATGATATTTATTTGTTTGCTAATGATATTGATGTGTCTAACAGAGAGAGAGGTGGAAAGAAAGAATGGAAGAGGTGGAAAGAAAGAGAGAGAGAGCAAATAGATGGGGAGCCGCACAATATGTGTGAAAGAGCCGCATGTGGCTCCTGAGCCACAGTTTGGCCACCCCTGGTTTAGAGGCAGAGGACCTGCTTTTTGGGGCCACGGTGGCTCAAATGGTTAAGACCCTGAGCTGCAGAGTGGAAGGTCGGGGGCTCGGCAGTTTGAGACCCAAGTGCCGCGGGACGGAGTGAGCTCCCGTCTCTGGCCCCAGCTCCTGCCAACCTAGCAGTTCGAAAGTAAGACATTGCAAGTAGATAAATAGGAACTGCTTCAGTGGGAAGGTAACAGCATTCTGTGCGCCTCGGCGTCTAGTCATGCTGGCCACATGGCCACGGAAAAATCTTCGGACAGTGCAGGCTCTTCGGCTTGGAAACAGAGATGAGCACCGCATCCCTAGAGTCAG
The DNA here is from genome assembly GCA_029233225.1 of Lepidodactylus listeri. Taxonomy (NCBI): domain Eukaryota; kingdom Metazoa; phylum Chordata; class Lepidosauria; order Squamata; family Gekkonidae; genus Lepidodactylus; species Lepidodactylus listeri. The sequence continues at coordinate 6,966,172 of JARCFY010000002.1, forward strand.
ATTCAACTGGCTTTCGAGCAAGGGAAACCTTTACCTTTACCTGCTTTTTATACAGAAGGTCAGAGGAATCCAGTTCAAGAAGTGTTGCCAGCTCTCGGATGGGAAATACCTGGAGATTTGGGGGTGGAACCCGTGGAAGGAGGGGTTTGGGGAGCGGAGGGATCTCAGCAGGGTATAAATGCTTCAGATACCTCTGGTATCTGTGGAAGTGAGCCGTGACTCACAAAAGCTCATCCCCGGCCAGAATTTTTGCTGGTCTTTAAGCTGTTCCTGGACTTTTCTTTTGTACTATAACATTTATTTTATTTATCCGCTTCATTTTTACCCCACCTTTCTATCCAATTGAGGCCCAAGGTGGCTTCCGCAATTCACCTTCCCTCCATTTTATTCTCACAACAACCCCCCTGTGAGGTAGGTTAGGCCAAGAAACAGAGTGACTGGTCCAAGGTCGCCCAGTGCGCTTCCATGGCACGGGTGGGGATTTGAACCCTGGGTCTCCAGATACTAGTCCGACACCACTACATGATCCTGGCTGTCACCTGACATTCCCCCGATATGGCAGCAGCCAACTCTGCCTTGCCTTCTTGAGTCACGGGGCAGTCTGGGTCGTCAACTCTGGCTGGGAAATTCCTGGAGATTTGGAACCTAGGGGTACACCCCATTTGGTGTGGTGGTTAGGAGCACGGACTCTAATCTGGGAGAACCGGGTTTGATTCCCCACTCCTCCTCCACATGCAGCTGCTAGTGTGACCTTGGCTCAGTCACAAGTTCTCTCAGAGCTGTTCTTTCATGAGCAGTCCTCGAAAGAGCTCTCTCAGCCCCAGGATATAAATCCAATCTCTTCTTCTTTTAGATGATGATGATGATGAAGAAGAAGATAGATAGATAGATAGATAGATATGGTGTAGTGGTTAGGAGTGTGGACTCTAATCTGGGAGAACCGGGTTCGATTCCCCATTCCTCCATGTGCAGCTGCTGGTGGGACCTTGGGTCAGTCACAAATTCTCTCAGAGCTGTTCTCTCAAGGGCAGTTCTCAAACGAGCTCACTCAGCCCCACCTAACTCGCAGGGTGTCTGTTGGGGGGAGAGGAAGGGAAAGGAGTTCGTAAGCCACCCTGAGACTCCCTTGGGTAATGAAGGGCAGGATGTAAATCCAATCTCTTCTTCTTCTAGATGAGAGAGAGAGAGAGAGAGAGATTTGGTGCAGTGGTTAGGAGTGCAGACTCTAATCTGGGAGAACCAGGTTTGATTCCCCTTCTCCACATGCAGCTTTAGGTCAGAGGAATCCAGTTCAAGAAGTGTTGCCAGCTCTCGGATGGGAAATACCTGGAGATTTGGGGGTGGAACCCGTGGAAGGAGGGGTTTGGGGAGCAGAGGGATCTCAGCAGGGTATAAATGCTTCAGATACCTCTGGTATCTGTGGAAGTGAGCCGTGACTCACAAAAGCTCATCCCCGGCCACAATTTTTGCTGGTCTTTTTTTAGGTGTGACTTTAGGTCAGTCAAAAGTTCTCTCAGAGCTGTTCTCTCAGGGGCAGTGCTTGAAAGAGGTCTCTCAGCCCCACCTACCTCCCAGGATGTCTGTTGTGGGGAGGGGAAGGGAGAGGAAAGGAGATTTTAAGCTGCTCTGAGGCTTCTTCGGGTAGTGAAGGGCAGGGTGTAAATCCGATCTCTGTCCTTTCCGCACTAGACCTTGAATCCTGGTTCAACCCTGTCCCCGAACTTACATTCTACACTACACTTGAGTTCACCCCTGCAATTATCTCGGGGTATTTTTGTTTCCACATTACATTGAGGTCACCCCAGTTTCGCCTCACACGTTTCCCAGGGTAAACGGATGCTGTTATAACCAGGGATAAATGCAAAGTATTGTGTGTTGTGAGTTGAACTCTGATAAAACCAAGGATGAGATCCAAGTGCGGAAAGGACCAAATTCGACTTCTTTTTCTAGGGAGGGCCAGCCTCCAAAGCAGGCCTTTTGTCCGTGGAAACCGCTCCCCGTTGTCTGGAGATCAGTTGTAATTTCAGGAGATCTCCAGGCCCCCCCTGTAAGATGGCAACCCTGCCCCACCCCCAAATCTTCAGGAATTTCCCAACATGCAGCTGGCAGCCCTTCTAGGAGCACCCTCAGAGGATGGCGACATTCAGCCAGTGGGCCTCTTTCCCCACGGCTCCTTTCCCCTAACCTTCCCTCCCTTCGAGGCGGGCTCCCCTCTTCCCCTCCCTCCCTCCCTCCCCCTCCACAAGTGGGACCCCTTTCAATTGGTGCCACAAAAGGAGGGACTCTTGCCCCTGGCCCTTTTGACGGGAGGGGGTCGCCCCGCTGAAGATCAAATTAACTTTTGCACACTTCATTATGCCCCCCCCCCCTCCTCGCACATGGCAGCCGGATCTCGCCCGCCGGTTCTCCAGGCAATTAATCTTTGCACCTCCACCAGCCAACTGGCTATTGTTCAGCCGTGAATGGGGCGGAGGGTGGGGGGAGGTGGGGAGCTGCGCGCAGTGATAAGGAAGCCAGCAGGCTGGGAGGCAGGCAGAGAGCCCTCCATCCCCCCCCCCCCCGTGAGGGGTTCGGAGAAATAAAAAATCATGTTCCCCCCCCCCTTTTGGCACACTCCTTCTTGGCTGCTTCAAATCCCCCCCCTCCTTTTTGCCTCCCACCCATCTGTTTGAACAGGACGGTTCCCCAAAGGAATGGGGGGGGGCGGTAAAGGGAATTGATCGATGGTTGCTGTATACCATCGTTGCTGCGCGAAAGCAGAATTATTTGGTGGAAGGATTCAGGGGCGCCAAACGGTTGTGGTGGAGGAAGCGACGGCTGCAGGCGTAGCCAGCTTTAGAAGAGGATTAGACGGATTTGTGGAGGACGGGTCCATCGGTGGCTACTAGCCGTGGGTGCCTCAAGGGAACCTCCATGTTCAGAGGCAATCAACCCCCGCATCCGAGTGCCAGGGGAAACATTAGGGGAAGGCCTCAGCCTCTGTGCCCTGTTGGTGGCCCTCCAGAGGAACTGGTTGGCCACTGTGTGAGACAGGATGCTGGACTAGATGGACCATTGGTCTGACCCAGCAGGGCTCTTCTGATGTTCTGATGAAGGCCTCGGTCTCTCTGTTCTGTTGTTGGCCCTCCAGAGGAACTGGCTGGCCACTGTGTGAGACAGGATGCTGAACTAGATGGACCACTGGTCTGACCCAGCAGGGCTCTTCTGATGTTCTGATGAAGGCCTCGGTCTCTCTGTTCTGTTGTTGGCCCTCCAGAGGAACTGGTTGGCCACTGTGTGAGACAGGATGCTGAACTAGATGGACCACTGGTCTGACCCAGTAGGGCTCTTCTGATGTTCTGATGAAGGCCTCGGTCTCTCTGTTCTGTTCTTGGCCCTCCAGAGGAACTGGTTGGCCACTGTGTGAGACAAGATGCTGGACTGGATGGTCCACTGGTCTGATCCAGTACGGCTCTTCTGATGTCCTTATATTTTGATATAATTTTGACATCCAGATCATAAGTTATGAGAGATGTGTGGGAGAGGCCGTAGAAAGACAGGGAGTTTCAGGCTCCTACCAAAGCATGATGAACACGTGGAACTCACTGCCACAGGAAGTGGTGGCAACTACAAGCACAGACATCTTTGAGAGGGGATTGGGATAAACGTATGAAGTAGAAGTCCATGAGTGGCTATTAGCCACAAGGTATAGATGGAGCACTCTGTCTGGTGATGCTCCATATTCTTGGTGCTTGGGGGGCAAGAGTGGGGGGGATTCTGGAGTTCTGGTCCCCCTGGTGGACCTCCTGATGGGCCCTGGGTTTTGGCCACTGTGGGACGCAGAGTGTTGGACTGGATGGGCCACTGATCTGATCCAACATTGGCTTCTCTTATATGTTCTTACTGCCTGGAGATTCTGATAATGAAACCCTGGTTAACCTTTCGCAGCAGGCCTTTGCTCCTTCAGGGATGGAGGCAGTGATGGATCAGGAACAACCCTTGCATGGAGCTCCGTTAAAAAGGAATGGGAGTCATTGCTGAAGATTTGTGTGTTTCCTTACACTGCAGTAGATTTGGTTCGGGAGAAATCTCTTTGGAGCAGGAGAATGGCTTATAGCCAGCCTGATGTCCATCGGTTCCAGTACCTTGGAATTCCATGGTGGTGGTAGGAAGAACCCTCAAGTCTCGTATGGTACAATACACCAGGGTTTTTCTGAGCAAGAGACATTCAGAGTTAGTTTGCCATTTCCTCTTTCTGCGGGACAACTCTGGACTTCTTTGGCCGTCTCCTATCCAAGCGCTAACTAAGGCTAATTCTAATTAGCTTCCGAGATCCGATGAGATTGGGCTAGCCTGGGTCATCCAAGGCAGGACAAGAATTGTGCCACCGAGTTACAGCCAGCAAATGGCGACTCTGCTGTAGGGTTTTCAAGAAGAAGAAGAAGAAGAGATTGGATTTATACCCCGCCCTCCACTCCCCAAGGGAGTCTCAGAGCGGCTTACAAACTCCTTTTCCCTTCCCCTCCCCACAACAGACACCCTGTGAGGTAGGTGGGGCTGAGAGAGCTCTTTCCCAAGCTGTCCTTGAGGGAACAGCTGGTACAGAGCTATGGCTTGCCCAAGGTCATCCAGCCAGGTGCAAGTGGAGGAGTGGGGAATCAAACCCGGGTCTCTCAGATTAGAGTCTGAGCACTTAACCACTACACCAAACTGGCTTGTCTTCAAGACAAGAGTTGAATAGAGGTCTTTTTGCCATTGCCGACCTCTGCGTAGCAAGCCTGGACTACCTTGGTGGCCTCCCATCCAGTTGTGTGTGTGTGTGCAAAATGATGTCAAGTCAAAGCAGGCTTATGGTGGCCTTGTGGGGTTTTCAAGGCAAGAGACGTTCAGAAGTGGTTTGCCGTAGCCTGCCTCTGCGTAGCAACCCTGGACTTCCTGGGTGGTCTCCCATCCAAGTACTGACCAGGGCTGACCCTGCCTAGCTTCTGAGAGCTGATGAGATCAGGCTAGTTTCAGCCATCCAAGTCAGGGCAGACACACAGAGGTGGTTTGCCATTGCCTCTGCGTAGCAACCCTGGACTTCCTAAGTGGTCTCCCATCCAAGTACCAACCAGAGCTGACTCTCCTTAGTTTCCAAGATGTAATGAGATCAGGCTAGCCTGGGCCACCCAAGTCAAGCCAGGAGATGTTCAGAGGTGGTTCGCCATTGTCTGCCTCTGCGTAGCCACCCTAGACTTCCTTGGTGGTCTCCCATCCAAATACTAACCAGGGCTGATCCTGCTTAGCTTCTGAGATCTGACAAGATCAGGCTAGCTTGGGCCATCCAGGTCAAGGAACAAGAGGTTCAGACGCAGTTTGCCATTGCCAGCCTCTGCGTAGCAACTCTGGACCTCCTTGGTGATTTCACATCCAAATACTAACCAGGCCTGACCCTGCTCAGCTTCTGAGAGCTGACAAGATTGGGCTAGCTTGGGCCATTCAAGTCAAGGAACAAGAGGTTCAGACGCAGGTTACCATTGTCTGCCTCTGCGTAGCAACCCTGGACTTCCTTGGTGGTCTGGCATCCAAATACTAACCAGGGCTGACCCTGCTTGGCTTTTGAGATCTGACAAGATCAAGCTAGCTTGGGCCATCCTGGTCAAGGAAGAAGAGGTTTAGAGGCGTTTTGCCGTTGCCTGCCTCTGTGTAGCAACCCTAGACTTCCTTGGAGGTCTCCCATTCAAGTTCTAACTGGGGCCAACCCGGCTTAGCTTTAGCGCTCATAAGATCTGACTAGCCGTGGGCTATTCAGGGGGGCTCTGGGGAGGGGGCTGCTCCTTGAAAAATGTCTCAATTTTCCTGACTCAAAGCTCGCTTCATCAGAAACGGAGCAACTTTAACCAAGGACAGAGCTTGAATTTTGTTCTGGCGACGCTGGCAACCTGGGACTTCCTGCATGCTGAGCAGACTCTCTTCCACTGAGCCACACCCCCTCCCCACTACAGGCTAACATGAGTGCCCACCTGAAGGCGGACTTGGAATTTCTCGGCCTTTGTCACGCTAGCAGAACCTGCAGGGTGCTTTGCAGGGTGCAGGGAACCAGGTCTCTGACCCAGGAAACTGGCTGCCGAGGATTTGCCCCGAAGGAGTAGGTTTGGTGTGTCATTAATTTATTTTTAATTTTCCATGTAGTACAGCTGACAACTTAAAGAATGACCGTGTTCAAATATCAAATATGTTACATAATCTTTACATGTATCATACTTATCGAGTCTTCATTTCTATTTCGGTCTCTAACCTTACATATATTCTTTTATTAAGAATATCCAAGGTAGGGCTCCTACAAGCCGCCACCTCGGAAACGGACCTTACATATATGCAGGGGTCCGTTGGAGCGGGAGCGCACAGGAGCGCAGCTCCGGGAGTGAGGAGCCCAGGGGGCGGGCACATGACCAAGCCCCGCCCCCTCCTCGGCTTCCCCGAGCAGTGCAGAGGCGCAGCGCCCCGGGGAAAGCCCTGCTAGGGTCTTTATTGTTTTTAAAGTCTTGTTTTAATATTGATAATTTTATCATTGTTCCTTTTATGACTGTGTGCTGCTTTTCCAGAGACTTGCTCAAGGTGGCATATACATTTTCTAAGTAGACCATTTTTTATCTGGGCACATGGCACATAAGTACTGGAGAAATTTCACCAACCCTTCAGCAGCTTCCACCCCATCAGTCTGGTGTAGTGGTCAGGAGTTGGACTCTAACCTGGGAGAACTGGGTTTGATTCCCCACTCCTCCACATGCAGCTGCTGGTGTGACCTTGGGGCCAGTCACAAGTTCTCTCAGAGCTGTTCTCTCATGAGCCGTTCTCCAAAGACCTCTCTCAGCCCCACCTACCTCACAGGGTGTCTTGTTGTGGGGAGGGGAAGGGAAAGGGATGGGTGGTGCACATGTCCTGGGTATCTCAAGTCTACTTGAAACCTGGTGGTTTCAAGGGAGCAGGAAGAGAATGAGGGGGTGTTCTTGACACTTATTTTTATTGCACCAAGTATTGGATGGGGAAGGGAATGGAGGAAGAGCAGGTCAGTTTCACTTCCCTATGGAGTGGAGCCTGAGGGGTGGGTGTGGCCTTCTGACACCCTTCCGGTATGTTAGGGGGTGTGGCATATGCAAATGAGTTATGCTAATAAGCTCCTGCACCTCTTTTTCTACGAAATGACCCCTGCATATATGTATTTTTATACCGCATGTGTTAAGTTTAACTAAATACAAGGAAAGTTTGAGAGATACGGACAGCAAAAATATATAAAACTAATAAGTAAAAGAAAAAGATCTCCAACCCATTTTGGTTCTTAAGTCCTTTGCTTCCTCTCCATTAATGCCCCAAATATAAAAATTCAAACGAATCATTCCCATTAAATTCATATTTACTTTTAATCATGCATGAACATTTTGAGCCCAGTGATAAAACCTAGCCCAGGAGTAGGTTTGGTGTAGTGGTTACGTGCGCGGACTCTAATCTGGGAGAACCAGGTTCGATTCCCCGCTCCTCCACATGCAGCAGCTGGTGTGACCTTGGGTCAGTCACAAGTTCCTTCAGAGCTATTCTCTCAAGGGCAGTCCTCGAGAGAGCTCTCTCAGCCCCACCTACCTCCCAGGGTGCCTGTTGTGGGGAGGGGAAGGGGAAGGAGAGGGTAAGCTGCTCTGAGACTCCTTTGGGAAGTGAAGGATGGGTTATAAAGCCAATCTCCTCCTCTTCTTCTTCTTCTTCCCAACTCTAGTTGGGGAAATCCCGGGAGATTTGGGGGGATGATGGAGCTTGGGGAAGGTGGAACTTAGGGAAGAAACTGAGCTCAGCAGGGTCTGAAGCCATAGAGTCCACCCTCTAAAGCAGCCATTTCCTCCAGGGGAGCAGAGCTCTGTCTTCTGGAGATCAGTTCTAATTCTAGCAGATCCCCAGGTCCCACCTGGAGATTGGCAATCCTAAGTGTAGGAGGTGCAAAGCGTCATCTAAAGGACTTCTTGGCTTCATCAGCCGCACTTGCCTTTGGCCTGGGGTCAATGCGACGGACAGGCTGGACTTCAACTATTCCCCCCCACCCCCTTGTCCTTTGGCAGGCTTTTCTTTTCATCTGCACGAAAATTGCTTCTTGGAGCAGATCGGAGCGAGGGAAGCCACAGCCAAGAGCTTGATTGATCACAATAATAATCCAGTTAATTAAGATGGGAATGTGGGAAGAAGAGGAGCCCCTTGGAAATTCTTCGGCACGCTGACACGTTCTACTTTCGCGCGGTGAAAACTTTCTTCATTATGTTAACGGTGCGTTTTTTTAAAAAAAAATTTCTTTGCGGTGCCCTCCTTTTCACCTGCTGGTTTTTTATCGTTCTGCAACTGCGTTTCTTGGGCCACGTACAGGCATAGATACATACATAGAGATATACATAGAGATATACGCAGGGGTCCGTTGGAGCAGGAGCGCACAGGAGCGCAGCTCCGGGAGTGAGGAGCCCAGGGGGCGGGCACATGACCAAGCCCCGCCCCCTCCTCGGCTTCCCCGAGCACTGCAGAGGCGCAGCGCCCTGGGGAAAGCCCTGCTAGGGTCTTTATTGTTTTTAATCTTTTGTTTTAATATTGATAATTTTATCATTGTTCCTTTTATGACTGTGTGCTGCTTTTCCAGAGACTTGCTCAAGGTGGCATATAGATTTTCTAAGTATCCCATTTTTTATCTGGGCACATGGCACATAAGTACTGGAGAAATTTCACCAACCCTTCAGCAGCTTCCACCCCATCAGTTTGGTATAGAGGTCAAGACTGGTACTCTAATCTGGGAGAACCGGGTTTGATTCCCCACTCCTCCACATGCAGCTGCTGGGGTGACCTTGGGCCAGTCACAAGTTCTCTCAGAGCTGTTCTCTCATGAGCCGTAATCAAAAGACCTCTCTCAGCCCCACCTACCTCACAGGGTGTCTTGTTGTGGGGAGGGGAAGGGGAAGGGATGGGTGGTGCACATGTCCTGGGTATCTCAAGTCTCCTTGAAACCTGGTGGCTTCAAGGGAACAGGAAGAGAAGGAGGGTGTGTTCTTTACGCTTATTTTTACTGCACAAAGTATTGGATGGGGAAGGGAAGGGAGGAAGAGCAGGTCAGTTTCACTCGCCTGTGGAGTGGAGCCTGAGGGGGGGGTGTGGCCTTCTGACCCACTTCCGGTATGTCAGGGGGTGTGGCGTATGCAAATGAGTTATGCAAATGTGTTATGGTAATGAGCTCCTGCACCTCTTTTTCTATGAAATGACCCCTGCATACATACATATATACATACATATATTGGGCCATACAACATTTCCCTCCAGATTAGTTTATGTTCATAGCTTTCAATGTCTTGCTTTATTAATATCACTAGCTGTCTGGAGAATTTTTTTAAAAAATTTTTTTATTAAGTTTTAACAAAAGTAAAGGGAAGAAAATGAAAAAAAACAAGAAAAAAATACGCAAAGATAAAAACCTACTAACAGATACGGAGTCCACACTATACGTTTCTACATGAACGTTTCTGCTAAAATCAGTATCTAATTCGCCAAGTTAGCCTATCCTAGTTTGATAGGAGCCTATAATTAAAGTGGATTCATTTTTTATAATGTTCATCCAACCATTTATAAAGCCTTGACCGGTTATTTTCAAAGATTTCCTCTCTTTTACCTGCTAATTTCATTGTTAAATGGTCCATTTCTGCAGTCTCCGATAGTTTGTAGATTATTTCCTCCTTAGAAGGAACGTCTCTTTTCCAGTGTTTTGCATACAGAACCCGTCTGGAGAATTTTTGATGGAGAAGCTGCTAATCAACGGACACAAGAAACCGCCTTCTACTGAGTCACACCGCTCGTCCATCAGGGTTCAGTATTGTCTGCTCAGTCAGGCAGCCGCTCTCCAGGGTCTCAGGCGGAGGACTTTCACATTACCTGGTGCCTGTTCCTTTCAACTGGAGTTGCCAGACACTGAACCAGGAGCCTTCTGCATCCAAAGCAGATGCTCTTCCATTGATGTATGCCCTTCCCCAAATGCTTTTCGGTAAGCAACCAAGTATCCTAAACTCACAATTCGGCCACACCTTCTGGCAGTACAGGGCGGGCTTTTCCTGAGTCTGCCAACTCTGGGTCAGGTATAGAGTTGCCAAGTCCCCCTCGCCACGGTGGGAGCTGGGGGGCGGTCAGGAAATTCCTAGAGATTTTTTGGGGGGGGGAGCCTGGGGGGGTGGGATTTGGGGAGAGCGCAACCTCAGCAAGGGTGTAATGCCCTCAAGTCCCCCTTCCAGAGCATCCATTTCCTTCAGGGGAACAGGGCTCTGTAGTCTGGAGAAGACGAGTTGCTGTTCCAGGGGATCTCCAGGCCCCACCCGAAGGTTGGTAACCCTAGCCCTTTTCCCAGCCGCGTTCTGCCTCAGAGCAGGGATAAGAACGTAAGAGAAGCCAGTGTTGGATCAGGCCAGTGGCCCCTCCAGTCCAACACTTTGTCATCATACAGTGGCCAAAAACACCAGGGGCCCTCAGGAGGTCCAGCAGTGGGGCCGGGACACTAGAAGCCCTCCCACTGTTGTCCCCCATCCCCAAGCACCAAGAATACAGAGCACCACTTGCCCCAGACTGAGAGCTCCTATCTATACCTTGTGGCTAAGAGCCACGGATGGACCTCTGCTCCATGTGTTTCTCCAATTCCCTCTTCAAGCCGTCCATGCTTGTAGCCGCCACCACCTCCTGTGGCAGTGGATCAGAGCTGAACTTCTGGGATTCGGCAGGATCAGGCCTGGCTGTTCGGCCTGGCTCCGTTGAAAGGTTTCTCACTCGGCAGGGGTGCTCTGCTCAGCCGAAGTCGATTTGCGGCCGGCTGTAGAACTACTCTACCTGGAGCAAAAAGAACACCCCGTGCCTTTGATAGAGGTTTAATGCATCCGGCAGGCAGGGTTCTTTGTCTCCGTAGCCGCGAATAGCATCTGCTGCCCATTTCCACGCATCCGAGCCTGGGTCGCTGGGAAGCAACGTTTGCCCGGAGCTATGCTCCCTCTAAGCTGCAGAGTCCTGCGAGCAAAAATCCTACTTGGTGAGCGAGGGGCGTTAAAGTTGGGAGCGAGCGATTTGGCTGCCGCATCAGTTAGTCTGCTCGGGAGCCCTCCTTCCTGAGCGGAGACGAAAGTGCGTGAGCCAGAGGCTGAAAAAGCTCACACTAACTCAGCTTAGAGGCAACACTGGCCCAGAGTCCAGGCTACTGAGCCGGAGGGACCCGGTCGCCTCTTGGTCACATTTTTTATCCTGCCCTTCTTCCCAGGAGGGAGGGGAAAGGCGCACGGTTCTCTCCTCCTCCATTCCATCCTAACAACAACCCCGTGAGTTAGGTCAGGCGAAGAGAGAGTGTTCGGCTCCGGGTCCAGGAAGCCCAGGGTTGCTATGTAGAGGCCGGCAATGGCAAACCACCTCTGTCCCATCTCTTGCCTAGAACAACCTATGGGGTCACATGAGCTGCTTTAAATGCGTAAGCCTCTTTAAACACAAATCTAGTAGTAGTGGTGGTGGTGCGCTTCTTTAAACACAAATCTAGTAGTAGTGGTGGTGGTGGTGGTGCGCTTCTTTAAACACAAATCTAGTAGTAGTCGTCGTCGTCGTCGTCGTCGTAGTAGTAGTGGGCCTCTTTAAACACAAATCTAATAGTAGTGGTGGTGGTGGGCCTCTTTAAACACAAATCAAGTAGTAGTAGTAGCATTAGTAGTAGTAGTAGTAGTAGTAGTGGGCCTCTTTAAACAGAAATCTAGTAGTGGTGGTGGTGGGCCTCTTTAAACACAAATTAAGTAGTAGTAGTAGTGGTAGTAGTGGTGGTGGTAGTAGTAGTAGTAGTAGTGGGCTTCTTTAAACACAAATCTAGTAGTAGTAGTCGTCGTCGTCGTAGTAGTAGTGGGCCTCTTTAAACACAAATCTAATAGTAGTGGTGGTGGTGGGCCTCTTTAAACACAAATCAAGTAGTAGTAGTAGCAGTAGCAGTAGCAGCAGCAGCAGCAGCAGCAGTAGTAGCAGTAGTAGTAGTGGGCCTCTTTAAACAGAAATCTAGTAGTGGTGGTGGTGGGCCTCTTTAAACACAAATTAAGTAGTAGTGGTAGTGGTAGTGGTGGTGGTAGTAGTAGTAGTAGTAGTAGTGGGCCTCTTTAAACACAAATCTAGTAGTAGTAGTCATAGTCCTCTTTAAACACAAATCTAGTAGTAGTAGTCATAGTCCTCTTTAAACACAAATCTAGTAGTCGTAGTCATAGTCCTCTTTAAACACAAATCTAGTAGTCGTAGTCATAGTAGTGGGCCTCTTTAAACACAAATCTAATAGTGGTGGTGGTGGTGGGCCTCTTTAAACACAAATTAAATAGTAGTGGTAGTGGTGGTGGTGGTGGTAGTAGTAGTAGTGGGCCTCTTTAAACACAAATCAAGTAGTAGTAGTAGGAGGCCTCTAAACACAAATGTAGTAGTAGTAGTAGGCCTCTTTAAACACAAATCTAATAGTAATAGTAGTCTTCTTTAAACACAAATGATATAGTAGTAGTAGTAGTGGTAGTGGTAGTAGTAGTAGTGGGCCTCTTTAAACACAAATCTAATAGTAGTGGTGGTGGTGGGCCTCTTTAAACACAAATCAAGTAGTAGTAGTAGTAGTCTTTAAACACAAATCTAGTAGTAGTAGTAGTAGTAGTAGTAGTAGTAGTAGTAGTAGTAGTGGGCCTCTTTAAACAGAAATCTAGTAGTGGTGGTGGTGGGCCTCTTCAAACACAAATTAAGTAGTAGTAGTGGTGGTGGTAGTGGTGGTAGTAGTGGTAGTAGTAATGGGCCTCTTTAAACACAAATCAAGCAGCAGTAGTAGTAGTTGGCCTCTTTAAACACAAACCAAGTAGTACTACTACTAGTCGTAGTAGTCTTCTTTAAACACAAATCTAGTAGCAGCAGCAGCAGTAGAAGTAGTAGCAGTAGTGGGCCTCTTTAAATACAAAGAAAGTCATCGTTGTCATTGTAGAAGAAGAGAAGGAGGAGGAGGAGGAGATTGGATTTATACCCCACCCTTCACTACCGGAAGGAGTTTCAGAGCGGCTTACCATCTCCTTTCCCTTCCCCTCCCCACAACAGACATCCTGGGAGGTACAACAGATACCCTGTGTGGAATCAGACCTGGTTCTCACAGATTAAAGTCCACACTCCTAACCACGACAACAAACTGGCTATCTTGAGAGAACAGCTCTAAAGGAATGCGTGACTGACCCAAGGTCACCCCAGCAGCTGCATGTGGAGGAGTGGGGAATCAAACCCAGTTCTCCCAGATTAGAGTCCGCGCTCCTAACCACGACACCAAACTGGCTGTCTTGAGGGAACAGCTCTGAAGGAACGCGTGACTGACCCAAGGTCACGCCAGCAGCTGTATGTGGAGGAGTGGGGAATCGAACCTGGTTCTCCCAGATTAGAGTCTGTGCTCCTAACCGCTACACCAACCTGGCTCTCACACCAAACTGGCTCAAATTGGTATCAGGGAAGCAGAGAAAAATTACCTGGGGTGCCGACCCTGGGACCGGCTGCCCATATGCGCCCTCACCACTCCATGTAAGTTCTCACACGAACGCTGTTCTCTTTCTGCAGTCACTTTCCACGTGGGAATTGTGCCCCGTTCCAACTGGCTCTAAAGACAGCTTAAACGTCCAGTGCTCCGGCTGCTTAACTGATACGGGGATCGATCGCTTGGAACGGCTGGGGCTAGAGAGCTTCCCCGGTGAACTTTGGCAGGGAGGGCAAGTTGGGTGGGCGCCAATGTTCCACCCTGTGGTGACCAACAGAGACCCTCGGGCTGTGGTGGGTCTCATTGAAAGACAGCCAAGAGGGTCTGAGCAGAGACGCTCTGAAGGGAAACCCACGGGGCTCCTTTGCCAACAGCGCGCAAGCAAGCGGATTAAGGATTTATTAGAAACAGACACCGAAAGGAGCTTTCTTGGGGTCGGAGGCCGGGTGAGTGATCTCGCTCGGTCGCAGGAAAGGAGCCTTTGCTGCTCTTTCACTGCCACACTATTACCCGTTCTGAAATACAGTTTCGCACAGCAAAAATAAATATTTGAAAATGACAACACGTGCTTATCGTATCAGAGATTTCAGCTCTTGAGTTTGCAACAGAAAGGTCTACTGCTATCTGCGAAGACCCCTTCGAGAGGATGGCTGTACTCAGTCTGCGGGAGAACAGCAAGATTTGAGTCTCGGGGCACCAGAAAGACCAACCATGGGAGCAGCGTTCCCTCTAAGCTGAGTTGATGTGAGCTGGCCCACCGTTTTTTAGCCTCCGGCGCACACATTTTTGACTTCGCTCAGGAAGGAGGGCTCCAGAGCAAACTGTTTTCGGCAGCAGCCAAATCACTCGCTCACAGCTTTAAAGCCAGTAGCTCAGAAAGTAGAATTTTAGCTAAAGAGACTCCACAGCTTAGAGAGAACATTGAATGGGAGGGGCTGTGGCTCAGTGTTAGAGCTTCTGCTGGGCACGCAGGTGAACATCTGGAGCTATTAGTCACAAGGTGTAGATGGGACACTCTTTCTGGGGCAGGGATGCTCTGTCTTCTTGGCGCTTGGGGGGCATGAGTGGGAGGGCTTCTGGGGTTCTGGCCCCTCTGGTGGACCTCCTGATGGACCCTGGGTTTTGGCCACTGTGTGACACAGAGTGTTGGATTGGATGGGCCATTAGCCTGATTTAGCATGGCTTCTCTGTATGTCTGGGGCAGTGATGCTCTGTATGGTTGGTGCTTGGAGGGGAAGAGTGAGAGGGTTTCTGGAGTTCTGGCCCTCCAGATGGCACCTGGGTTTTGGCCACTGTGTGGCACAGAGTGTGGGACTAGATGGGCCAGTGACCTGATCCGACACAGAATCATAGATTCACAGAGTTGGAAGGGGCCATACAGGCCATCTAGTCCAACCCCCTGCTCAATGCAGGATCTGCCATCAGCCGTAAGAAGACGGCTTGTCTTATGTTCCTACAGTCTCAGGTTCATCCCCCAGTGTCACCTGTTTAAAGGACCAGGTAGTAGGTGATGTGGAAGACTTCAGAGAGCCCCCGCCAGTCTGAGTAGACAATAGTGACTTTGAGTGACCAAAGGTCTGATGCAATATAAAGCAGCTTCACGAACCCAAGTTTTCCGGGGTGTAAGCTTTCGAGAGTGCAAACTCCCTTTGTCAGACTCTCAAAAGCTTAAACCCTGAAATCTTGTTGGTCTTTATGATACTACTGATGGAGAATCTAGATCTTTGACCGCTATGTAAACTGTAGCCGGTCTCCATATCTCATCTGCAGCATCTGGGAGAACTGGGTTCGAATCCCCACTAGTGTCATGGAAGCTCGCTGGGTGACCTTGGGGCCAGTCACGCTCTCTCAGCCTAGCCTAACCTCACAGGGCTGTTGTGAGGATAAAATGAAGAAGGGGAGAATGGTGTAAGTCCTTTTGGGTCCCCATTGGGGAGAAAGACAGAGTACAAATGCATTGAATGAATGAATGAACCAATGAATGAACCAATGAACGAACGAACGAACGAACGAATGAATGAAGATGGGTAGCTGTTGCTCAGTGGTAGAGCATCTGTTGGGCATGCAGAAGGTCCCAGGTTCAATCCCCAGCATAGAAGAAGAGGAGGAGGAGGAGGAGGAGGAGATTGGATTTATACCCCGCCCTTCACTCGGTGTCTCAGAGTGGCTTACAAACCCCCTTCCCTTCCTCTCCCCACAACAGACACCCTGTGAGGGTGAGGGAGCTTTTTGAGAACTGCTCTTGAAATAACAGTTCTGAGAGAACTGTGGCTAGCCCAAGGTCACCCAGCAGCTGCATGTAGAGAAGTGGGGCATCAAACCCGGCTCTCCCAGATTAGAGTCCGCGCTCCTAACCGCTACACCCCCGACTGGCTCTCCTGTTAAAAGGAATTTGGCGGTGTTGTGTGTGTGTTAGTCTGTCTGTAGCAGCAGGAAAGAGCAAAGCGTCTTTAAGGCGTGACTGCTCTTTCCTACAGAGTGAATAAATTAGCTTCAATGCAATCGTGCTTCATGTTGAGCTAATCCCAGGGCTGGGATTTAGAAATGCTTTTCGGGGTCAACTCCTCCAAGCAGGGGAGGGAGGGGCAGGGGCTCAGTGGAAGAGCCTCTGCTTGGCATGCAGGAGGTCTCAGGTTCTATCCCCGGCATCTCAAGCTAAAAAGATCAGGTAGTGGGTGATGGGAAGGATTTTCGTCTGGGACTTTGGAGGGCCACTGACAGTCTGAGTGGACAATACTGACTTTGATGGACCAAGCATCTGATTCACTTCAAGGAAGTCTCATGTGTTCCAGCAGAGCCAGTCTGGTGTAGTGGTTAAGAGCCGGACTCTAACCTGGGAGAACCGGGTTTGGTTCCCCACTCATAAGAACATAAGAGAAGCCAATGTTGGATCTGGCCAACGGCCCATCCAGTCCAACACTCTGTGTCACACAGTGGCCAAAAAATACCAGGTGCCATCAGGAGGTCCAGCAGTGGGGCCAGGACACTAGAAGCCCTCCCACGGTTGCCTCCCCCAAGCACCAAGAATACAGAGCATCACTTGCCCCAGACCGAGAGCTCCTATCTATACTTTGTGGCTAATAGCCACTGATGGACCTACATGTGTTTTATCGAAATCCCTCTTGAAGCCGTCCATGCTTGTAGCCGCCGCCACCTCCTGTGGCAGTGAATTCCACGTGTTAATCCCTCTTTGGGTGAAGAAGGACTTCTTTTTATCCGTTCTAACCCGACTGCTCAGCAATTTCATGGAGTGCCCACGAGTTCTTGTATTGTGAGAAAGGGTGAAAAGTACTTCTTTCTCTACCTGCTCTATCCCATGCATAATCTTATAAACCTCCATCATGTCACCCCTCAGCCGTCGTTTCTCCAAGCTAAAGAGCCCCAAGCGCTTCAACCTTTCTTCATAGGGAAAGTGTTCCTACCCTTTTATCATTCTAGTTGCCCTTTTCCGCACTTTCCCCCCAATGCTATAGTATCCTTTTTGAGGTGTGGCGACCAGAACTGTACACAGTACTCGAAATGAGGTCACACCATCGATTCATATAGGGGCATAATGATCCTGGCTGATTTGTTTTCAGTTCCCTTCCTAATAACCCCCCAGCATAGCACTGGCCTTTTTCACTGCAGTCGCACACTCCTCCACAGGCAGTCAGCTGGGTGACCTTGGGTCAGTCACAAGTTCTCTCAGAGCTGTTCTCTCAAGGCCAGTCCTCGAAAGAGCTCTCTCAGCCCCACCTACCTCAGAGGGTGTCTGTTGTGGGGAGGGGAAGGGAAAGGAGATTGAATGTCACTCGGTGGGCTATAATGCCATACAGTCCACCCTCCAAAGCACCCATTTTCCTAGAGGAATTGATCTGTATGGCCTGGGGAGTACTTCCAGTTCCAGCTCTCCAACCCCCTGCCTGGGGGTTCACAACCCTACTGCATATTATGGCTTAAAGCAACTAGGGTGAATTGGATCCAAAGCCAAGAGGGACCGAGGAATGGTGCAGGGGTGCTTTCCTGCGTACCGTGGTCCTGACCCATATTGACCCCCCCCCCCCGGTGGCTGCTTTTTGGAGCCAAATCGCACGTCTGAAGGCAACTCCAGTTACGTATGCTCGGCCTCGTGTGATGCTTGGCCCTCGTTAACGGCTTCCGCCTGAGAGTTAGACTGTTCAAGGACATTCCGTAACGCCGCATCTCAGCCAAGGGTGTCTGCGAGCAGGTGATGTGTTGCCGGGGAAGTTCGGGGACAGCTCCGCAAGCGGTCCGAAGTCCGGGAGAAAGGAAAGGAACGCTGCTTCCAGGCACTAAGCCAACGGGTAACTCTAGGAGATGAAGAGGAAAATAATGTTCCCCCTGAAGAGTTACTACGCTTTCCATCCGAGCAGCTGGTATCGGCTCCGAGTAAAAAGCACAGGGCAGCACAAGGTGTCCCCCTAAGATGAACAGCGGCAATTTAGCTCTCAAAACCGGGGGACGATTCCCAGGCCACCGTCTTCAGCTGTCCCTCCATGTCTCGGCAAGGCGGAACGGCCTCCTCTGTCTCCGAGGGTCCGTTTTTTCTTTCTTTTCTTTTCTTTTGGCTGTTCCCGTCTCACGGCTCGGCTCCAGCTGGAGTTTTTATGGGAAAGTGGCATCCTGGACCATGCCGTGGCCCCCCCCCCTCAAAGTGTCTTAAATCAAGGCCAGCAGACTGGCAAAGCAGAAGCTGGCAAGGGGAGCCAGGTGTGCCCGAGAGAACAGAGGCAGTGTCTGTGCCACCTGTATGCTTTGTGCCCGCCGACCCGGCAGCCAAGGCGTGGGACCCGTTGTTGCAGTGGTTCACGGGCAGCAAAAAGGGCAGAGCCACAGGCTGCCTGGCAGAAGCCACGCCAATATCTGTGCAAAGCCTGGGTGCCCACTGAACCCCGCTGGCACTGTCCGCCTCTGGGCATGATTCGGGGCTGTAAAGCATGGACTCCCCCAAAGCATCACTCGATCTGGCCATTTTATTCAAAGATCCTAAGAATCATGAGAAGAAGCAGCTGGAAAAGACCAGTGAGGGTCCATCTAGTCCAGCCTCCTGTCTCACAGAGTGTCCAACCAGTTCCTCTGGAGGGCCAGCAACAGGGCAGAGAGGCTGAGGCCTTCATAAGACCATCAGAAGAGCCCTGCTGGATCAGACCAGTGGTCCATCTAGTCCAGCATTCTGTCTCACACAGTGGCCAGCCAGTTCCTCTGGAGGGCCAGCAACAGGGCAGAGAGGCCGAGGCCTTCATAAGAACATCAGAAGAGCCCTGCCGGATCAGACCAGTGAGGGTCCATCCAGTCCAGCATCCCGTCTCACACAGTGGCCAACCAGTTCCTCTGGAGGGCCAAAAACAGAGCAGAGAGGCCGAGGCCTTTATAAGACCATCAGAAGAGCCCTGCTGGATCAGACCAGTGGTCCATCTAGTCCAGCATTCTGTCTCACACAGTGGCCAACCAGTTCCTCTGGAGGGCCAAAAACAGAGCAGAGAGGCCGAGGCCTTTATAAGACCATCAGAAGAGCCCTGCTGGATCAGACCAGTGGTCCATCTAGTCCAGCCTCCTGTCTCACACAGTGGCCAACCATTCCTCTGGAGGGCCAACAACAGGGCATAGAGGCCGAGGCCTTCATAAGACCATCAGAAGAGCCCTGCTGGATCAGACCAGTGGTCCATCTAGTCCAGCCTCCTGTCTCACACAGTGGCCAACCAGTTCCTCTGGAGGGCCAGCAACAGGGCAGAGAGGCTGAGGCCTTCATAAGAACATCAGAAGAGCCCTGCTGGATCAGACCAGTGGTCCATCTAGTCCAGCCTCCTGTCTCACAGAGTGTCCAACCAGTTCCTCTGGAGGGCCAACAACAGGGCATAGAGGCCGAGGCCTTCATAAGACCATCAGAAGAGCCCTGCTGGATCAGACCAGTGGTCCATCTAGTCCAGCCTCCTGTCTCACACAGTGGCCAACCAGTTCCTCTGGAGGGCCAACAACAGGGCATAGAGGCCGAGGCCTTCATAAGACCATCAGAAGAGCCCTGCTGGATCAGACCAGTGGTCCATCTAGTCCAGCCTCCTGTCTCACACAGTGGCCAACCAGTTCCTCTGGAGGGCCAGCAACAGGGCAGAGAGGCTGAGGCCTTCATAAGAACATCAGAAGAGCCCTGCTGGATCAGACCAGTGGTCCATCTAGTCCAGCCTCCTGTCTCACAGAGTGTCCAACCAGTTCCTCTGGAGGGCCAACAACAGGGCAGAGAGGCCGAGGCCTTCATAAGAACATCAGAAGAGCCCTGCTGGATCAGACCAGTGGTCCATCTAGTCCAGCCTCCTGTCTCACACAGTGGCCAGCCAGTTCCTCTGGAGGGCCAGCAACAGGGCAGAGAGGCTGAGGCCTTCATAAGAACATCAGAAGAGCCCTGCCGGATCAGACCAGTGAGGGTCCATATAGTCCAGCCTCCTGTCTCACACAGTGGCCAACCAGTTCCTCTGGAGGGCCCACAACAGGGCAGAGAGGCCGAGGCCTTCCTAAGACCATCAGAAGAGCCCTGCTGGATCAGACCAGTGGTCCGTCTATAGGGCTGCCAGGTCTACACTGGAAAATACCTGGAGACTTTGGGGGTGGAGCCAGGAGAAGGCGGGGTTTGGGGAGGGGAGGGGCCTCATCATGGTACAATGCCATAGAGTCCACCCTTGAGAGCAGCCATTTTTCTCCAGGGGAGCCGATCTCTGTCAGCTGGAGACCACTTGTAAAAACAAGAGATCCCCAGGTCTCACCTGGAGGCTGGCAAACCTATCCATGTAGTCCAGCCTCCTGTCTCACACAGGGGCCAACCACTTTCTCTGGAAGGCCAACAACAGGGCAGAGAGGCTGAGGCTTTCATAAGGACATCAGGAGAGCCCTGCTGGATCAGACCAATAGTCCAACTAGTCCAGCATGTTATCTCACACAGGGGCCAGCAACAGGGCATAGAGGCCGAGGGCTTCCCCTGATGTTGCCTCCTGGCTCTGGGTTTCAGAGGATTAATGCCTCCGAATGTGGAGGTTCCCCTCAGTCACCACATGGCTAGTGGCCCCTGATAGGTTTGTCCTCCGTGAATCTATCTAATCCCCTTTGAAAGCCTTTTATTCCTGTGGCCATCCCTACATCCTCCGGAAGCAAATGCCGCATTTTAACCACTCTCTCTGTGAAGTAGTGTTTCCTTTTGTCCGTCCTGAACCTACTGCCCGTCAGCTTCGCTGGATGCCTTCGAGTTCTAGTCTTTTGGGAGAGGGAAGAAGAGTTCTCTTTGTCAGTTCTCTCTGCCCCGTGCCTAATTTTATAAACCGATTTCTGTTTGCCTGGAAGTTGCCATCCTGATCAACGTTTCCTCTCAGCTGTGGAGTCTTGTGAGCCAAAATTCTACTTGGGGAGCTTGCTGGCATTAAAGTCGTGAGCGAGCAATTTGGCTGCTGCATCAATTGGTTTGGTCTGGAGCCCCATCCTTCCTGAGCGGAGATACAAACGTGTGAGCCGGAGGCAACAAGACTGTGAGCTAGCTCACACTAAACTCAGCTTAGAGGCAACACGGCTGAGTATTCTTACCTGTAACTGAATGTACCTGCAGATGAAGCTGACTTACACTGAATGAGACCCTTGGTCCATCTAAGTCAGCATTGCTTACTCTGACTAGCAGCTGCTCTCCAGGGTCTCGGGTGGAGGTCCTTCCAATCATCTGCTACCAGATCCTTTTAACTGGAGATGCCGGGGATTGAACCTGGGACCTTCTGCATGCCAAGAAGATGAACACACACCCATGAACACACACGAAGCCGCCTTATACTGGATCAGACCACCGGTCCATCAAGGTCAGTCCTGTCTTCTCAGATCGGCAACATCTCTCCAGGGACTCAGGCAGAGGTCTTTCACATCACCTTGTCAGCTAATGCAGCCATCTGCTGCCCAGGAGGTGGGATGAGTGAACCCTTGACGTCGGGTCTGTAGAATCTTATGTTATACTTCTCATGGCATGCTTATCGCTCTCTGAGCTGCTCTGACCTTGGGAGACTGTTGGTGCCGGCCCATGTATCTCTTCTCCTGTCTGACTCTAATTCTTCCCGCTTTTTTCCCTGGGAACTGTAAACCAGTAATTTAAGCACCTTTTCTCTGACATGGTGATTGGTTGCAATGCATTACCAGACCCCTTGTTGAATTCTGTATAATTGACACAGCTTGGGGCTGTGTCAGCCATTACTAACACAAGAAGTGTTGATGACCATAGCAGACCATTCTCAATAAAGACTTCCTGTTTAAGGAAACTTGTTGGTGACTGACTCTATAGGACTCTCACACACCTATTGCCTGACCTTTAACTGGAGATGTCAAGGACAGAACCTGGGACCTTCTGCATGCCAAGGAGATGCTCTACCACAGAGCTACGGCCACAGCCACTGCAGATAAGCTGTACGTAAGCAATGAAAATACTTTGAAACAAGATATTCATTTTCAAAGGCATCCTGTTAAGCAGGGCTTGGGCCTGAAATGGTACTGTTAGAGTTACGCATGACCCCATTCCCTGACATCTTTTCAGTGGCTCTGCCTCCGGCGGCAGCCATTTTGTAGTTGCATCCAATATCCCTGAACCCAAGGCCGGTACTTTTCAATATTTTGTATAAATGATCTGGAGGAGGCTGTGGAGGGGCTACTCATTAAATTTGCAGATGACACCAAATTGGGAGGAGCAGCGAACACACCAGAAGCTAGAGGTAGAATTCAAGGAGAACTGAACATGCTGGGAAAGTGGGCGGATGTGAACAAGATGCAGTTTAGCGAGGATACGTGCCGAGTTTTACATCTGAGTTCTACAAAAATGAGGAACACACATACTGGGTGGGGGATACACTTCTGAGTAGCAGTGTGGGTGGACAAGATCTTGAGGTACGGGTGGACAGTAAGTTAAATATGAGCAGCCAGTGTGATGCAGCAGCAAAAAAGGCTAATGCGATCCTGGGGTGTATCAACTGAGGCCTAACATCCAAATATCAAGATGTGATCATCCCACAGTACGCTACATTGGTCAGGCTGCGTCTTGATTCTTGTGTGCAGTTCTGGAGGCCTCACTTCAAAAGAGATGTGGACAGAATGGTGCGGGTGCAGAGGAGAACGACGAGGGTGATCGGGGGCCTGGAGATCAAGAAGCCCTCTGAGGAAAGGCCGAGGGATTTGGGAAGGTTCAGCCTGGAGAAGAGGAGGTGGAGTGGGGACAGGATGGCTCTCTTGAAGTCTCTGAAGGGCTGTCACTTAGGGGAGGGCAGGGAGCTGTTCCTGTTAGCCGCAGAGGAGAGGGCTCTCAAGAAGGGGGTTAAATTAAGGGCGGGAAGGGACCAGTGGATATTACGAAAGACTTTTTGACAGTCAGAGTTGTGCCACAGTGGAATCCGCTGCCTTGGGAGGTGGTGAGCTCCCCCTCCCTGGCAGACTTGAAGTAGCGGCTGGACAAACCTTTGTGAGGGATGCTCTAGAGTCTAGGCTGATCCTGCCTTGCAGAGGGGGTTGGACTAGATGGCCTGCAGGACCCCTCCCCACTCTAGGATTCTAGGATCCTGCCAAGCCTCCTTAGCAATGGCACAGAACAACCCCTATGAGATTGTCTCACTTCTCGCCATCGGCAGAATGGGAGATGAGTTCCCCCCTTGGCACTGGCAGGAGATGGAGGGCTAGAGTTGCCAGATCCGGGTTGGGGAACTCCTGGAGATTTGGGAATTGAGCCTGGGAAGACAGGGGACCTCACTGAGGTCCAGTGCCACAGAGTCCATCCTCCAAAGCACCCATTTTCTCCAAGGAAACTGATCTCTGTAGACTGGAAATGAGCTGTCATTCCAGGGGATCCCCAGGTCCCACCAGGAGGATGGCATCCCTATCAGCAAGATACAATGCCACAGAGACCACCCTGGAGAGCCAGTGTGGTGTAGTGGTTAAGTGCGCAGACTCTAATCTGGGAGAACCGGGTTTGATTCCCCACTCCTCCACTTGCACCTGCTGGATGACCTTGGGCAAGCTATAGTTCTGTCAGAACTGCTCTTGAAAAAGCACAGTTTCTGTTAGAGCTCTCTCAGCCCCGCCTACCTCCCAGGGTGTCTGTTGTGGGGAGGGGAAGGGAAAAGGAGTTTGTAAGCCACTCTGAGACTCCCTTGGGGAGTGGAGGGCGGGGTATAAATCCAATCTCTTCTTCTTTTTCTTCTCTCAGAGCTATTCTCTCAAGGGCAGTCCTCGAAAGAGCTCTCTTAGCCCCGCCTACCTCCCAGGGTGTCTGTTGTGGGGAGGGGAAGGGAAAGGAGTTTGTAAGCCGCTTTGAGATTCCAAGTGAGTGAAGGGCGGGATATAAATCCAATCTCTTCTTCTTCTTCTTCCAAAGCACCCATTTTCTCCAAGGGAACTGATCTCGGTAGACTGGAAATGAGCTGTCATTCCAGGAGATCCCCAGGTCCCACCTGGAGGCTGGCATTCCTTTTTAAGAAGAGAAGAGAAGAGATTGGATTTATATCCCGCCCTTCACTCACTTAGAGTCTCAGAGCAGCTTACAAACTCCTTTCTCTTCCCCTCCCCACAATAGACACCCTGTGAGGTAGGTGGGGCTGAGAGAGTTCTTTCCAGAGCTGTCCTTGAGAGAACAGCTCTGAGAAAACTATGGCTTGCCCAAGGTCATCCAGCCAGGTGCAAGGGGAGGAGTGGGGAATCAAACCCGGTTCTCCCAGATTAGAGTCCGCGCACTTAATCACTACACCAAACTGGCCCTCACTGCCCCTAGAGGGCTTCTGAGGCCCTCACTGCCCCTAGAGGGACTTGCCCGGGATCTGGCTTCTGGTGCAGTGGGCCCAAGAGGGAGGGGCATATGCTAGGGTTGCCAGCTCCAGGTTGGGAAATTCTTGGAGGTTTTGGGGGGTGGAGCTTGGGAAGGGTGGGGGTTTGGGGTCAGGAGGCACCTTGATGGGGTAGAATGCCATAGAGTCCGCTGCGTGGCTGACCCCAGACAGCCCAAGCTGGCCCAGTTTCATCAGATCTCAGATGCGAAGCAGGTTCGGCCCTAGTTAGTATTTGGATGGGAGACCCCCAGGGAAGCTCAGGGTCGCTACGCAGAGGCAGGCAAGGGCAACTCCCCGGGTTGATTTCTGCCCTGACTTGGATGGCCCCAGCTAACCCCAGCACATCAGATCTTGGGAGCTAAGCGGGGTCAGCCCTAGTTAAATGTTCCCTCTAAGCTATGGAGTCCTGTGAGTAAAAATCCTACTTTGTGAGCTACTGGCATTAAAGTTGTGAGCGAGCGATTTGGCTGCTGCATCAGTTAGTTTGTTCTGGAGCCATCCTTCCTGAGCAAACACAAAAATGTGTGAGCCGGAGGCTAAAAAACTGTGAGCTAGCTCACACCAGCTCAGCTTAGAGGGAACACTGGTCCTAACACTGGTCCACTCTAAGCCAGGAGTGTCAAACATGCGGCCTGGGGGCCAAATCAGGCCCCCAGAGGGCTTCTATCAGGCCCACACTGGACCTGGCCATCTCCTGCTTCCAGTTCTGTAGCTGCTGCTGCATCATCGCTTGCTTCGCCAGACTCTCTCAGTCGCTGAGCCATTTCATGTTTTCCCCTGGGTCCTAGACTCAGAACTCTGAGCGTGAGGTTTCTGTGGTGAATGTCAACAAATCAAAAGTAGATTTGCAGCTTCCAGAGACACTCCTGAACAGCACCCTCAAGATTGCAACAGCACAGACATTTTGATGTAACAGTTCAGAGCAAGAGGGGTCAGTTATCAGGGACTGTTAAACAAAATATTGCAAGAGGGCTGATGTTCTAAGCATGCTTTTATTTTAAGTGAAAAAAAATCTTTGTGTTTGTGTCCTTTATAGAGTTTATATCTCCGCCACCTGGCATTACATTTTATGATACACATGGCCCGGCCCGACAAGGTCTCATTTATGTCTGATCCGGCCCTCATAACAAATGAGTTCGACACCCCTGCTCGAAGCTGAGTTCGCCATTTTTTCGCCTCCGGCTCACGCATTTTCGTCTCCGCTCAGGAAAGGTGGCTCCAGAGCAAACTCATTGATGCAGCAGCCAAATGGCTCACTCACAGCTTTAATGCCAGTAGCTTACCAAGTAGAATTTTTGCTCACAAGACTCCGCAGCTTAGAGGGAGCATTGGACGCCACAGTGTTCCCTCTGAGCTGAGTGAGTGTGAGCTAGCTCACAGTTTTTTCCCGCCTCCGGCTCCCACGTTTTTATCTCCGCTCAGGAAGGAGGGCTCCAGAGCAAACTAACTGAGGCAGCAGCCAAATCACTCACTCACAGCTTTAATGCCAGGGGCTCCCAAAGTAGAATTTCTGCTCACAAGACTCCACAGCTGAGAGGGAGCATTGGTTCGGACTTGGGCGGGAGACAAACAAGGAAGACCAGGGTGGTGACGCAGAGGCAGGCCACCTCCAAACGTCTCTTGCCTCAAAGACTCCTCTGAGGCCTGCCATCACTTTCCACCACCAGCACCAGCAGCCAGCGTGACCCGGCTTTGTCCCTGTATTTCTTCTTCCTTCCTCTCAGTCCCCTCCCAAAAAAACCCACACTGGGGGGTGGGGGGTGGGTGGCATCAGTTTCAGCCAGAGGGAAGGAAGACCATTTCCATACAGCTGTCCAGAAAGCCACGAATTTGAAGATCATTGTTTTCTTTCCCTTCCCCCCCCCCCCAGCCTGGAAGAAAAGGGGGCATATTCTTCTTCGTGTTCTCGCCCCTCTGTCTTTTTTTGTGCATGGAGGGGGGGGCGTGCGCTTTGTGTGCGCGGAGGGGGGGGCGCTCAGGGGCTTATGGCAGCCGCCTCCGTGCCACTCTGGAGCTCTGATTGCCGGTTATTAGCATATATTATCTCAGTCTCCTGCTTCTGAAAAGAGAGGCGGGCCTATTCTTCCCTCTCCCCCCTCCCTCTCCCCCCCTCACACCCTTTCCCCGTGCCCACCTTGTCTTTTACACTTAATTACCTTGCCCATTATACTCCAGGCCGTAAGAAAGAGGGGAAAGGAGAGGGGCACATTTCACACTGGGCAATCAGGCCTGGCAGAAGTCGGGGGCGTGAGTAATCCCCTGTTTGGCTCTTGGGCCTTCGAGAAAGGAAGGAAAGAGCCTTATGGAATCAGGGCAGGGTGAGGAGTTCTCCTTGCAAGGGCTTGGGGAAGGGGGTCTCCCAAGCATGCAAGCATTGTAGGGATTTGGAGACCAGGGGGATTGTAACCAGTGGATCGGAAAGCTCTTTCTTTTCTTTTTCTTTTTTTGCTTTTGCAAGCCTGGAAGGGAAGCGGTCTAGCAGGAGGGGCGGTGGGTGTGTGCTTTTTGCTCCAGCAGGACGAGCTAGCCTTGAACGTGCAGAAGGGCGTGATGTCACGGCTCCTTGCTGGGGAGACAGATGGGCTGTGATGTCATAAGGGGCTGGGATTGTCCTCACAGGCCATGTGTGGCGATGGGAGCTGTGAGGATGGGGAGGGGAGTCATGACTGGGGGTGGGAGGCAGGGAGAGAACAACAACAACAAAAAGATGCAAGCCAGAATTTGGGTAGGGCCCTTTGTGAGCTTGGCTCTGTCCCCCGGATCTCATAAGAACATGAGAGAAGGCAATGTTGGATCAGGCCGATGGCCCATCCAGTCCAACACTCTGTTACACAGTGGTGAAAAACACCAGGTGCCCTCAGGAGGTCCAGCAGCGGAGCCAGGACACTAGAAGCCCTCCCACTATTGCCCCCCCCCCAGCACCAAGAATACAGTGCATCACTTGCCCCAGACTGAGAGTTCCTATCTATACCTTGTGGCTAACATAAGAACAGAAGAGAAGCCCATGTTGGATCAGGCCAGTGGCCCATCCAGTCCAACACTCTCTGTCACACAGTGGCCAAAACTCCAGGTGCCCTCAGGAGGTCCAGCAGTGGGGCCAGGACACTAGAAGCCCTCCCACTGTTGCCCCCCTCCCCCCAGCACCAAGAATACAGAGCATCACTTCCCCCAGACTGAGAGTTCCTATCTATACGTTGTGGCTAAGAGCCACTGATGGACCTTTGCTTCATATGTTTATCTAACTCACTCTTGAAGCCGTCCATGCTTGTAGCCGCCACCACCTCCTGGGGCAGTGAATTCCACGTGTTCATCACTCTTTGGGTGAAGAAGGATTTCCTTTTATCCCTTCTAACCCGACTGCTCAGCAATTTCATGGAGTTTGTTTTGTGAGAAAGGGGGGAAAGGACTTCTTTCTCCACCTGCTCTATCCCATCTCACTTTGAGCAGTGGGTATACTTGATCTCGGCTGTCTTGCACAAAGCAGGCTGGGACACGATCAGTGTTCCCTCTAAGCTGAGTTAGTGTGAGCTGGCTCACAGTGTTTTAGCCTCTGGCTGACACATTTCTGTCTTCACTCAGGAAGGAGGGCTCCAGAGCAAACTCATTGACGCAGCGGCCAAATCGCTCGCTCACAACTTTAATGCCGGCAGCTCACCAAGTAGAACTTTTGCTCACAAGGCTCCACAGGTTAGATGGAAGATTGGACATGATACTAGGCCAGTTTGAAATGATAGTTCTAGAGCGGGGGCCCTCGTAGTCCACCGCAGGGAAATGTAACAGAAGTCTTGGGGCACCTCAAAGACTGACAGCATTTATCCCGGTGGTCTGAAGCAACAGAACAAAGTTTGAGTCCAGTGTAGGGAAAGCCATTCCCCGTTTGGGGGCTGGGGATCCCCCCAATTTTTGGGCCCCTTCCTCGCCACCGGCCAGTGGGTGGGAATCCCGCCCTGCTCCAAAACCCAATATAATGATGTCACATGGAACTGATGTCATCACGTCGGCGATGCTCTGGTATTTTGGTCAAAACTGACCATAGAGTTTTGCCCCAAATACCAGACTGTTGCTGCGTGACATCACTGACGTTATGACATCACTTCCGTGTAATGTCATTACGTCATGAGCATGTCACACGCCCCCCCTCCTGGTAGGTCCCTCCTCCACCACCGGGTCGATCCGACCCGGCATCCCTACTCTAGTGGCACCTTTAATTTTTTTAATTACATTTTTTTTCACAAACAACAAGTTAATTCAAAATATTAAAAGGAGCAACAATGTTACAAATGCCTAACTATGTGACAAATTCTAAAAACAATGCGGAACAAGCACGTGGTAGATTAGGTCTCCCTCGCTCGAAAGCCAGTCAGATCCCCCTCTAGGGATGCAGTGCTCATCTCTGTTTCCAAGCCGAAGAGCCAGCGCTGTCCGAAGACTCCTCCATGGTCATGTGGCCGGCTTGACTAAACGCCGAGGCACATGGAATGTTGTTACTTCCGCACCAAAGTGGTACCTATTTTTTCTACTTGCAATTTCTTGTTTTCGAACTGCTCAGTTGTCAGGAGCCGGGTCCAGAGACGGGAGCTCACTCCGTCACGCAGCACTCAGGTCTCGAACTGCTGAACTATCGGCCTTCCAGTCTGCAGTTCAGTGTCTTAACCAATGAGCCACCGCGGCCCCTAATGTGGTAGATTAGAAGTCATAAATTGTAAATAGTAAAAAAAATAACTATTTTACGTACCCAGCGGCACCTTGAAGACCAACAAAGTATAATTCCGGGTATAAGCTTTTGTGTGCACTCATACTTCTTGAGTCTGAATCAGAGCTCAGATATCAATAATATCTGAGGAAGTGAGGCTGAGCCATGGACTAAATGTGATTTCATCATCGAGGTTTCCTGGGACTTCTCTTTTGCCCTTGAAGAAGCCTCGTGTTCTGAGTCATCCTATACAGCTCGCAGACTGCTTTAAGTAGCCATCTCTCTCTAGGGTTTCAGACAGAAGTCCGATTCATTAAATGACTGAACCTGGGTATCTTCTGAATTTCTAGAGAGGTGGTGATTTCCCCCTCCCAGGCGGTCTTCAAGCAACATCTGTCAGGGATGTTTTAGGCCAGGGGTGGGCAAATTGCGGCCTGTGGGCCACATGCGGCCCGCCAAGACAGTTGGCCATGTGGTTTCAGTCGGGCCCAGTGCGCAGAGAATATCACTGCTGATATTAATACAGCACCTGAGGAGCTGCAGCTTGAGTTTATTGACATGCAGTCAGATCACACTGTGAAAGAAATGTTTCATGCTGTGACATTAGTTGACTTTTACAAATCTTTGCTGAAAAATTTCCAGGTATGAAGAAATTTGCTGGGAAAATGTTCTCTATATTTGGGTCTACATATGTTTGTGAGCAAAGTTCTTCTTGCATGAAGATCAACAAGAGTAAATATAGATGCTCTTTGACAGATGTTAACTTGCAGGCTGTGATGAGAATCTCAGCACGCAATCTCACTCCTGATTTCAAAAAAAATGTAGAAAAGTGTGACAGGGTACATTTGTCTCATTAAACTGATTCTAAAATGAAATGTGCTTGCAGCTATAGATGATACGAAATCAGCACAATAAATACATTGAATAAAACTACCACTATTTTATTTAATTTATATTTATGGATTTTTATGATACAATTTATACCTTTTCTGAAATGCAAAGTTAACTAATGAATGCCGTCATTTTAAAAGTTGCGGCCCTCCACTAACCTTCACTCCCACAAAGAGGCCCCCAAGCCAAAACAATTGCCCACCTCTGCTTTAGGCTGATCCTGCTTTGAGCAAAGGGTTGGACTAGATCATAAGTCTTGTTCATGCGGCTCTTTTGAGCCCCGCTAGGCACGAGTGCCTGGTGGATTTAAAGGGCATATCCAGACTGCAACACCTAGGAATCGTTCCACTTCCTCGACCAGCACGTCAATCCCCGTTGGGGAGCCATACTTGAAAGATAGTGGTGAAAGTCCGGTCCTAAGCTGGCCGACAGGCCAATGGCGGACTTTCCGTCTGGTCGTTCCACCAGCTCACAATCAGCCCGTAGGGATGGCCAGCATTTTAAAAAATTCTTAGCGATGAACGCATAACCGCTTAAACATGCGACGTCCGCAGAGCTCCGCTCAAACGATCAGGACAATTTAATGTTTCTGAAGGTCCCGTGATGATAATGCATTTTGTTAACTGAAATGGTACCTAGAGGAAGGTACTGCTGACGGTGCTTTTACCATTTAGTCTGCGCATGCGCAAGAAAACAAGTAGGTGGTGAGGCGCATATGCGCATGCGCAAACAAGATTTTTAAAAAAACAGCCGACTGCACGGCTCCTTACGGTGGATGCTGCCTAGACAATCCACCGTGGAGTCACACGCGGTAAAGCGATTCACAGGGGAGCTGTCTGGTCGTGCAACGCTGGATCAAAAAGATCTCGATCAAATTACAGCCGGGCCAATGGCGGGATTAGCTGCCTGTCTGAACACACCCACAGATGACCTGTATGGCACATGAACTCATGAAGCTGCCTTATACGGAATCAAACTACCCATCCATCAAGGTCAGACTGGCAGCGGCTCTTCAGGGTTTCAGGCAGAAAAAGGTCTTTCCTATCACCTCTTACCTAGTCCTTTTAAATGGAGCTGCTGGGGATTGAACCTGGGACTTTCTGCATGCCAAGAGCCAGTTTGGTGTAGTGGTTAAGTGCGCGGACTCTAATCTGGGAGAACCGGGTTTGATTCCCCACTCCTCCACTTGCACCTGGCTGGATGACCTTGGGCAAGCCATAGCTCTGTACCAGCTGTTCTCTCAAGGACAGCTTGGGAAAGAGCTCTCTCGGCCCCACCTACCTCACAGGGTGTCTGTTGTGGGGAGGGGAAGGGAAAGGAGTTTGTAAGCCACTCTGAGACTCCAAGTGAGTGAAGGGCGGGGTATAAATCCAATCTCTCTCTCTTCTTCAAGAGGAGGCTCTACCACTGTGCTATAGCCCTACTTCATGGTTCTCCAGGGTCTCAGGCAGAGGTCTTTCCCATCACCTCCTACCCGGTCCTTTTTACTGGAGATGCCGGGGATTGAACCTGGGACCTTCTGCATGCCAAGCTGAGGCTCTGCCACTGCGCTATAGACCCACTTCATGGCGCTCCAGGGTCTCAGGCAGAGGTCTTTCCCATCACCTCCTGCCTGGTCCTTTTAACTGGAGCTGCTGGGGATTGAACCTGGAACCTTTCGTGTGCCAAGCGGAGGCTCTTCCACTGAGCTGCGGCCCCTTCCGACTCTCTGATTCTATAACCCCACCTGATAGAAGGAACTGTTTCCAGATTATTGGGGGGAGGGGATTTTGATGCAACAGCAGACAGTTTAAGCCATCAAAATATTGAGCAATGCAGTAAAAAAACAACAACAGACAGTTGCTGCGGATACTGGTTCAGGACTGGAAAGTCCAGACTGAGTTTGCAAGAAGAGCAGTGAATGATACAGACTGTGGTGATAACAGAGAAAGCAGTGAACAACAATAGAGACTCGTTTCAGTGCATATATGTGTATTAAGTGTTGTCAATTCACTTCTGAATCAAGGTGACCCTGTGAATTAATGTTCTCCAAAACGTCCTATTGTTAACAGCCTTGCTCAGGTCTTGCAGACTGAGGGCCGCGGCTTCATTGATGGAATCAATCCGTTTCATGCTGGGCCTTCCACTTTTCCTACGGCCTTCAACTAGCATTATTGTCTTTTCCAGGAACTGCAGTCTTCTCATAATGTGACCAAACTACGATAGCCTCAGTTGAGTCATTTTAGCTTCTCGGGAGAGTTCAGGCTCGCTTTGATCTTAAACCCACTTAAACATAAGAACATAAGAAGAGCCCTGCTGGATGAGACCAGTGGCCCACCAGCTTCCAGTCTCATACAGCGGCCAACCAGTTCCTCTGCATGGACCACAACAGGGCACAGAGGCTGAGGCCTTCATAGGAACATCAGAAGAGCCCTGCTGGATCAGACCAGTGAGGGTCCATCTAGTCCAGCATCCTGTCTCACACAGGGGCCAACCAGTTCCATTGGAGGGCCAACAACAGGGCAGAGAGGCCAAGCAGGGGCGTAGACGATGTTCTCCCCCCCCCCGGGAAACCGCCGCACCTCCCCTGGCCCTTCCGAGGCCCACCCGCCGCTGCTGCCGGTGCCTCTCTCTTCCCCCGCCACCCCTTCCCTCTCCCTCTCCAGCAGCGGCAGCTGGGCCTCAGAAGGACCCGGGGAGGCGCGGCGGCAGGTGCTCCATTTTGCCGGGGGAGGCTGAGCCCCCCCCCCCGGAAATTTCGGGGGTGGCTCGAGCCCTCGAGCCCCCTCATACTCTACGCCTATGAGGCCAAGGCCTTCATAAGAACATCAGAAGAGCCCTGCTGGATCAGACCAGTGGTCCATCTAGTCCAGCCTCCTGTCTCACACAGTGGCCAACCAGTTCCTCTGGAGGGCCAACAACAGAGCAGAGAGACCAAGGCCTTCATAAGAACATCAGAAGAGCCCCTGCTAGATCAGACCAGTGGTTCATCTAGTCCAACCTCCTGTCTCACAGAGTGGCCAACCAGTCCCTCTGGAGGGCCAACAACAGGGCAGAGAGGCCGAGGCCTTCCCCTGATGTTGCCTCCTGGCTCTCGTATTCAGAGGATGAGTGCCTCTGAATGTGGAGGTTCCCCTCAGTCACCCCAGCTACTAGCCCCTGGTAGACTTATCCTGGGGGGAGACTCAAAAACGTAAAAATAGCCCCCTTTAACCGCTCACCCTTGACGCCATAGACCGCCAGAAGACAAAAAGGAAATATTTGTTCTTTCCCCCAGTAGCCCTACAAGTAAGACTCCCATGATGTGGAAGACAAAATTTATTTCGTTGCTGGCCTGGCAATGCCTGGCAGATTTCAGAGGGAGCCGTTCCAACCAGCAGTCGCCTTGGCCCAGAACGATACAACGACAACCATCCAGAAACACCATCAGTAAACTTGGGGGGGGGGGGGGCAGTTCCAAAGGCTTGGCCTCCGGGTGGATTTCAGTGGGCTCTCTGCCGAGGATGACGGAATGGAAAAAAAGGGGTGGGCCCCGATTGGGCCCATAAGAGCTGACAATTGTCAAGGTCAAGATCAGCCGGAGAAATCCCCCTTCCCTCCAATACAGGGGGAATCTTGCCGTCCCATTCATTTCCCAACAGAACTTCTTGTGGGACTGTAACCCCAGGTTAATTCGTTGGGGTGGGGGGGGTGCATTGTTCCCTCTAAGCTGAGTTTGTGTGAGCGGACTCACCGTTTTTTTTAGCTTCCGGCGCACACATTTATTTTTTTTTTGTCTTCGCTCAGGAAGGATGACTCCCGAGCAAACTAATTGATGCAGCCGCCAAATGGCTCACTCACGACTTTAATGCCAGGAGCTCACCAAGTAGAATGTTTGGCTCACAAGACTCCACAGCTTAGAGGGAGCACTGGTGCGGGGGATGTATCACAAGATACCATTGGGGTTCTTCCTGCATTCGCCAAAATAATTTCTGCTGACCCCAGAAAAGGAAGCACATCTTTGCAAACCAGAACTCCGCCTTCTTCTTTGAAGGTTCAACAAAGGTCAATATTTATTCTTTCCAGCACCTGACCTGGGAAATCAGGGTGGGGGGAGGGCCTCTTCTCCCCCCCCCCTGAATCCAGCCTCTTTGGTAATTCTCTGGGTCTTAAACCACCGTGGGTTTGCACCAAGACAAAGGAACCCAAGAGAAAGGGGGGAGGAGGTGGAGATAGATTTCCCCCCCCTCTCCCCTCCTCCCCCCTTCCTCTTCCTCAGACACGTGTCTCCATTGTTCTGCCTTTGGCTGGACACGGGGGGGGGGGGCAAGGCAAGAGTTAATCTACCTTCAGGGTGGAGAGAGAGAGAAAAAAAAGCAATTTTGCTTCCGAGGAGGAGGAAGGGGGGGGGGAGAGAGAAGGGATAGGGGGATTCCCTGTATGGATAGGAATTTTGTATCTCGCATTGGAAAACGGGAGGGGGAAGGGAGGGGAGCTGTTCCAAAAGAGGCGTGTGGTGAGGTTGATGGGGGGGGGGGAGATCTAGAATCGGTCCCCCTTTGGCTGCCTTGCCCTCTGCACCCCGCCCCCCAATCCTTTACACAAGGAGCGGGGGGCGGGGCGGGGGGTGCCTGCAGAGCAAAACTTCTAAAGCCAGGATCTCTCCCCCTCCCTTCCCCCCCCACCCCGCCCCCCCCCCCCCATTTATCTCCATCCTGTGCACTTGGCCATGCCAACAAAAATCTCCTCGCGCTGAAACTGGCTGGCACTTCTGGGTGATACATTTGTGATGTGTGCGCGCGTGTGTGTGTGGGGGGGGAGACACTGTGTGTGTGTGTGGGGGGGGGACGACGTGTTGATAGGCTCAGACCCCGGGCTGGCTCGCTAACCGTGCCCGTTGCAGCGTTAAGCAGATGGGCCACGAAGCCCCCCTCTCCCCTCCCCTCCCCTCGACCCCCCCCCGTCGCCCGTCCTGCCAAACCAATTCCCTCTTGTCTGCTTCCCCCCCCCGCCTCCACTCTCACTTTCTCTCTCTCCCTCCCATCGTCCCAACCCCCTTCTTTCACTCTCTCTCTCTCTCTCTCTCTCCCCTCCTGCCTCTCCCCCCCCCCTTTTAGCCCTGCCCGCTCTCGTGCTGATGGTCCTGGGGGACAGTTGATGGATTAAAGGTCTGAGCGGCTCCACCTGATCTCGACGCCTTCCCCCCCCCTCCCCAGCTTGAGTCCCGTATAAAGACGAGAGAGGGGGGGGGGAGAGAGAGAGAATTGGAGCGCGCTGCTGACCTCAGCTATTCCTTCACAGTCGTCGTCCCCCCCCCCCCCCCCGCTCCCTTCCACTCGCCCTCCCGCTTCTTTCCCTCCCCCTCTCCTCCCCCTGTATCCTCCCCGCCTGCCTCTCGCTCCCGACCGGAGAGAGCGAGGGAGAGCGAAGAGGCAGCGCGCCGGCAGGGAGCTGTCCAAAGTGCTGATCGCCGCCGCCGCCGCCGCCGCCGCCGCTCCTGCCGCCGGCCACCATGCCGCGCTCCTTCCTCGTCAAGAAGATCAAAGCCGACGCTTTCCAGCCCAGCCAGACTTACCACCTGCTGGAAACTTCCTACGGACGAGCTGGCGGGACCCTTGGCGGCCGGCGGCGACCCCGGGGTGGAGAATGGTAAGCCAAAGGGGTCTGTGTGTGGAACGGAGTGCCGAAGGGGCTGGAGGCGGGGACAGCAGAAAGGGGGGGGGGGTGTTTTTGTGGGCGGCTAGGGGTGGGGGGGTTGGATCTGGGGGGCTGGATCTGCGGGTCTCTGAACGCCCTTCGCCCTGCTCGGCAATTGTCCCGGACCCGGGCGCTCTCGTGGCTGTGCGCGGATAATTCCTCCCCCCCCCCCCTTATTGCCCCCCTCCCGCCGCCCGCTCACTCAGGAGGTGTGGTCCCCCGGACCCCAGGTACGAGCAGCGGCCTCTTGGG
Source organism: Lepidodactylus listeri (assembly GCA_029233225.1). Classification (NCBI taxonomy): domain Eukaryota; kingdom Metazoa; phylum Chordata; class Lepidosauria; order Squamata; family Gekkonidae; genus Lepidodactylus; species Lepidodactylus listeri. The sequence continues at coordinate 7,001,993 of JARCFY010000002.1, forward strand.
TCCCGCTGGAGAACGCGTGTCCGAGGGAAAGAGTTCCCAGTAGCTTCACCGGGCTGGCTTCTGTGACCCGGGCGCGCACCTGACCCGTGGGAAACCGTGCGCCCTAGACGCCGGGTCTGGGACGGCTCCTCAGCCCCGGGGTTCTGGTGTGTGTGTGGGGGGGGAAGTGAGGTGCGCGGAATCAGGGGAGCAGAGAGCGGAGGAGGAGGAGGAGGAGGAGGGGTGCGGGGGGGCAGAGCGGGTGGCACGGTCGACAGAAGCCGGGACAAGCGCTTGCGGGGGCAGCCGGGCGCTTTTTTTGCGCGCAGGGAGCTCTAGGGGATCCAGCGCGTTTCTTTGCGGGGGACGGAGACCGGGAAATTCTGGGACTCCTGCAGCAACAAAAGAATCGTCCCGGGGCATTTTAGAGACTCACGCAGCGCCGGCTTCTTTTGTCTCGGCTGCAACTGGGAGGAAGGCAGTCCCCGCATCTCGGAATCCTACAGAAATCCTACTCTAAGGGAAACCTTTACAAAACTCTCTCTCTCTCTCTCTGTATGTCGCTGTCTCTCTCTTCTTCTCTCTCTTCTTTCTTCCCTCCCCCCCCCCCTCTCACACACCCACAAACACACACCGGGGGGGGGGGGGGGCAAGGGAAAGAGAGTTGTTCCAGACCACCACAAAAAAAGACTCTATGGTACATCTATGCCTTTGAGCCTCTAGGCCAATTTGGTGTCATGGTTAGGAGCGTGGTCTAACCTGGGAGAGCCGGTTTTGATCCCCTGCGCCTCCACATACAGCTGCTGGACGACCTTGGGGCAGTCCCACGTTCTCTCGGAGCTGTTCTCTCAAGAGCAGTCCTGGAAAGAGCTCTCTCGGCCCCGCCTACCTCCCAGGGCGTCTGTTGTGGGGAGGGGAGGAAAGAGGAGACTGTATAGCACTCTGAGTGAAGAGCGGGGTACAAATCATCATCATCTTCTTCTTCTTCTTTGGTACATCTTCCAAAAAGACTCCATGGTACATCTACGCCTTTGAGCCTCTAGGCCGGTTTGGTGTCGTGGTGAAGTGCGCGGACTCTAATCTGGGAGAAGCGGGTTCGATTCCCCACTCCTCCACTTGCAGCTGCTGGATGTCCTTGGGCAAGCCGTAGCTCTGTACCAGCTGTTTTCTCAAGGGCAGTTCTCAAAAGAGCTCTCTCGGCCCCACCTACCTCACAGGGGTGTCTGTTGTGGGGAGGGGAAGGGAAAAGGAGTTTGTAAGGAGCTCTGAGACTACAAGTGAAGGGCAGGGTATAAATCCAATCTCCTCCTCCTCCTCCTCCTTTGTCCTGAGACAGACTTTTACAATCTCTCACCCCTACCCATAGAGAGGAGGGAACTTACCTTCTCCCCCCCCCCCCCATGTCCTCTTCTCTGCCAGCCACAATAAGCTTCTCTCCGCTGCCGTTCGCTTCTGTCCTCTCTGGACCGAAAGCAACACTGTCCTCCGCTCACCCCACAGGCCAGCTTCGGAGCAGATCAGGTGGACTGCTCGGCGGGATCCGTTCCCGCCGCTTCTTTGCCAGCTGCAGGGCATGCCTGCCGTTCAGAAGATTGTCTCCGGTGGGCGTGTCAGTTTGGGTGGGTGTGCAGGGGCACGTGTGCAACCTGTTTCCAGACGAGCCCAATCATGGCAACGTCTCGGGAAGCGGAGCAGAGTCGGCCCTTCTGAGCATTTGGATCAGAGACCGCCCGGGACGTCCAGGGTTGCTACACAGACTCAGGCAAGGGCAAACCACCTCCAAATATCTGCCCCGACCTGGCTAGCCCTGTTTCATTGGAAACTAAGCAGGTTCTGCCCTGGTTCGTGGAGGGGCGGCCACCGAGGAAAGCCAGGGTTGCTATGCAGAGGCAGGCAAGGGCAAAGCGCCCCTTTTTTTGACTGCCTTAGAATCATAGAATGTTAGAGTCGGAAGGGACCTTGCAGGTCATCTAGTCCAGCCCTCTGCACTCTGCAGGAACACTGCCAAAAGATAGCCCTAGAATATACCCGAAACATGGCCGTCCAGCCTCCGCTTGAAAACGTCCCGCGAAGGAGCACCTGCCACCTCCCGAGGCAGTCTGTTCCACTGCTCAACCGCTCTTACAGTGAGGAAGTTCCTCCTGATATGTAGCCGGCATCGACTCCCTTGTAATTTCCACCCGTTAGATCTAGTCTTGCAATCCAGAGCAAGAGAGAATAGCTCCGCTCCATCTTCTACATGACAGCCCTTCAGATATCTGAAGACTGCAGTCACGTCCCCTCTAAGCCTTCTCTTTCCTGGGCTAACATACCCAAGACTTTCCTCATAAGACTTGGACTCCAACCCTCTCACCACCCTGGTTGCCCTCTTCTGGGACACGCTCGAGCTTGTCAACCTCCTTCCTGAAATGGGGTGCCCAAAACTGGACAGAGTAGTCCGAGGTGCGGCCAGACCATAGCAGAATAGAGCGGAACGACCACCTCCCATGATCTGGACATAATACTTCCGTTAATGCATCCTAAGATTGTATTTAGCTTTCTTCGCAGTCGCACGGCACTGCAGGCTCATGTTTAGCTTGTGATCAGTCAGATCGCCTTGATCCTTGGCCTGGATGGCTCAGGCTACCTCGATCATGTCAGAAAGCTAAGCAGGACTGGTCATTAGTACTTGGATGGGAGACCATCAAGGAAGTCCAAGGTCGCTACGCAGAGGCAGGCCAGGGCAAAGCACCTCTGTTTGCCTCTTGGAAAGACAGTTTGGTGTAGTGGTTAAGTGCACGGACTCTAATCTGGGAGAACTGGGTTTGATTCCTCACTCCTCCACTTGCACCTGGGTGGATGACCTTGGGCAAGCCATAGTTCTGTACCAGCTGTTCTCTCAAGGACAGCTTGGGAAAGAGCTCTCTCAGCCCCACCTACCTCACAGGGTGTCTGTTGTGGGGAGGGGAAGGGAAAGGAGTTCGTAAGCCGCTCTGAGACTCTTAAGTGAGTGAAAGGCGGGATAGAAATCCAACCTCTTCTTCTTCTTCTTCTTCTCTTGTCTTAAATCTCTGTGGGATAACCGTAAGTTAGTTGTGAGTGCGACCTGATGGCACTTTCCACCACCACATGATTTTTTGGGGGGCAACATATTCCGTGGTGCTTTATTTTAAATCCGTAGGGCCTCCCGGATTCCCGATCCCTGTACTGAGTGTACTCTACTTGAAGTCGCCTGCAGTCTTTCTGTTTGGTTCTGGTTCCAGGAACCAGGTCTGGGGAAATCTGAAATGGGAGGGGGAGGGCACTGAAGTAGACATGTGAAGACTTGAAGCATGTGGGACACAGCTGCAGAAGATGGGAAGGGGAAATAGAAGAAAGAGGAGCCGACCCACTTTTTGATTCCAGGGTGTCCATCTCAATCTCTGTCCCTCTGGCATGGGCGTCAACTACGGGGGGGCTCGAGCCCCCCCCCGAAATTTCCCGGGGGGGGCTCAGCCGCCCCCGGCAAAATGGAGCACCCTGCTGGCCTGCCCTCCTGCCTCCTGGGGTGGGTGGGGGGAGAGAGGCGGCGACGACTGGCTGACCGGCCACCCTCATGCGCTCCATTTTGCCGGGGGAGGCTGAGCCCCCCCCCCCTTGGGAAACTTAGGCACGAGGCGGAGCGGGAGCCCGGGGCCCACAAGGCGATGCGCCGGCCCCGGCTGCAGGCAGCAGCAGCCAGCAGCAATCCCAGAGGTGAGCAGGGAGAGAGGGAGGGGGGCGGGGAGCGTGGCGGGCGGGTGGACACGGCCCAGGGGAGGGAAGCGGCGGCGGCGGCTCCCTGGGGGGGGAAGAGCGGCGGGGACATGGTCCAGCCCACCCCCCCGGGAATTTAAAAAGTCTATGCCCCTGCCCTCTGGCATGTAGTTTTAGAGGGAGGGAAGGGAAGGGAGGGAGGGTGAGCCAGTCTGGTGTAGTGGTTGTGTAGTGGTTAAGTGTGCGGACTCCAATCTGGGAGAACCAGGTTTGATTCCCCACTCCTTTACTTACAGCTGCTGCTGGATGACCTTGGGAAAGGCAACAGCAAGCTGCTTTGAGACTGCTAAAGGTAGAGAAAGCGGGGTATAAAACAACAGCAGCACAGAGATGCTGGAGGCAAACTGCTTTGGGTCCCCCTTGGGGAGAAAGTTGTGATATAAATAAAAAGTAAATAAAATAAAGAGGGAGGGAAGGGAGGAGAGGGGAGAGAGAGGAAGGAAGGAAGGAAGGGGGGAGGGAGGGAAGGAAGGAAGGAGGGAGGAAGGGAGGAAGGGAGGGAGGAAGGGAAGGAGGGAGGGAGGGAGGGAGGGAAGGGAGGAAGGAAGGAAGAAAGGAAGGAAGGAGGGGGAGGGAGGAAGAAGGAAGAAAGAAAGGAAGGAGGGAGGGAAGGGAGTGAGAGAGGGAAGGAAGGGAGGGAGGGAGGGAAGGGAGGGAAGGAAGGAAGGAAGGGAAGGAGGGAGGGAAGGAAGGAAGGAAGGGAAGGAGGGAGGGAAGGAAGTGAGAGAGGGAAGGAAGGAAGGGAGGGAAGGGAGGGAGGGAGGAGGGAAGGAAGGGAGGGAGGGAAGGGAGGAAGGAAGGGAGGGAGGGAAGGAAGGAAGGAAGGAAGGGAAGGAGGGAGGGAAGGGAGTGAGAGAGGGAAGGAGGGAGGGAGGGAAGGAAGGAAGGAAGGGAAGGAGGGAGGGAAGGAAGTGAGAGAGGGGAGGGAGGGAGGGAGGGAGGGAGAGGAAGGAAGGAAGGAAGGAAGGAAGGAAGGAAGGAAGGAAGGAAGGAAGGAAGGAAGGAAGGAAGGAAGGAAGGAGAAAGCAAGAGAGTGCTAGATTCAAGGATTTGGGTACTGAATGCAAAGAAAAGAAAGAAGACTCCACTTTGGGGTCAGGAACCAATTTTTCTCTGGGCCAGTTTGGCCAGGGATCCTGGAGGGTTTTTTTTTGTCATCATCTGGGCATGGAATAGCGGTCACTGCGGGTGTGGAGGGGAGGTATTTGTGAATTTCCTGCCTTGTGCAGGAGGTTGTACTAGATGACCCTGGGGGTCCCTTCCAACCGTGTTCCCTCTAAGCTGAGTTAGTGTGAGCAAGCTCACAGGTTTTTTAGCCTTTGGCTCACCCATTTCTGTCTTCGCTCAGGAAGGAGGGCTCCAGAGCCAACTAATGTATGCAGCAGCCAAATTGCTCGCTCACTACTTTAATGACAGTAGCTCAAAAAGCAGAAGTTTTGCTCACAAGACTCCACCGCTTAGAGGGAGCCGTGCTTCCAACTCCATGATGCTATGAAGAAGAGGAGATTGGGTTTCTCCCCCACCCTCCGCTGCCTGAAGGCATCTCAGAGCGGCTTGCTCTCTCCTTTCCCTCCCCCTCCCCTCGACAGACAGACACCCCGCGAGAAACCACCCGGGAGCCCTCTGCCCAGGTGACTCATCCAAGCAAACTCATCCAACCTGCTGCCAGACTCTAAAAAATATCGCATCCCGATTGCCAGTAGAGCAATTAAAATCCGCACACAGGCATATATCAAAACTTTTTTTTTTTTTTAAAGCCAACCTTTTATCACTCAAATTGCCAGCGCCACAATATGATTCATAGCAGACCAAATGAAGATGATGGGAAGTCAAGACTGGGCTGGGCCTTCCAGGGATAAGGGGGTTTGTCCAGCTTCCTCTAGCCTCCTCTGTGGGTACCTGAGAGACCCCAGATGAGATGTCCAAAGCCCCACAGGCACTGTTCCCTCTAAGCTGCGCGAGTGTGAGCCAGCTCACAGTTTTTTAGCCTCCAGCTCACACATTTTTGTCTTAGCCCGGGAAGGAGGGCTCCGGAGCAAACTGATTGATGCCCTCGCCAAATCGCTTGCTCACAACTTGAATGCCAGTAGCTCACAAAGTGGATTTTTTTTGCTCACAAGACTCCACGGCTTGGAGGGAGCATTGGTTGGAGGGTGGTCCCTATGGCATTAATGCCTCCCTGAGGTCTTCAGTGTTCCCTCTCAGCTGAGTTCGTGTGAGCTAGCACACAGTTTTTTAACCTCCGGCTCGCACATTTTTGCCTCGGCTCAGGAAGGAGGGCTCCAGAGCAAACTGATTTATGCAGCAGCCACATCGCTCGCTCACAACTTTAATGCCAGCGGCTCACAAAGTGGAATGTTTTGCTCACAGGACTCCACGACTCAGAGGCAGCATTGCTGTGGCACACAGGGCCCCGCTTGATTGTAACCTTTTAAGGCTGGTCCCCCCCCCAAAAAAACCCACCCCAGCCCAAACAATTTACTGGGAATAAAAGCACAATTAAAAGTATCACCTCAATTGGAATGTCACACATCCAGCTTACCAGGGGGGAAAAAATGATTTTGAATAGCTTGGTTGTGCTGGAAAGAAGACTAAGGGAGACCAGGGAGACCCCTGGTCTGTACCTGCAGGGATCTGCTTATGTTCTTTAGAGCCAGTTTGGTGTGGCGGTTAGGAGCACGGACTCTAATCTGGGAGAACTGGGTTTGATTCCCCACTCCTCCACATGCAGCTGCTGGGGTGACCTTGGGTCAGTCACAAGATCTCTCAGAGCTGTTATCTTAAGGGCAGTTCTCGAAAGAGCTCTCTCAGCCGCACCTGCCTCACAGGGTGTCTGTTGTGGGGAGGGGAAGGGAAAGGAGATTGTAAGCCCCTCTGAGACGCCTTCAGGTAGTGAAGGGCGGGGTATAAATCCAATCTCTTCTTCTTCTTCTTGGATGAGAGCCAGTTTGGTGTAGTGGTTAAGTGTGCAGACTGTAATCTGGGAGAACCGGGTTTGATTCCCCACAACTCCACATGCAGCTGCTGGGGTGACCTTGGGTCAGTCACAAGATCTCTTAGAGCTGTTATCTTAAGGGCAGTCCTTGAAAGAGCTCTCTCAGCCCCACCTGCCTCCCAGGGTGTCTGTTGTGGGGAGGGGAAGAAGATTGTGAGCTGCTCTGAGACGCCTTCAGGTAGTGAAGGGCGGGGTATAAATCCGATCTCTTTTCTTCTTTTTGGATGAGAGCCAGTTTGGTGTAGTGGTGAAGTGCGTGGACTCTAATCTGGGAGAACCGGGTTTGATTCCCCACTCCTCCACTTGCACCTGGCTGGCTGACCTTGGCAAGCCATAGTTCTGATAAGAGCTGTCCTTGAAAAAGAGCAGTTTCTGTCAGAGCTCTCTCAGCCCCACCTACCTCACAGGGTGTCTGTTGTGGGGAGGGGGAGGGAAAGGAGTTTGTAAGCTGCTCTGAGACTCCCTTGGGTAGTGAAGGGCGGGGTATAAATCCAATCTCTTCTTCTTCTTCTTCGAGCAGTTGGGAATGAATTGGGGTGTGGGAAGAGGAAGGAGAGGAATATTGTGGAATATCCGCCCTCCCTTATCCTTTCCCGGGGTGGAGTGGGGACTCTCGTCTCCCAGTCCAGAAGTGGTGTCGTGGCTTGAGTCTCAGACCAGCAACTGGCAGAACCAGGTTCGAATCCCTGTTTGCTGGCTGACTTCAGGCCAGTACCACACTCTCAGCCTAATCTACCTCACAGGGTTGTTGGGAGGATAAAATAGAGGAGAGGAGAATGATATGAACCACGTTGGGCCCCCATTGGGGAGAATGGTGAGATATAATGTCTGAAACCCCCAGTTTTCCTGTGAAAGGGTCAGGACCCACTTAGAGGGTGGAGAACCATTGCCTTGCCCCATTAAATAAAGCCGTATATTACTTTACCCCCATTGTCATCACCACTGTGTGTAAAGTGCCATCACGCTGACTTATGGCGACCTGCATGGTTTTCAAGGTAAGAGACATTCAGACGTGGGTCGCCATTGGCTGCCTCTACGGAGCTACCCCGGACTTCCGTGGTGGTCTCCCATCTAAGTACTAACCAAGGCTGACCCTGCTTAGCTTCTGAGACCTGACAAGATCCAGCTAGCTAGGGCCATCCAGGTCAGCGCACAGGATGTTCAGAGGTGCCCTGCCTCTGCGTAGAAACCCTGGCCTTCCTTGGTGGTCTCCCCTCCAAGTACTAACTAGGGCTGAGCCTGCTTAGCTTCCAAGATCTGATCAAACTGGGCTAGCCTGGGCCATCTAGGTCAGAGCAATGGTTTGCTGTTGCCTGCCCCTATGTATTGTCCCCAAACTTCCTTGGGGGTCTCTCATCCAAACTCTAACCAGGGTCAGGCAGAGGCAGACAATGGCAAACCGCCCCTGAATGTCTCTTAAAAGCCAGTTCGGTGTAGGGGTTAGGAGCATGGACTTTGATTCCGGAGAACCGGGTTTGATTCCCCGCTCCTCCACGTGCAGCTGCTGGGGTGACCTTGGGCCAGTCACACGTCGTCTCAGAGCTGTTCTCTCAAGGGCAGTCCTCAGGAGAGCTCTCTCAGCCCCACCTCCTTCACAGGGTGTCTGTTGTGGGGAGGGGGAGGGAAAGGAGATTGTAAGCCGCTCTGAGACTCTTGAGTGAAGGGCGGGGTATAAATCCAATCTCCTCCTCCTCCTCCTCCTCTTCTTCATCCCTTGAAAACTCTATCGGGTCGCTATAAGTCGGCTGCAACTTTACAGGCAAAAAGGGGGGGAGGAAAGGGTTTATGTGCCAGTGTAGACCATATGAAGAAGCTTGATGGGGAAACAGGAAGTAACCTGTGCATACGACCAGCACTCCATAGACTCTCCGGGCAGAAGCTTTGCATTATCGAAATCTCGATGGGCATCTGCCACCGGAAAGCTGACCTGTGCCTTCCAGCATGGGAGTAGCGGTTAGAGTGTTGCACTCAAACCGTGGCGACTCAGATTGGAATCAATGCTCCCTTCTAAGCTGTGGAGTCCTGTGAGCAAAAATTCTACTCGGTGAGCTTACTGGCCTTCAAGCTGCGAGCGAGCGGTTTGGCTGCGGCATCGATCCGTTTGCTCGGGAGAGCCCATCCTTCCTGAGCAGAGGCAAAAATGTTGCGCCGGAAGCTAAAAAACTGCGAGCTCGCTCACACTAACTCAGCTTAGAGGGAACTCTGGCTGGAATCCCCGCCCACGCCATGGCACCTCAGGGGTCCAGGTGACCTGGGACCAGTGTTCCCTCTAAGCGGAGTTAGTGTGAGCTAGCTCCGTTTTTTTAGCTTCCGGCTCACACAGTTTTGTCTTAGCTCAGGAAGGATGGCTCCAGAGCAAACTAATTTATGCAGTAGCCAAGTGGCTGGCTCCCAACTTTAATGTCAGTAGCTCACAAGGTAGAATTTTTGCTCACAAGACTCCACAGCTTAGAGGGAACATTGCCTGGGACCAGTCGCAGCCTCTCAGTCTGGCCTACCTTACGGGGTCGTTGTGAGGATCCAATGGCGGAGCGGAGAAAGACGTAGGCCGGCCTGGGTCCCCGTGGGGCAGAAAGGTGGGGGATCAATGATGCAAATATATTTATAAATATTAAAAAAAAAACCATTCTCCAGGGAAAGGACCAGGCAGGCTTGCCGGGGAATTCTTGACAGGAGAAGGATTCATCCCTAGTAGAAACGAGGCAGAACAAAGGACGATGTCGGCTGGCGACAGCTCTTTCTCTTGTCTCAGGTCGGGGGGGGGGGGGGGGGCAGGCCGATCGATGGGAAAGGGAAACAGCGTGACCATATGGATTGCTTCCCCCAGGGGAGAGAGCTGGGGAAGATGGGAATGCCTTCCCTCCCCTCCCCCACCATGTGCAAAAGGCAAGGCCCCCATTGGCCCACCCCCCCTCCTCAGTCGCAGCCCTCCGAGCATGTAGCTGCATCGCTCTGATTATCAGGAAAAGGCCTTCTGCGCCCCTTTCCCAAGTCCCTCCTTAAGAGCGCATGGGGTTTCCCTCTCTCTCTGGTGCCTGGAAAGTCCCCCCCCCCCCCCCGTTCTTCTCAAAGCAGCAGAGAAACCGATGGATTTTGCAAAGCTTTGTGCTCTGGGAGTCGCTTCCTTGGTTGCCCTGAATAGGAAGACGCAAGGGAAGGGCCGTGGCTCAGAGGTAGAGCCTCTGCTTGGGATGCAGAAGGTCCATGGTTCAATCCCTGGCATCTCCAGTTAAAAGATGACCAGGCAGGAGGTGATGGGAAAGACCTCGGCCTGAGACCCTGGAGAGCTGTCAAGAGGGGCTGTGGCTCAGTGGAAGAGCCTCTGCTTGGCATGCGGAAGGTCCCAGGTTCAATCCCCGGCATCTCCAGTTAAAAAGGACCAGGCAGGAGGTGCTGGGAAAGACCTCCGCCTGAGACCCTGGAGAGCTGTAAAGAGGGGCCGTGGCTCAGTGGAAGAGTCTCTGCTTGCCATGTAGAAGGTCCCAGGTTCAATCCCCGGCATCTCCAGTTAAAAGGACCAGGCAGGAGGTGATGGGAAAGACCTCAGCCTGAGACCCTGGAGAGCTGTAAAGAGGGGCCGTGGCTCAGTGGAAGAGCCTCTGCTTGCCATGTAGAAGGTCCCCGGTTCAATCCCTGGCATCTCCAGTTAAAAGATGACCAGGCAGGAAGCGATGGGAAGGACCTTTCTCTGCCTGAGACCCTGGAGAGCCGCTGGCAGTCTGAGTAGGCCATACTGACTTGATGGACCAAGGGTCTGAAGAGAAGAGAAGAGATTGGATTTATATCCCGCCCTTCACTGCCTGAAGGAGTCCCAGAGCGGCTTTCAAGCTCCTTTCCCTTCCCCTCCCCACAACAGACGCCCTGTGAGGTAGGTGGGGCTGAGAGAGCTCTGACAGAAACGGCTCTTTTTCAAGGACAGCTGTGCCAGAACTATGGCTTGCCCAAGGTCATCCAGCAGCTGCATGTGGAGGAGTGGGGAATCAAACCCGGTTCTCCCAGATTAGAGTTCACGCACTTCACCACTACACCAAACTGGCTCTCTGATTCAGTATAAGGCAGTTTTATGTATTCTTTCCTTTGGCAAAGGGCCATCGCTCAGTGGTAGAGCATCTGCTTTGGCTGCAGAAGGTCCCAGGTTCAATCCTTGGCATCTCCATCTAAAAGGATTAGGCAGTAGGTGATGGGAAACACCTCTGCCTGAGACCCTGGAGAGCTGTAAAGAGGGACTGTGGCTCAGTGGCAGAGCATCTACTTGGCATGCAGAAGGTCCCAGGTTCAATCCCCGGCATCTCCAGTTAAAAGGACCAGGCAGGAGGTGATGGGAAAGACCTCCGCCTGAGACCCTGGAGAGCTGTCAAGAGGGGCTGTGGCTCAGTGGAAGAGCCTCTGCTTGGCATGCAGAAGGTCCCAGGTTCAATCCCCGCCATTTCCAGTTAAAAGGACCAGACGGAGGTGATGTGAAAGACCTCTGCCTGAGACACTGGAGAGCAGCTGCCAGTCTGAGTAGACAATACTGACTCTGATGGACTGATGGTCGGATTTAGTATAAGGCAGATTCATGTGCTCAGTGGCACAGAGCATCAGAATAGCAAAAGTGTCTTGGGACATCCCTTACTGATACTGTGCACATACAGGCGCTCCCCTCCCCCCTCTTTAAATGAAACTAAGTCCTCGGGGCCAGATGAACTGCATCCAAGGGTACTAAAAGAACTCACGGATGTAATTTCTGAGCCTCTGTCTGTTATTTTTGGGAATTCTTGGAGAACAGGTGGGGTGCCAGAAGATTGGAGGTGGGCAAATGTTGTCCCCGAAGATTTAGAGCAAATCATTAAACAGACAGTCCTTGAGCCTTTAGAAAGGATGGCCGTGATTACTAAGCGCCACCATGAGTTTCTCAATAACAAGTCATGTCAGACTAACCTTATCTCTTTTTTTGAGAAAGTTACTACCTTGCTGGATCAGGGGAATGCTGTAGACATAGTTTATCTTGATTTCAGTAAGGCTTTTGATAAAGTTCCAGGTAATATTCTTGTTGACAAATTGGAAAAATGTGGTTTGGATCCTATGACTGTTAGGTGGATCTGTAACTGGTTGACAGATCGCACCCAAAGAGTGCTCGCAAATGGCTCCCCATCCTCTTGGAGAGGAATGACAAGTGGAGTGCCTCAAGGATCTGTCCTGGGGCCTGTTTTGTTCAACATCTTCATCAGTGATTTGGATGAAGGAATAGAGGGAACGCTTATTAAGTTTGCAGATGATCCTCAATTGGGAGGGGAAGCAAATACTGTAGAAGACAGAGTCAGGATACAGGGTGATCTTGACAGGCTGCAAAACTGGGCTAAAACAAATCAAATGAATTTCAGTGGAGATAGATGTAAAGTTCTGCATTTAGGTTCAGAAAACTCAAATGCGTAATTATAGGATGGGGGAGACTTATCTTGGCAGTAGCATGTGCGAAAAGGATCTAGGGGTCTTAGTAGACTGTACACTGAAAACGAGTCGGCAGTGTGATGGGGGTAGATAAAAAGGCAAATGCTATTTTGGGCTGTATCAGCAGAAGTATAGTGTCCAGATCGTGCGATGTGAAGGCACCGGTTTACTCTGCTCTGGTTTGACCGTGCCTAGAGTACTCTGTTCAGTTTTGGACACCACAGTTGAAGAAGGACATCGACAAGCTGGAACGTATCCAGAGGAGGGCAACGGAGACGGGGAGGGGTCTGGAGACCAGGTCCTGTGAGGAAAGGCTGAAGGAGCTCTGGGTATGTGTAGCCTGGAGAGGAGACGACCGAGAGGGGATACGGTAACCATCTTCATGTACTTGAATGGCTGTCATTTAGAGCAGGGGTGGGCAATTGTTTTGGCTCGGGGGCCACTTTGTGGGAGGGGAGGTTAGCGGAGGGCCGCACCTTTTAAAATGATTGCATTCATTAGTTAACTTTGCATTTCCGAAAAGGCATAAATTGTATCATAAAAAGCAATCAATATAAATTAAATAAAATCGTGGTAGTTTTATTCAATTTATTTATTGTGCTGATTTCATATCATCTATAGCGGCAAGCGCATTTAATGTTAGAATCAGTTTAATGAGACAAATGGGCCCTATCACACTTTTCTACAATTTTTTTTGAAATCAGGAGTGAGATGGCTTGTTGAGATTCTCATCACAGCCTGCAAGTTAATGTCTGTCAAAGAGCATCTATATTTACTCTTGTTGATCTTCACGCAAGAAAACACTTTGCTCACAAATATATGTGGCCAACTGTCTTGGCGGGCCACAAAAAACTCTGTGGCGGGCCGCACGTGGGCCGCAATTTGCCCACCCCAGATTTAGAGGATGGGGCGGAGTTGTTTTCTGTTCCCCAGAAGGCCTGACCAGGACCAACAGGTTGGAATTAAATCAGAAGAGTTCTCGTCTAAACATGAGGAAGAACTTCCTGACAGTTAGAGCGGTTCCTCGGTGGAACAGGCTTCCTCGGGAGGTGGTGGGCTCTCCTTCTTGGGAGGTTTTCAGACAGAGGCTAGGTGGCCATCTGACCATAGGCGTAGACTACGGGGGGGGGGGGGGGTTTGAGCCACCCCCGAAATTTCCTGGGGGGGACTGAGCCCCCCCCGGGAAAACGTAGAGCCTGCCGCCACGCCTCCCCGGGCCCTTCCGAGGCCCGGCAGCCACTGCTGCTGGTGCCTCTCTCTCCCACCCCCCCAGCCTGGCCACTCCTCCATCCTTCCCTTTCCCTCTCCCTCCCTCTTTTCCAGGCGAAAGGCCCAGCGTGGTGGCATCACCCGGAAGTGACGCCATCACGCTGGGCACATCGCTAGGCGACGCTCTAGCGATCGCCCTGAAACTCTATGGCACCATAGAGTTTCAGGGCAACTGCCAGAGCGTCGCCCGGGCAACGTCACCAGGAAAAGAGGGAGGGAGAGGGAAGGAGTGGCCAGGGCGGGGGGGGGGGGAGTTTCCCAGGAGGGGACATTGCCCCAGTGAGCACGCGGACTTCGCGCATGCGCTAAAGAGCCCCCCCCCCCTGGAATTTATAAAACTCTACGCCCCTGCATCTGACAGCAATGCAGATTCAGTGAACTTAGGCAGATCACGAGAGGGAGGGCAGGGAGGGTTGCCTCAGTGCTCAGTCCTCGTGGTCCTTTCTTACAAGCCCAGGGAAATGCTGATCACCACTTAGTGGTCAGGAAGCCATTTTTCTCCAGGCCAGTTTGGCCGGGGATCCTGAAGTTCTTTCTGTCTTCTGAGCATGGAACAAGGATCACTGCGGGTGTGAAGGGGGAAGTATTTGTGAATTTCCTACCTTGTGCAGACAGTTGGACTAGATCAGGGGTGGCCAACCTGTGGCTCGGGAGCCACATGCGGCTCTTTCACACATATTGTGCGGCTCCTGGCAGGGTGGCTGGGGAAGCAAAGGGGAGGCATGCTTTTTCTCTCTTTCTCCCTTCCTTCCTTCCCTCCTCCCTCCCATCTATTTGCTTTCCTAGTTTCTCTCTCTCTCTTTCTTATAACTGGTTTTCCTCGTTTGTTTTTATTTTTGGCAGTCCCATTTAACGTTAATAAAAAGCAAATTTGCATATTTTTAAAAATAAAAACGTGTGTGTGATATTTGTTCCTGTCTTGCGGCTCTCAGACATCTCTATGTGGCTCTTACGTTTATTCTATGTGGCTCTTACGTTAAGCAAGGTTGGCCACCCCTGGACTAGATGACCCTGGAGGTCCCTTCCCACTCTATGATTCTATGATTCCCGAAGCCTTGACTGCATGAGAGGAGTCCGTGGATCAGTCGAGCGATCCCACACTCAGTCCTCCTCATCTCCAGCGACCGGGACACTGGAGCCAGGAAAGACCCTTTTCTGTTTGAGAGTTTCTATCAGTCAGAGCAGGCAATACTGGGATGGAGGGAAGAAAGTGATCAGACGCAGCAGGGCAATCTCAAGGATGTGGGATGCTACAGTTCTGGCCACCGGCTCTCCGAAAGGGTATTGCAGAGGTGGGAAAAGTACAGAGGAGGGCAACCGAGATGATGAGGGGGTTGGAGTACCTTCCCTAAGAGAAAGGCTGAAGAGTCTGGGATGTTTAGAAAAGAAGTGACAAAGCAGGGGACATGATAAAATCAAAGAGAGCCAGTTTGGCGTAGTGGTTAGGAGGGCGGACTCTAATCTGGGAGACTCGGGTTTGATTCCCCACTCCTCCACATACCTTGGGTCAGTTGCAAGTTATTTCAGAGCTGTTCTCTCGGGAGCAGTTCTCGGAAGAGCTCTCTCAGCCTGACCTACCTCCCAGGGTGTCTGTGGTGGGGAGGGGAAGGGAAAGGAGATTGTAAGCCGCTCTGAGACTCCTTCAGGCAGTGAAGGGCAGGGTATACATTCAATCTCTTCTTCTGTTCAAAGGGTGGAGAGAGTTGACAGTCTGGAAGAACTGGGTTTGATTCCTCACGCATTCCTATGATATGGGTTTTGAATTTAAAGATTCCTATGATATGGCTGATTTTATCCCGTTATAATGTAAGTTTATAAATTCGAAACACCTCCATAATGGTTTTAGGGTTAACTATTTTCTACACATTTTGGGACTGTTTTATCTTAATGGGAATTGCTTTTAATATCTTACGCCAATAAAAGGTATTTCGTTGTTTGTTTTGTTTGATTCCTCACGCCTCCACAGGCAGCTGCTGGTGTGACCTTGGGTCAGTCCCAAGTTCTCTCCGAGCTGTCCTCTCAAGAGCCATTCTCAACAGAGCTCTCTCTGCCCTGCCAACCTCCCAGGGTGTCTGTTGTGGGGAGGGAAAGGGAAAGGAGATTGTAAACCGCTCTGAGTCTCCAAGCGAAGGGCAGGGTGTAAATCCTGTCTCTTCTTCTTGCGAGCATCATGATCGTAGCGCTTTCGAACAGGGACGGGTGCCGAAACCCGCACCGAATACCCAAGCCGATGCCACTGCTTGCGAATCAACAGCCAGAAACTCAGGAGAAACGGAGCGGGAGGGAAAGCCCAGTGATCGGGGGGAAGGGGAATCGTGATGAATCCCCAAATCAGCAGCTTTAGCACGTTCCAGGAAATCCAATCAACGTCAAAGAGGCATGACCAGGTATACCCAGGGGGGCCTCCTGCACGAAACCCTGGCTGCCGTACATCTCCCCCCCCCCTCCTTCTGTTCACCCCCTTCCAATTCACAAATAGTTGTCCGGGGCTTGGAGACGCTTCTTCTTCTGCTAGAAAAGCTGATCCAAGCAAAAAAAGACCCAGCTACTTTTTAATGTTCCTTGTCAGAGGGAACCCGAGTGTCCTTGAGAAAGGAAAGCCAATGAGAAATACTCTGTTGCTCTTAGTAAGGCCCTCGACCAGAAGTGTCCGGGGACGGACCGGAATGTTAAAGCAGCTCTGGAGCAGGGTGACGGTACTTGCGTGGCGACAGAGCTGCGCGGCTTGGATCTGAGGGTCTCGTTCAGAAGAAGGCCGCTTCATGTGTTTATGGGGGGGCCAGTTGGTAGTTGCTCTTGGCCGCTAAGCACCTCCCCACCCCCCCGGGGTTTCTCTCATTGCCTTTCCCATGATGGGTTACAGATGGCAGGGCGAGGGATGACCTTCAGGCAAAATCTTAGACAGCTGCGGTCGTTTGGAGATGGCTCAGCAGCTTCCTGGACCTCCGTATTCAGTGAATATCTGAATCCCAGTGCCAGGAGGCGATGCCAGGGGAAGGCGTCTTCCTCTTCTCCCAGCGGTTGGACCTCCGGAAAAACAGGCTGGCCCCTGTGTGAGACAGGAGGCTGGAAGAGATGGGCCCCTGGTCTGATCCAGCAGGGCTCTTCTGATGTTCTTAGGAAGGTCTTGGTCTCTGTGCCCTGTTGTTGCCCCTCCGGAGGAAATGACTGCACATTGTGTGAGACAGGATGCTGGACAAGATGGACCATTGGTCTGATCCAGCAGGGCTCTTCTGGTGTTCTTATGAAGGCCTCGGCCTCTGTGCCCTGTTGTGGGCGCTTCAAAGTAACTGGTTGGCCACTGTGTGAGACAGGAGGCTGGACTAGATGGACCACGAGTCTGATCCAGCAGGGCTCTTCTGATGTTCTTATGAAGGCCTCAGCCTCTCTGCCCTGTTGTTGGCCATTCAGAGGAACTGGCTGGCCACTGTGTGAGACCGGGTGCTGGACAGGAGGTTGTGGCGGCTAAAAGCATGGATGGCTTCAAGAGGGAATTGGATAAACATATGGAGCAGAGGTCCATCAGTGGCTGTTAGCCACAAGGTATAGATAGGGACTCTCAGTCTAGGGCAAGTGATGCTCTGTATTTTTGGTGCTTGGGGGGGCAATAGTGGGAGGGCTTCTCTAGTGTCCTGGCCCCACTGCTGGACCTCCTGAGGGCACCTGGTGTTTCTGGCCACTGTGTGACACAGAGTGTTGGACTGGATGGGCCACTGGCCTGATCCAACATTGGCTTCTCTTGTGTTCTTATGTTCTCCCCACTACAGCCGATAAAAGAAATTTGGATTCCGTTGTCATTCCCGGATAGGCAGGGGGAGGAGAACTCGAAATGAAATCCTGAGCAATTCCTTCTCCCTCCCACTGTTTGCTTTTCATCCTCTTGCGTGAAGTCAGCCCTTGGTATGAGGGGAAATGGAAGAAAAGTGCGACGGCGGCGGCAGCAGGAGGGGAGGGTTTGCTTTGGTTCCCCTCCTGGCGATAACCTTGCCGCGTGCTCCAGAGGAAGTGCGGAAATCTGCTGAGCGGTGCATTTTCCCCAAGCCAAGCGAGCGACCGAGCGTTTGTGTGTGTGTGTGTGTGTGTGTGTGTGTGTGTGTGACTGTACTCAGTAAACAAGGAGCGATGGAGGAAGGGGGGGAAAGAACAGGAGGGGGGAATTTGTGCATCGCTGATATGGAAGAGAGAGCCATGCGGGGGAGGAATGGGAGATGTCAGATATGCCCTGGTGCTTTTCATCCACAATAGAAATTCAAGGCGGAAATAATAATAATAATAAATAATAATAATAATAATAATAATAATAATAATAATAATAATAAAAACAATAACAACAACAACAACAGCAGCAAATTTCAACTTTGCAAGGCAGATGATGAAACAGATGAGAGCCAGTCTGCTGTAGTGGTTAAGTGCGCAGATTCTAATCTGGGAGAACCGGGTTTGATTCCCCATTCCTCCAAATGCAGCCGGCTGGATGACCTTGGGCAAGCCATCATTCTGACGGAGCTGATTCCTAAAGGACAGTTCTTGAAAGAGCTCTCTCAGCCCCACCTACCTCACAGGGTATCTGTTGTGGGGAGGGGAAGGAGTTTGTAAGCCGCTCTGAGACTCCCGAGTGAAGGGCAGGGTATAAATCCAATCTCTTCTTCTTCTTCTTCTTCTTCTTGTCGATCACATGTTCAGTGCCTCCAGTAAAATTGCTCAAACTGATTATCAAGAAAATCAGAATAGAGCTGCAGCTAGGTTGCAGCTGGGATCTTTGCAGGAAGTGTGGCTTACCATCAGCCAGAAATAGGAGCCCAGATCCAACAAGGTCACGGAGAACGATGAGACAAAGATTCCTTGGGACATTCGGTTGCAAATAGATAAACACCTGGAGCAGAAGTCCCCTGATATCACAATTGTTAGGGGAGGGGGAGATGAGAAATAGGGTTTGGATCATTGACATTAGAATCCCAGGAGACAGCAGAGTGAAAAAGAAAGAACAGGGGAGGGTCGTGAGAAACCAAGACCTGTGAATAGAGTTGGAGCGCCTCTGGGAGAAGAAGGTGACCATCGTGCCGGTTGTCATTGGAACCCTTGGAGCTGTTCCTAGAAATCTCAGGGAGCACCTGGATATTCTGGGCACTGAGCAAATAACACCAGCTCCGCTCCAGAAGACAGTGTTGTTTGAAACAGCAAGGATCCTGCAAAGATACCTCTGCGATTCCTGAGAACTTGGCTAGATCTCACATTTCAGAACACCATCTAGCAGTCAAATATCTGACTGCGGCAATTCAAAATAATCATAACAACAACAACAACAAGCATAATAATTTTTCCATCCAAAACACAGGACTTCGTCTCTGCTCCCTCTAATCTGTGGAGCCTTGTGAGCAAAAATCCTACTTGGTGAGCTACTGGCATTAAAGCTGCGAGCGAGCGATTTGGCCGCTGCATCAATTAGTCTGCTCTGGAGCCCTCCTTCCTGAGCGAAGACAAGAATGCGTGAGCTGTCGGTGGCTAAAAAACTGTGGAGCTAGCTCACACTAACTCAGCTTAGAGGGGACACCTCGCAATGTTCCCTCTCAGCTGTGGAGTCTTGTGAGCAAAAATTCTCCTTTGTGAGCCGCCGGCATGAAAGTGGTGAACAAGCAATTTGGCTGCTGCAGAAATCAGTTTGCTCTGGAGCCCTCCTTCCTGAGCTAAGACAAAAATGTGTGAGCCGGAGGCTTAAAAACTGTGAGCTAGCTCACACTGACTCATCACAGAGGGAACACTGGATGCATGATTAAAAAAAAAATACAAGGGGAAAGGGGTTCTTCAGCTCTTTTAGAGCCCTCCAAACAAAATCAATATTGTCGCAGAGTGTAAGAGCGTGGGGGGGGGGAGGGGGGGAAGGCGTCTTTTACTCAGGAGAGCTCTCTGGGTGCTGAGCATACAAAACACAGCTTTCCCCATCTTCAGTTTGGTGTAGTGGTGAAGTGCGCGGACTCTAATCTGGGAGAACCGGGTTTGATTCCCCACTCCTCCACTTGCACCTGGCTGGATGACCTTGGGCAAGCCATAGCTCTGCACCAGCTGTTCTCTCAAGGACAGTTGTCTCAGAGCTCTCTCAGCCCCACCTACCTCACAGGGTGTCTGTTGTGGGGAGGGGAAGGGAAAGGAGTTTGTAAGCCGCTCTGAGACTCCAAGTGAGTGAAGGGCGGGGTATAAATCCAATCTCTTCTCTTCTTCTTCTTCTTCTTCCCAGGTGGTCAGATTTCAAGGTCTTCTTTCTTCTGCCAAGAGTTCCTCTTTCAGGATCTGATGCAGGGAGCTTTGACTCTTGAAAGCTCACACCCCGGAAATCGTGTTGGTCTCCAAGCAGGGTTGCCAGTTTCCAGGTGGTGTCTGCAGATCTCCTGGGATTACAACTGATCTCCAGGAAAACAGAGATCAGTTCCCCTGGAGAAAATGGTTGCTTGGGAAGTGGGATGCTGTGGCATCATAGCTCATTGAAGCCCCTCCCCTCCCCAAACCCCACCCTCCTCGGGTTCTACCCCTGCCCAAATCTCCAGGTGTTTCCCAACCTGGAGCTGGCAACCCAATCTCGAAGTCGCTACTGGATTCGAATCTACCTTTTCTACAGCAGACCGATACGGCTACCCTCTGAAACTAGGAGACTCTGTTGGTCTCTAAGATAACTACTGGATTCAAATCCAGCACTTCTACTGCAGACCACATGGCTGCCGTCTGAAAATACCTCTCAGACTAAAAGTGAGGACAGGAATTTTGCTCACTGCATTTTGAGAAGGTTATGGAACAACTGGAAGAATGCAGGAAAAGGCAAGAGGTGGACCTAGGGGCTGGAGCACACCGGAAGATCAGTAGTTCGGCAGTTCGAGACCCGAGTGCCGCATGACTGAGTGAGTTCCCGTCTCTGGCCCCAGCTCCTGCCAACCTAGCAGTTCGAAAGCAAGACATTGCAAGTTGATAAACATGTACTACTTTGGTGGGAAGGTAACAGCATTCCGTGTGCCTCGGAGTCTAGTCTAGCTGGCTACAGGACCATGGAGAAGTCTTCGGACAGCGCTGGCTCTTTGGCTTAGATACCTTTACCGCCCCCTAGAGTCAGATTTGACTGGCTTTCGAGCAAGGGAAACCTTTACCTCAAGCCGCTGGAGCTTTATGAGAGCCAGCTTGGTGCAGTGGTTAAGAGTGGCGGACTCTAATCCGGAGAACCGAATTTGATTCACCACTCCTCCGTATGAAGCCGGCTGGGTGACCTTGGACCAGTCCCAGTTCTCCCAGAACTCTCTCAGCCCCACCTGCCTCACAAGGTGCCTGTTGTGGGGAGGGGAGAGGAAGAGAAGGTGACTGGAAGCTGCTTTGAGACGGCTTAAAGTAGAGAAAAGCAGGATGTATAAATCAACCCCTCCTCTTCTCTATCAGAAAAAAGGCAACTGAG
Source organism: Lepidodactylus listeri (assembly GCA_029233225.1). Lineage (NCBI taxonomy): Eukaryota > Metazoa > Chordata > Lepidosauria > Squamata > Gekkonidae > Lepidodactylus > Lepidodactylus listeri. The sequence continues at coordinate 7,022,869 of JARCFY010000002.1, forward strand.
ACAAGAAAATCACCTAGGAGAAAGTGGATAAAGAGAAACCTTTTCTCCCTCACCCATCGTACTAGAATTTGGTATCACCCTATGAGACGAGAGAGTCAAACAAAAGCGTCATTTCACACGTAAGAACATAGAATCATAGAGTGGGAAGGGAACCTAGAGGCCATCCAGTCCAACCCCCTGCTCAATGCAGGACCAGCCTAGAGCATCCCTGACAAGGGTTTGTCCAGCCGCTGCTTCAAGACTGCCAGGGCGGGGGAGCTCCCCACCTCCCTTGCAATGCCCCCTCTAAGCTGTGGAGTCTTTTGAGCAAAAATTCTACCCTGAGAGCTACTGGCATTAAAATTGTGAGCGCGCGATTTGGCTGCTGCATGACTTAGTTTGCTCCTTCCCGAGCTGAGACAGAAATGTGTGAGCCGGGGGCTAAGAAACTGTGAGCTAACTCACACTCGGCTTAGAGGGAACACTGCTCCCTAGGCAGCTGATTTCACCGCTGAGAGCCAGTTTGGTATAGTGGCTAGGAGCGTGGATCCTGCGTTGAGCAGGGGGGTGGACTGGATGGCCTCTAGGGACCCTTCCACCTCTACGATTCTATGACCCAGATCCCAATGGGCTCGTTCACAGGAGCTCTGCCGCTCCAAAGATGCATCTCGGGATGCAGCTCTGAGTGGCATCCCTTTTCGTTGCCCTCCGGCGTGGTTATGACCCATTTCTGTCACACCAGCTCCTGGGCTACCCGGCAGCTGTCAATATCGAATGACTCAGAGAGGCAGACTTGTGCAGGGAATGAGATGACCCCTGTCACCCCTTCGCCCTTCCTTGCTCCAGTTGGGAGGGAATCGGACAAGACGGAAGGAGAAGGCTTGGGACTGGGGTGAACCTCCTTTCCGCTTCAGCTCCGCTTATTGCCCCAGGGAAGGAAGGACAGGAACATCTGTGGCCTTGTGCTGTGATACAGTGAGATGCCCCTTTGTTTGCAGCGCAAGCTCCAGCCCACATCCATAAGAACTCGACGCCAGCAAAGGCTTCCTCAGAACAGGCAGCCTAGCCTGAAGAGAGGGTTTTCTTCCTTTTCTTTAAAAGGGTGCGTTGCAAAATACAGGGGGCCCCGAGCAATATTTGCACATGGAGACAATGCAGATTTCATTCCACAAGCCGTGGTATACGCTTGCCTGCCAAGGGTAAATGTCAGGGTGCATTCCACCAACATCGATAAAAAATACAGGTTTCCCTTGCTCAAAAGCCAGTCGAATACGACCCTAGGGGGCGGTGCTCATCTCCGCTTCCAAGCCAAAGAGCCAGCACCGTCTGAAGACGTTTCTGGGGTCATGTGGCCGGCATGACTAAACGCCGAGGCGCACGGAACACTGTTATCTTCCCACCAAAGCGGTACCTATTTCTCTACTTCCAATTTCTTGCTTTCGGACTGCTAGGTTGGCAGGAGGTGGAGCCAGAGATGGGAGCTCACTCCGTCATGCGGCACTTGGGTCTCAAACTGCTGAACTACAGACCTTCCGGTCTGCAGTTCAGCATCCTAACCACTGAGCCACCGCAGCCCTACATCTATTATACAGAGTGCCAGTGTTCCCTCTAAGCTGAGTCAGTGTGAGCTAGCTCACAGTTTTTTAGCATCCAGCTCACACGTTTTTGCCTTAGCTCAGGAAGGAGGGCTCCAGAGCAAACTAATTTATGCAGCAGCCAAATCGCTCGCTCACCACTTTAATGCCAGTAGCTCACAAAGTAGAATTTTTGCTCACAAGACTTCACAGCTTAGAGGGAACATTGCACAGAGCTATATATTTTTGCATATCTTCCTAACACTGTGACCCTCGGTTTTTGTATTTTTAGCCCCCAGGTGGAGCCTGAAGGTCTTCCGCTTTTACAACGGATCTCCAGCTGACAGAGATCAGCTCCCCTGGAGAAAATGGCTGCTTTGAAGGGTGGACTCTATAAGGCATTGTATGATGCTGAGGCCCCTCCCCTCTCCATACCCCGCCCACTCCTGGCTCCACCCCCAAAGTCTCCAGGGATTTTCCAACCCAGACCTGGCAACCCTAGCCTCCAAAGGTGACCTGAGTGCACGGATAGCAGGAGGAGGCTTTGAGAAACTGACAGTCAGGGGTCCTTTCGTAGAAAAAGAGGTGCAGGAGCTCATTAGCATACCTCATTAGCATACCTCATTAGCATATGGGACGCCCCCTGACATCACCAGAAGTCTGTCAGAAAGGGAATGTCAGTTTCAGCCCCATTATACCCTGTGGGCCATTGAAATCAATGGCAAAAACTCATAGGGTATATGAGGGGCTGGAGGAAAGGGGGTTTGAGGGAGAGGCTCCAAACTTGCCGGGTAGCTGCTGGGGCCTCTTCTCGAAATACCCACCAAGTTTCAAGAAGATTGGACCAGGGGGTCCAATTCTACGGGCCCCCAAACAGGTTGTCCCATCCCCTCCATTGTTCTCTATGGTGGGAAAAAATGTTAACTGCTGGGCACGTCACCAGGCGACACTCTAGCAACCACCCTGAAAATGTCCCAGAATAGAACCATTGCTCCCCTGCTACAACCAATAAGTCCCTTGGCAAGCCAGTTTGGAGTAGTGGTGAAGTGCGCGGACTCTAATCTGGGAGAACCGGGTTTGAGTCCCCAATTCTCCGCTTGCAGCTGCTGGATGACCTCGGGCAAGCCACAGCTCTGTACCAGCTGCTCTCTCAAGGGCAGTTCTCTCAGAGCTCTCTCAGACCCGCCTACCTCCCGGGGTGTCTGTTGCGGGGAGGGGAAGGGGAAGAAGCTTGTAAGCCGCTCTGAGACTCCTTCGGGTAGTGAAAGGCGCAGTATAAATCCAATCTCTTCTTCTTCTCTTCTTCTTCCCAACTAGAATGTGCCGAAGATTGCCACTGTCACCAGAGTTCCCTCTAAGCTGAGTTAGTGTGAGCTAGCTCACAGTTTTTTTTAGCCTCCGGCTCACACATTCTTGTCTTAGCTCAGGACGGATGGCTCCAGAGCAGACTAATTTATGCAGTAGCCAAATCGCTCGCTCACAACTTTAATGCCAGTAGCTCACAAAGTAGAATTTTTGCTCACAAGACTCCACAGCTTAGAGGGAGTGTTGACTCTACTCTGGGAGAACCAGGTTTGATTCCCCACTCCTCCACTTGCAGCTGCTGGATGGCCTTGGGCAAGCCGTAGTTCTGGCACAGCTGTTCTGGAAAAAGAGCCGTTTCTGTCAGAACTCTCTCAGCCCCGCCTACCTCACAGGATGTCTGTTGTGGGGAGGGGAAGGGAAAGGAGTTTGTAGGCCGCTCTGAGACTCCCTTGGGTAGTGAAGGGTGGAGTATAAATCCAATCTCCTCCTCCTCCTCCTCCTCTTCTTCTTCTTCTTCTTCTTCTTCTTCTTCTTCTCTTCTAAGGTCCACCCCCTCTGGGAACTGACTAATTTGCAACCTCTGTCTCTCCGTCCCCCAGGATACCTGCAAGCCTGCCTCACATCTCCCGGCTACAAGAATGAAAAGAAACGCGGCCTCCGCCCGCCCTCTCCGGACCCCATTTACACCCCCCTCCACGAGGACTACAGCGACCCCGAGAGCCCCCAGTCCAGCCTCTCGGCCCACTACTTCAACGGCGAGGCCGCCGTCACGGAGAGCTACTCGATGGACGCCTTCTTCATCACGGACGGACGGTCGCGGCGGCGCGGCGGGGACCGGCGGCGGGGCAGCCACCGCCACGCCTGCAGCGAGTGCGGGAAGACCTACGCCACCTCCTCCAACCTGAGCCGGCACAAGCAGACGCACCGCAGCCTGGACAGCAAGATGGCGCGCAAGTGCCCGACCTGCAGCAAGGCCTATGTCTCCATGCCGGCCCTGGCCATGCACGTCCTGACCCACAACCTCAAGCACAAGTGCGGCGTGTGCGGCAAGGCCTTCAGCCGCCCGTGGCTCCTGCAGGGACATATGCGCTCCCACACGGGCGAGAAGCCCTTCGGCTGCTCCCACTGCGGGAAGGCCTTCGCCGACCGCTCCAACCTGCGGGCCCACATGCAGACCCACTCGGCCTTCAAGCACTACAAGTGCCAGCAGTGCGACAAGACCTTCGCCCTCAAGTCGTACCTCAACAAGCACTATGAGTCGGCCTGCGTCAAGGGGGGTGAAGAGGAGCACGCCTGCGCCGAGGCCAATTGAGGCCGGCTCTTCTGCCACGGGGGAAAGGAAAGATGAAGGAGACACTGAGCCATGGTCTTCGGGGAGGGGGGGTCTTGGAAGTGTGGCTTCAGGGTAGGGTTGCCAGCCTGCAGGGGGAGCCTGGAGACAGGGTGGCGCATCAGTGTTTCCTCTAAGTTGAGGGAATGTGAGCCGGCTCACAGTTTTTTAGCCTCCGGCTCACAGATTTCTGTCTCCGCTCAGGAAGGAGGGCTCCAGAGCAGTTAGTGTGAGTTAGTGTGAGCTAGCTCACAGTTTTTTAGCCTCCGGCTCACACGTTTTTGTCTTTGCTCAGGAAGGATGGCTCCATAGCAAATTAATTTATGCAGTAGCCAAATCGCTCGCTCACGACTTTAATGCCAGCGGCTCGCAAAGTAGAACTTTTGCTCACAAGACTCCACAGCTTAGAGGGAGCATTGCTCCAGAGCAGATTAGTGGATGCCACAGCCAAACCGCTTGCTCACAACTTTAATGCCAGCAGCTCACAAAGTTCAATTGTTGCTCACAAGACCCCACAGAGACGGTGCTCCCTCTAAGCTAAGTGCGAGCCGGCTCACCGTTTTTTAGCCTCCGGCACACACATTTCTGTCTCCGCTCAGGAAGGAGGGCTCCCAAAGCAGACTAACTGATGCGGCGGCCAAATCGTTCGTTCACAACTTTAATTGCCAGGAGCTCACCAAGGAGGATTTTTGCTCACAGGACTCCACAGCTTAGAGGGAGCACTGCTTAGAACTCGGAGGGGAGACCACCAGGGTGACTAAATCAATAAAACAGACCCTGATCAGATCAGAAGCCCAGGTGGCCCCGCCCAGACTCTAATCTGGGAGAACCAGGTTCGATTCCCCACTCCTCCACATGCAGCTGCTGGCGTGACCTTGGGTCAGTCACCAGTTCCCTCAGAGCTGTTCTCTCAAGGCCAGACCTCAAAAGAGCCCTCTCAGCCCCACCTACCTCACAGGCAGTATTCCCTCTCAGCCGAGTTAGTGTGAGCCGGCTCACAGTTTCTTAGCCTCCGGCCCACACGTTTCCGTCTCAGCTCAGGAAGGATGGCTCCAGAGCAAAACTAATTGATGCAGCAGCCGAATTGCCGGCTCACAACTTCAAGGCCAGTCGCTCACCAAGTAGGATTTTTGCTCACAGGACTCCATAGCTTAGAGGGAGCACTGGTTGCCATCCTCCAGGTGGGGACTGGAGATCGCCCTGGATGGCAACTAATTTCCAGGCGACAGAGATCAGTTCCCCGAGAGAAAAATGGCTGCTGTGGGAGGTGGACTCTATGCAGGTTTCACCCACCAAATCTCCAGGTATTTCCCATCCCAGAGTTGACAACCCTACCTGGAGACCACCTGCAGTTACAACTGATGGCCAGACAACAGTGGACTTTCTGAAGAAGAAGAGCCGTTGTTTATACCCCGCTTTTCTCTACCCGAAGGAGTCTCAAAGCAGCTTACAATCATCGCCTTCTCTTCCTCTCCCCATAACAATCACCTCATGAGGTGGGTGGGGCAGGGAGAGCTCTGAGCGAACTGTGACCGGCCCAAGGTCACCCAGCAGGCTTCACGCAGAGGAGGAGGGGAGAATCAAACCCGCTTTTCCAGATTAGAGTCCACCGCACTTAACCACTGCACCACGCTCGTGGTTCTGCCCTCCCCAGGCTGTCTGGCATTATACTCAGCTGATGGCCGGCTCTCTTCAGGCTCCGCCCCCAAATCTCCAGGAATTTCCCAACCTGGAGTTGGCAACCCTACTTCAGAGGGGCTCAACCGGACACACGAAAGTCATTTTGGGACCAGAAGGGGTGTCTTTCCACAAAAACCTGGTACGAACTCATCCTTCCTGGAATCCAAGCAGACCTTTGGAAAGATGTCAACCGTGGATTGTTTCTTCGGCTCCGTCGCCTTCCGTGACCTTTTCCTCCTTCCTCCTTCTTGTCTCTTTCCTTCTCCAATAGCAATAACTCCCCCATGCTGGTCTAGCGGGAAGGCTCTCTTTAAGAGGACTGCGGCTCCTTCTCACCAGGAGAGCGGTGGCCGTTCTTCAGGACGACTGAGTGAGAGGCGAAGAAAGCGGTGGCCCCCTTTCCCCTCCTCTCTCTCTCTTTTGGGAAGCTCCGGGTGTATTTATTATTTAATTTATTAAGCTATTTATTTAGTGCTGCTCTTTCTCCCCATTTTCCGGGGGGGACAAAAACGTCCAGCCCTTTGGGAAGCGACGGTCTTTCGGGGTATGGAGCAAAGGCATCCGCTGTGGAACTGTTTGAAGGAAGGTGGTAGGGGGTGGGTGGTAAGGGGGGGATACGGGGATGGGTGTTCAAGCAACTAGGGAGAAAGGGGGAGCAGGGCCGGTGCTACCATAAGGCGAGGTTAGGCAACCGCCTAGGGGCGCAGAACCCTGACGGGCGCAGAGGCCAGCAAGCGGGGTGAGGACGATGGGGAAAGCAACCCTGACTAGAAGCAGGAATCCTCGTCTTTGTGTTTTTCATTCTTCCTAAAATGCATTTATGTTTGAAAATTGATGAGCACATGGTGGGGCAGGGGCAAGCCAGAAGGTAGCCTCGCCTAGTGTGCAAAAAAGCCTGGCGCCGGCCCAGGGTGGGGGGGGGGGGGATAATTCTCCAGACAAACTGGTCCTGGGAAGCAAGTCAGGGGTGGGTAGGTTATGTCCGACACCAGGCACCGGATACAAGCAGGGGTGTAGCCAGAAAATTTCAGGTGGGGGGGGGCATTGGGAAATCTGGGGGGAAGTGAAAGAGAAAGAGGGGCAGGGGAAAGAGAGAGAGATCTCCCATCAGCAGGCAGGCAGGCAGAGAAGAGAAGGGTCTGTTTTTACCTGCTTTCCTTACCATAGCCACAGTTTTGCATTTAGGGGCGCTGCCCCCTCATTCGTGGCCCACGCCCCCCCAACTTCCCCCACCCCTGCCTGTACCTACTGGCCACACTCATTCGCCTTGGCCACTACAGAAGAAGGAGAGCTGACCTGTGCAATTAATACTTGGGAAGTACGCACTCTCTACTGTGGAACAGACGGTATATTTCCCGAGTATTAATCGCCCTGGCCAGCTGGTTCTCCTTCTCCTGTAGCAGCTGAGGTGAACGAGTGTGGCCGGTGGGAAAGACAGGGGCAGCAGGAGCGTGGGGGCGTGGGCCACGAATGAGGGGGCACCGCCCTCAAATACCCCACTGTGGGTTTGGGCCTGGATATAAGGTTGCCAACTTTCAGACGGGACCTGGAGATAACCCCGGATTAGAACTCAGCTCCGGGAAACGGAGACCAGTTCCCCCTGGAGAAAATGGCCCTCTGGGAAGGTAGACTCCATACACGGTACCCCACTGAAGTCTCTCCCCTCCCCAAACCCTGTGCTCCCCGTGCTCCCCCCCCCCCCCAAAAAAAAATATCCAGGTATTTCCCAATCCAGAGTTGGCAACTCTAGGATGTACACAAGACTGCTGGAATTAGTAGAAGTCTGAGGGGTGTGAAATCCCAGCAGCCAAAAGGGGAGTGGAGTAGGATTGACAGCGGGCAAAGGGTGAGGTTTAGTCCTAGCGGTGACCCCTTCCTCCCCCCACCCCCTAAATAACAGGGGCAGAGGAAATTACATACATCCATTCCTTTAAATTGTTTTGCGCGGCACGTCTCACGTTTTTGGTGCCCTGAAAAATAAGAAGAGCCCCTCGGGAAAGGCAGATCCCATTTTCCCCAGGACAGCCCTGTGCTCCATGCAGGAAACTCAGAAGCCGCACGGCTCATTTTGGTCCCCTGCCGTATCCCAGCAGTCTAGGCTTGCCAACCTCCGGGTGGGGCCTGGAGATCTCCTAGAATTACAACTGATCTTGAGACCACAAAGATCAGTTCCCCGGGAGAAAAGGGGCTGTTTTGGAGGATGGACTCTGTGGCGTTACACCTTGCTGAAGTTCCTCCCATCCCCAAATCCCATCGTCTCCAAGCTTTACCCCCAAATTTCCAGGAACTTCTCCACCCAGAGTTGGAAACCCTACATCAGCCATGGGGACCATGGGGACCACTGCCACAGGAGGGGGTGAAGCATAGACAGCTTCAAAAGGGGATTGGATAAACATCTGGAGCAGAGGTCCATCAGTGGCTCTTAGCCACAAGGTATAGATAGGGACTCTCGGTCTGGGACAAGGGATGCTCTGTATTCTTGGTGCTTGGGGGGGTCACAGTGGCAGGGCTTCTGGAGTTCTGGCCCTGCTGGTGGACCTCCTGATGGCACCTGTTTTTTACCCACGGTGTGACACAAAGTGTTGGACTAAATGGGCCACTGGCCTGATCCAGCATTGGCTTCTCTTATGGCAGGGGTGGGCAAACTTGCTCAGCGTAAGAGCCACCTAGAACAGGGGTGGCCAAACTTGCTTAACGTCAGAGCCGCACAGAATAAACACCAGATGTTTGAGAGCCACAAGACATGAACAAATATGACCTGCTTTTATTGGGAAAGAAGCAAATTTGCTTTTTCTTAACATTAAATGAGACTGCCCAAAATAATAACAAAAGGGGTAAAAGCAGATATTGATAATGATATTAATTTGTCCAATTATATTTGTTTGCTAATGATATTTAGCTTCCCCAGCCACCCTGCTGGGAGCCACATAATATATGTGAAAGAGTCGCATGCGGCTCCTGAGCCACAGTTTGCCCACTCCTGTCTTATGTTTTTATGTCTGGGGCAGTGATACTTTGTCTGTTTGGTGCTTGGGGGGCAACAGCGGGAGGGTTTCTCGTGCTCCGGCCCCACTGGTGGACCTCTTGGGGGCACCTGGTATTTTTACCCACTGTGTGACACAGAGTGTTGGACTGGATGGGCCGCTGGCCTGATCCAACGTGGCTTCTCTTATGTTCTTATGTCTGGGGCAGTGATGCTCTGTCTGTTTGGTGCTTGGGGGGCAACAGCGGGAGGGCTTCTTGTGTCCTGGTGGACCTCCTGAAGGTACCTGGTGTTTTTGGCCCCTGTGTGACACAGAGTGTTGGACTGGATGGGCCGCTGGTCTGATCCAACATTGGCTTCTCTTATGTTCTTACATATCCAGCATGGCTTGGGAAAAAAGAACCTATTGCAAGTACAGAAACTTTAGGACTGTTCACATGTTCATCACATGACTTATCGTGAAGGTAAGGGGCGTGGGTTCCTACCTTCACCTCTTGACCCTCCCCTCCATGTATGCAAGAGTCCCTGTGCAGGGCTGACGTCTGCAGACATCTGCATAACACACCAAGTTCAACACGTGGAGTTGCCTTCTACTGAATCAGGACCCCGGTCCATCAGGGTCAGCCCTGGTTCTTCAGACTGACAGCGGCTCTCCAGGGTCTCCGGTAGAGACTCCCATCCCCAAACAAAAAGGCTTTCAAATATCACTCTGGCTTTGAGGCATTTCCAGCCTAGCCTAAAGGGCATTCACCAAGTGGGGTTTTTGCCCTAGAAACTCAATGCGGTTGATTGCATTGATGTCCCTCACCTTGCCAGATGGTCTCTGACTAAGATCCAGGCTGATCGGCTTCGGCGGCATTGTTGTATCAGCAGGACTGGGGCATCCTGTGGTGCTGGAAGCAAAGGTGCCCTTGAAAGTTGAGACGTCCGGAGCATTCCTCTACACCGGCGCATTTCAGTCTTCCCAGGGAAACCTTCCCATCCAGAAATTCTGACGAGCCAGAAAGGATTCTGGGATGCGACTCCCATCAGGTCTTGTGAAGGCTGAGTCCCAGAACACACTTGCTCTTAAGAACATCAGAAGAGCCCTGCTGGGTCAGACCAGTGAGGGTCCATCTAGTCCAGCCTCCCATCCCGTACAGCGGCCAACCAGTTCCTCTGGAGGGCCAACAACAGGGCAGAGAGGCCGAGGCCTTAATAAGAACATCAGAAGAGCCCTGCTGGATCAGATCAGTGGTCCATCTAGTCCAGCCTCCTGTCTCACACAGTGGCCAACCAGTTCCTCTGGAGGGCCAACAACAGGGCAGAGAGGCCGAGGCCTTCATAAGAACATCAGAAGAGCCCTGCTGGATCAGACCAGTGGTCCATCTAGTCCAGCCTCCTGTCTCACACAGTGGCCAAGCAGTTCCTCTGGAGGGCCAACAACAGGGCAGAGAGGCTGAGGCCTTCATAAGAACATCAGAAGAGCCCTGCTGGATCAGACCAGTGGTCCATCTAGTCCAGCCTCCTGTCCCATACAGCGGCCAACCAGTTCCTCAGGAGGGCCAACAACAGGGCAGAGAGGCCGAGGTCTTCATAAAACATCAGAAGAGCCCTACTGGATCAGACCAGTGGTCCATCTAGTCCAGCATCCTGTCCCATACAGTGACCAACCAGTTCCTCTGGAGGCCAATAACAGGGAAGGGAGGCCAAGGCCTTCATAGGAACATCAGAAGAGCCCTGCTGGATCAGACCAGTGGCCCATCTAGTCCAGTATCCTCTGGAGGGCCAACAACGGGGCAGAGAGGCCGAGGCCTTCATAAGTACATAAGAAAAGCCCCGATGGATCAGACTAGTGGTCCATCTAGCCCAGCATCCTGTCTCACACAGTGTCCAGCAAGGTCCTCTGGAGGTCCAGCAACAGGGTATAGAGGCCAAGGCCTTCCCCTGATGCTGCCTCCTGGCACGGGGAGTCATAAATTGACTGCATTTGAATGTGGAGGCTCTCTTTAGTGATCCTTGTCTAGATAAGACCATAAGCAGTTTCATATTGCAAAGGAAGATCCGAAGATGCCTTCAGGAAAGCTTGCCCTCCATTATTTATTTAATGACATCTCAGCCTTCCATCCATCATGGAACCAAGCTGGTGTCCATGGGAGACCTGGCAGGTCTGCCGTCCAATCACGGAGCCCACCTGAGCGGTGAATTCCCCGTGGGTGAAGGACTTCCTTTTATCCGCTCTAAGCCTCCTGCCCATCGATTTCATGGAGTGCCCACGAGTTCTTGTCTTGTGTGAAGGGGATAAAAGGACTTCTTTCTCTACAGCTCTATCCCATGCATAATTTTGTCAACCTCGATCATGTCACCCCTTGGTCGTTGTTTCTCCAAGCTGAAGAGCCCCAAGGGCTTTAACCTTTCTTCATAGGCAAAAATGTATCCCAACGCTTTGATCATTCTAGTTGCCCTTTTCTGCACTTTTTCCAATGCTATCATATCTCTTTTGAGGTGCGGCGACTGGAACTGCATGCTCTATCCCCAATGAGGCCGTACCATCCATTTCTACAGGGGCATTTTGATACTGGCTGCTTTGCTTTCAGTTCCCTTCCTAATAGCCCGCAGAGGTGAGTAGCCGTTTGACAGGTCAATTTGCAAATCTCTGCTCAGCCACCTCCTCTTCACCCCTCACTGGCCAATTAGGGTTTTGGGATCAGGGCCGGAACAGCACTAGGGGAGGGGCTTAGGGGGAGGGGTACGGTTGGGTTTATTTCCCATCCAGTTCTGGTCCCGTGAATGGACAAGAAGGGCAAGCACAGCTATACATTTAGGGCTACCGACTGAAAAGTCCTAACGGACCCTGCTTAGGTTAAGTTTGTGTTTTGCCAATTCGTGGGAGGAGGGGTTATGCCAACACCTAGATTGCAACCTTGTGAGGAGGGGGTCTAGAGATGGGGAGATGGCTGCAGGGGTCAGATGGTAGCTTCTAAGAACAGAAAAGAAGCCCTGTTGGATCGGGCCAGTGACCCATCCAGTCCAACACTTTGTTCAACAATGGCCAAAACTCAAGGGCCACCAGGAGGTCCACCAGTGGGACCAGAACTCCAGAAGCCCTCCCACTGTTGCCCCCCCCCCATCAAGCACCAAGAAGACAGAGCATCACTGCCCCAGACAGAAGAGTGTTCCATCTATACTTTGTGGCTAATGGCCACTTATGGACGTCTGCTCCATATAAGAAGAAAAGAGAAGCCAGGGGTCATTTCGTAGAAAAAGAGGTGCAGGAGCTCATTAGCATAACTCATTTGCATAACTCATTTGCATATGCCACACCCCCTAACATACCGGAAGTGTGTCGGAAGGCCACACCCACCCCTCAGGCTCCACTCCACAGGTGAGTGAAACTGACCTGCTCTTCCTCCAGTCCCTTCCCCATCCAATACTTTGGGCAATAAAAATAAGCGTAAAGAACACACCCTCCTTCTCTTCCTGCTCCCTTGAAACCACCAGGTTTCAAGTAGACTTGAGAGACCCAGGACATGTGCACCACCCATCCCTTCCCCTTCCCCTCCCCACAACAAGACACCCTGTGAGGTAGGTGGGGCTGAGAGAGGTCTTTTGAGAGCTGCTCATGAGAGAACAGCTCTGAGAGAACTTGTGACTCGCCTAAGGTCACACCAGCAGCTGCATGTGAAGGAGTGGGGAATCAAACCAGGTTCTCCCAGATTAGAGTCCAACTCCTGACCACTACACCAAACTGGTGGGGTGGAAGCTGCTGAAGGGCTGGTGAAATTTCTCCAGTACTTATGTGCCATGTGCCCAGATAAAAAATGGTATACTTAGAAAATTTATATGCCACCTTGAGCAAGTCTCTGGAAAAGCAGCACACAGTCATAAAAGGAACAATGATAAAATTATCAATATTAAAACAAAACATTAAAAACAATAAAGACCCTAGCAGGGCTTTCCCCGGGGCGCTGCGCCTCTGCACTGCTCGGGGAAGCCGAGGAGGGGGCGGGGCTTGGTCATGTGCCCGCCCCCTGGGCTCCTCACTCCTGGAGCTGCGCTCCTGTGTGCTCCCGCTCCAACGGACCCCTGAGAGAATCCAATGCTGGATCAGGCCAATGGCCCATCCAGTCCAACATGCTGTATCACACAGTGGCCAAAACCCAGGGGCCATCAAGAGGTCCACCAGCAGGGCCACAGATTTTACAGGCTTCACAAATTGTGTTGACCCCAACATATGGAGCTGCCTGACCCATCCCACCCGGCCTCCCGTGGTCTCCTCTGGAAGGGCCCTCTCCTTTCTGAGCTCTTCAGCAGAGAGTCAGAGAGGAAGTCTGGAACTATTGATTTATCTGTTATTGGCATTCTCATCTCACCCCTTCCTGCAAGGCCCAACCCAGTCCTGTAACCACTACGCCGCGATGAATGGAACACTCTGTCTGGGGCAGAGATGCTCTGCGTTCTATATTTATTTATTATTTGTATTTGTATCCCGCCTTGCCGGACAAGCTGGTGCTTGGGGGGGCAACAGTGGGAGGTCTTCTGAAGTTCTGGCCCCGCTGGTAGACCTCCTGGTGGCACCTGATTTTGGGGCACTGTGTGACACAGAGTGTGAGACGGGATGGGCCACTGGCCGGATCCAACATTGGCTTCTCTTCTGTTCTTGATTGCGTCGTGGCAAGGACAAGATTCAGACGGAGGGCTCTCTAAGCTGCAGGTTAGCATACTGGAGCTTACACCCAGCTCTCTGCTTGTGGGGAAGGAAGGAAAGGAGGGGGTCATGGCTCAGAGGCAGAGCATCCGCTTGGCATGCAGAAGGTCTCAGGTTCAATCCCCGGCCTCTCCAGTTAAGAATCAGGTAGCAGGTGATGTGAAAGACCCGAGACCCTGGAGAGCGGCTGCCAGTTTGAGTAGACAAGACTGATACGGATGGACCAAGGGTCTGGTTCCTGTGTCATTTGACTGGAGACAAAAGATAATTCGATCGTTTTGCGGAATTATCATCTGCCTCCAGCCTCAAAGAAGAGTTCTGAACCAGGACGCAGTGTTCCCTCTAAGCTGAGTTAGTGTGAGCTAGCTCACAGTTTTTTAGCCTCTGGCTCACACACGCTTGTCATCGCTCAGGAAGAACGGCTCCAGAGCAAACTAATTGACGCAGCAGCCAAATCGCTGGCCCACAACCTTAATGCCAGTAGCTCACCAAGTAGAATTTTTGCTCACAAGACTCCACAGCTTAGAGGGGGCACTGGGAGGCCCCGGTTTTCAATGATGTTGATACATACTGTCAGCTGGGCTAGCTTGACGGAGCGGGTGAAGAGGCGTAACTCGGCATTCGAGCGGAATGTGGGGGGAAGCCTGTTTTCCGTCTCCTCTGAATAGACCAGGTTCCGCGCCGCACAAATCAGGATCAGCTCCACCGAGGCAAAGTCCTTCCTCGACGGCTCCCCAAAATTGTGACTTCAAGGCCAAGGGAGGCCACCGGCCATATCTATGCAACTCTCCAAACGCATCCATCCTGGCTCACCATTTCATCTCTGCTTCACAGCGCCGGCATCTTCCGGGGACATCTACAAACCTCCAGAAACGAAGGAACCTACAATGGTCTTTGGTCACCTCTGGTTTTCTACCTCCGATCTCAGTCTTGCAGGAAGCTGGACAAGCTTATGGGAGGCAACAGGTGTTACTGTTCCCTGGGGCTGCTTTTACTGTCTGAAGTTCACCGAAGGTCTGCCGAGCACCGCAGCGATACCCACACCATCTGGCCTCTCCGATGTGGGAGAGAAAAGCCACCTACCCGAAGGGGGCGTTGTGTTTGTCACAGCAAAACTGAGCAAAAGTCTAGTGGTGTCTTGAAGACCAACTATGTTTATTTCAACATAAGCTTCCACGGGTCAAAGATATGTGGTGATAGACATGTGTGGCCACTATGTCTGAAATGTCTGGGGCAGTGATGCTCTGCATTCTTGGTGCTTGGGGGGCAACAGTGGGAGGGCTTCTGGAGTTCTGGCCCCGCTGGTGGACCTCCTGAGGGCAGCTGGGTTTTGACCACTGTCTGACACAGAGTGTGGGACTGGACGGGTCACTGGCCTGATCCAACATGACTTCTCTTATTAGGCCCGTAGCTACAGTGGGGCTTTGGGGGGCTCTGCCCCTGTCCTTAAAGGCACATTCCCCAAGAATTTCTCCTGTAAATGCTTTTTCCCAATCATTTAAACACATTTAAAATAAAAAAAAAGGTGTGTGCTCCTTTAAGCAGAGTGGGGTACTGTCGTTGACGAGTTCCCACGCTGAGTGAGGGGGTTGGAGTAGGTTGACCTCTAGGACCCCTTCTAACTCTGTGTCAAGAAACTGGTCTCCTTTAGGTGATTAACTTGCAGCAGCTGAGTGATTAACACAAGTGATTAACTTGCAGCAGCTGCGGACTGTCGTCTAAAGTGGCTGACAGCTTACAGTTTAGAGTTCTCTCCCGGCCACAGCTTTCTATGGGCTAAATGGCTTTTCTTTCTGCACGGAGAACTTCAGCCCCACCAGGAGAAAAAAAACCTGCTCCGCGGGCCACAAAATCCTGGCTATGGGCCTGGTTCTTATGTGAAGACTTGAGTCCTCCTTCCCCGATACCTGTCCTGTACAAAATCCCCAGTATGATTCTCCATCACGTATCTGACAAAGTGGGCTGTGCCCCACGAAAGCTCATATGGAAATATGCCATGCTATTTATTAAGGTTGCCACCTGAGTAGCCCAGGCTCCCGGATCTCATCAGCTCTCAGAAGCCAAGCAGGGTCAGCCCTGGTTAGTACTTGCGTTGGAGACCACCAAGGAAGTCCAGGGTTGCTATGCAGAGGCAGGCAAAGGCCAAATAGCCTCTGAATGTCTCCTGACCGGGAAATCCCACGGTCCTGGGGTTGCCGTGAGTCGGTCACGACTCTACAGTAACCAAGTTATGATTATGAACCAGTCTTTAAGGTAGCCGCTGGACTTCTGTTTTATTCGTGGTCTCATACACACGGAATGGCAGCGAATGCATCTTGCAGGAGGCAGGCGGGCTCCACGTATCTTCAGGCAACCCCCCTGGAGCCAGTTTGCCCAAATGGGGCATCTGGGCAGACGAGGCGCCTGTAAACGAACCGTAATGGTCGTGCGTAAGAAGAACATGTGAAATAATCTCAGGTTGCTCAAAAGAATCCACTTGCAGAAGAGGCCGCCTGTCACATCTCTGCTTGGTTGCCTCCTTCTAATCCATCGGGTGGCACCAGATCTTCCAGAATGACCATCTCCAGGCGACAGAGAACAGTTGCCCTGGAGACAATGGCTGCTTTGGAAGATGGACACTGTGGCGTGCGCTCTGCTGAGGTCCATCCCCTCCCCAAGCTCCGCCCTCCTCAGACTCCATCCCCAAAATGTCCAGGTATTTCCCAACCTAGAGGTGGCAATTCATTTCTCCAGAGGGCCATTTTTACACATTCAGTAACTCAGCAAGGCCATTCTGCTACATCGAGCCAGTCTGGTGTCATGGTTAAGAGCGGCGGACTCTAACCTGGGAGAACCGGGTTTGATTCCCCGCTCTTCCACATTGCAGCTGCTGGTGTGCCCTTGGGTCAGTCACAAGTCCCTTCAGAGCTCTTCTCTCAAGACAGCCAGTCTGATGTAGTGGTCAGGAGCGCGGACTCTAATCTGGGAGAACCGGATTGGATTCCCCGCTCCTCCACTTGCAGCTGCTGGTGTGACCTTGGGACAGTCACAAGTTCTCTCAGAGCTGTTCTCTCAGAGGCAGTCCTCGAAAGGGCTCTCTCAGCCCCACCTACCTCACAGGTTGTCTGCTGTGGGGAGGGGAAGGGGAAGGAATGTATAGGCCGCTCTGAGACTCCTTCGGGTAGTGAAGGGCAGGGTATAAATCCAATCTCCTCTTCTTCTTCCCCCAAAGCTTTAACTTTTGTTGTAGTGCATGCTTTTAAACCTATCCTCTGTTAATCACCACCCCCAACGTCCTATGGGACACATGCTGTTCTCACTGTCTTTGGGTTGCCAATCTCCAGGTGGGACCTGGAGTTCTCCTGGAATTACGACTCATTTCCAGACCACAGACATCAGCTGCCCTGAAGAAAACGGCAGTTTCAAAGGGCAGATTCCAGAACAGGATTTCGAGATCTGGGTGGGGAAATAGCTGGAGATGTTCGCGACGGAGCCTGAGATCAATTGTAACATTGAAAGATCTCCAAGTCACCGCCGGAGTTCAGCAACCCTAAGAACCTACCATAGATCTTAGGTGATTCCTCCCCCAAACTCCCTCCCCCATAAGCTCTGTCCCCCCCAAAGCTCCAGGAATCCCCTGGGCTAAAGCTGGCAACCTAGACAGTCTGTGCCACTAGGGAGGATCCTCTCATTTGGTTTGGGCCCTAGGCTGAGGCAACCGGCTCAGGAGTCCGCCACGACGCTTAGCAGATGTGTGGAAGCGACTGAGAGTGGATTTCAAAAAGAGCATTTCCAGGAACACAAACTCCGGAATTGTCGTATCGCCCTGCTCTTACATAAGCCCACCATACGCCTCTAGATTTCTACATACGGGCCCTTCCGTTCCCCCCATTCCAGACAACATTAACCTACAGTGAATCATCTTTCCCACTGTACTTTTCCTCGTTGGTGTCATTTAACTGCAGGATTTGGGCAGGGACCGAGAGTTCGTTCGCTCAACGGGGGACACGTCCGCGCGCTCATTTGCGTCCGCGCTGGGGTCGGGAAAGGCAACCCAGTTCCACTTCGGTGTTTATACTGTAAATAAGAAATACAGCAATAATTTTCTGTGCATGATTAAAAAGAGTGATTCCCCCCACCACCACCACCAGGTATTAGGCTGGACAGACCAGGGGGAGAGTCGCAAAATCTCCTCGAGATGAAACTACCTGCAGTATTATAATGTAATTCAGGGACATTAAAGAGACTTCCTTCTGCTACGTGGTGGCTGTTGTCTCTCAGAGGGCGGGGGTGAGCGGAGGGGAAACGGGGGCGATCCGAGATGCGGAAACCGTACCGGCTGAATGAATATCGTGGCCGAAGAATCGCCAGCAGGGCAGCCTTTGGGATCCTGACACAGCCACGGCGGGGGTGGCCACGAAATGGCCACTGTGGGAGGTGGAGCCGGCCACAAAATGGCTGCCGCAGGAAGCAGAGCCAGATACAAAATGGCTGCTGCGGCTTACCTTCAGTCACACAGTGGAGATCCTTGTGCTAAATGGGGCAAGTGAGGCTCTGTATTCTTGGCGCTTGGAGGGGCAACAGTGGGAGGGCTTCTAGTGTCCTGGCCCCGCTGCTGGACCTCCTGAGGGCACCTGGTGTTTTGGCCACTGTGTGACACAGAGTGTTGGACTGGAGGGGCCACTGGCCTGATCCAACATTGGCTTCTCTTATGTTCTTAAGTCTGCTGTCTATCAAAATCTCCACTGGCTTGATCCAATACTGGCCTGATCCAATACTGCACCACTGGCCTGATCCAATACTGGCTTCTCTTATGTTCTTATGTCTGGGGCAAGTGATGCTCTGTATTCTTGGTGCTGGGGTGGGGGCAACAGTGTGTGTGGGGCTTCTAGCGTCCTGCCCCCACTGGTGGACCTCCTGATGGCACCAGGTATTTTTGGCCACTGAGTGACACAGAGTGTTGAATTGGATGGGCCATTGGTCTGCTCCGACATTGGTTTCTCTTATGTTCTTATGTCTGGGGCAGTGATGCTCTGTATTCTTGGTGCTTGGGGGGGGGGGGCAACAGTGGGAGGGCTTCTGGAGATCTGGCCCCGCTGGTGGACCTCCTGAGGGCACCTGGTGTTTTTGGCCACTGTGTGACCGAGTGTTGAATTGGATGGGCCACTGGCCTGCTCCGACATTGGCTTCTCTTATGTTCTTAAGTCTGCTGTCTATCAAAATCTCCAGTGGCCATTCAGAAGTCTTGCTGGGCAAAAGGCCCACTTGGCCCCGCCCACTTAAAAAAAAAACACCAAGTGGGCATCGGAAGATGTGTCAGCGGGGACTGTGTTGTTCGTGGGCATCAAATTGGGAACCCCTGCTCTGCATCACTGTGTCTCTCAGGAGAATAGGGCTCTCAATACATTAGTTTTGCTTTAAGAACATAAAAGAGCCAGAAATCCATTTAGTCCAGTGGATGGGTCGCCAGCTCCGGGTTGGGAAATACCGAGATATTTTGCGGGTGGAGCCTGAGGAGGGTGGGGTTGGTGAGGGAAGGGACTTCAATGCCACAGACTCCACCTCCCAAAGCAGCCATTTTCTCCAGGTGAACTGATCTCGGTTGCCTGGAGATCCACTGTAAATGTGGGGGGATCTCCAGCCACCACCTGGAGGTTGGCGACCCTATCCAGTGGGAGTTAGCTAAATGTTCTTGAGTAGCCGCTGAAGCTGTAGACCGGAGGATTGGCAGCTCGGCAGTTCAAGACCCGAGTGCCACGGGACGGAGTGAGCTCCCGTCTCTAGGCCCAGCTCCTGCCAACCGAGCAGTCTGAAGCAAGACACTGCAAGTAGAGAAATAGGTACCGCTTTGGTGGGAAGGTAACAGCATTCCGTGCGCCTCGATGTCTAGTCATGCCAGCCACATAACCACGGAAAGGTCTTCGGACAGCACTGGCTCTTTGGCTTGGAAATAGAGATGAGCACCGCCCCCTAGAGTTGGATCTGACTGGCTTTCGAGCAAGGGAAACCTTTACTTTACTTTACCAAGCCCCCTCCAAGCAAGGCAGAGGGGCAAGAGCCCTTCCTCGTTGCCTGTCCGACGACTGGTATTGAGGTATACTGCCTCTGAACAAGGAGGCTCCATTTAGCTGTTTATTTTTATTTATTTACATATTAAATTTGTTGACTGCCCAGTCCCTGCTGTGCAGGGCTCTGGGTGAAGGACAACATTTGTAAAAACATCAAGATAAAACAAGATAAAACTTTAATAACACATTTCAAGCAAATAGATGGCGTATACCACTTGATCCGATTTCAGACAGCTGGCTGCTTTGAGGGCAGGGGAGAGGAGGGCAAAGCAGATATAGGAAAGAAATAGGAGCAGAAAAGGGTGCGGCTATGATGGAAACAGTTGCTGTCCTCAATCAAAAGCCTGGCAGAACATCTCTCAGGCCCTGCAGAATTCCATAATAAGAAGAGACTGGATTTATACCCCACCCTTCACTACTTGGAGGAGTCTCAGAGCGGCTTACAATCTCCTTTCCCTTCCCCTCCCCAAAACAGACACTCTGTGAGGTAGGTGGGGCTGAGAGAGCTCTTTCGAGAACTGCTCCTGAGAGAACAGCTCTGAGAGAACTTGTGACCGGCCCAAGGTCACCCCAGCAGCTGCATGTGGAGGAGTGGGGTATCAATTCCTGTTCTCCCAGATTAGAGTCCTGACACTACCAACCACTACACCAAACTGGCTCTCGCAGGGCCCTGATGGTTTTTGGGCAGAGTTTCCCCAGGTTGGGGCCAGAACCAAAAAGGCCCTGGTCGAGGACAGCTAGATAGCTTTAGAGATAGGTGCCATGGCTAAAAGCCACTGATCGACCTCGCTCACCCTAATTGGTGTCGCCTGATTTAAAAAATCACTTCTGCAGGAAGGGATTTTTGCCGCTTGCATCAATGCCGGGGATATTTTGACAGACCGCTTACGCAATTGTGGAAACCTCCAGAGGAACGTCTCTTCTCCGCCTAGCAACTGTTGTCTGCGACTGGAGGAGGAAGAAAGTAAAAAGGTCAGGGCTATGTCATCAAGGGAGAAGGCTGCGTTGGCTTCAGTCCGCCACATTCTTTGGAAAAAGAAGGAAGCAAAAAGATGACATTTGATCAGCGGATACTTTCAAAAATTCTAAGAAAGGAGGCCCAAAATATTCAAGAACCCCCAATCTAACTAGGCCAGAGAGAAAGGAAATATTTATTTATTTATTTATTTATTTATTTATTTATTTATTTATCTATCGCATTTCTACCCCGCCTTTCCAGACAAGCCGGCTCCAGACGACTTACAACAATTAAAATACAGTTTTAAAACCAGGGGTCCATTGGAGCGGGAGCGCACAGGAGCGCAGCTCCGGGAGTGAGGAGCCCAGGGGGCGGGCACATGACCAAGCCCCGCCCCCTCCTCGGCTTCCCCTAGCAGTGCAGAGGCGCAGCGCCCCGGGGAAAGCCCTGCTAGGGTCTTTATTGTTTTTAATGTTTTGTTTTAATATTGATAATTTTATCATTGTTCCTTTTATGACTGTGTGCTGCTTTTCCAGAGACTTGCTCAAAGTGGCATATACATTTTCTAAGTATACCATTTTTATCTGGGCACATGGCACATAAGTACTGGAGAAATTTCACCAACCCTTCAGCAGCTTCCCCCCCATCAGTTTGGTGTAGTGGTCAGGAGTTGGACTCTGATCTGGGAGAACTGGGTTTGATTCCCCACTCCTCCACATGCAGCTGCTGGTGTGACCTCGGGCCAGTCACAAGTTCTCTCAGAGCTGTTCTCTCATGAGCAGTTCTCAAAAGACCTCTCTCAGCCCCACCTACCTCACAGGGTGTCTTGTTGTGGGGAGGGGAAGGGGAAGGGATGGGTGGTGCACATGTCCTGGGTATCTCAAGTCTACTTGAAACCTGGTGGTTTCAAGGGAGCAGGAAGAGAATGACGGTGTGTTCTTGATGCTTATTCTTATTGCCCAAAGTATTGGATGGGGAAGGGAAGGGAGGAAGAGCAGGTCAGTTTCACTCACCTGTGGAGTGGCGCCTGAGGGGTGGGTGTGGCCTTCTGACACACTTCCAGTATGTTAGGGGGTGTGGCTTATGCAAATGAGTTATGCAAATGAGTTATGCTAATGAGCTCCTCACCTCTTTTTCTATGAAATGACCCGTTTAAAACAACATATTTTACACATAAAGTACCAAAGAAATGCAGGCGGCGACAGAGTCACGCAGTGAAAAAGAAAGGCGGCAGCCAAGTTGAGCCAACTCCAGCAAGGGCCAGTAAATTCCAGGGCAGAGTTGCTCTTGATCTCCCGGTGGCGGCTCCTAATCGAAAGCCTGGTGGAAGAGCTCCGTCTTGCAGGCCCTGCGGAACTGTAATAGGTCCCACGGGGCCGATGTCATCCGGGAGCTTGTTCCACCAGGATGGGGCCGCCACCGAGAAGGCCCTGCTTCTGGTGCTAGACAGCCGAGCGTCTTTCGGACTGGGGGGAGTCAGGCGATGTTGTGGGTTTGACCTCAGTGCCCTCCGGGGCATGTATGGGGAAAGGCGGTCCCTCAAGTAGGCAGGCCCCAGACCATGTAGGGCTTTAAAGGACAATACCAGTACCTTGAACCAGATCGGGTATGCTATAGGCAGCCAGTGCAGGGATCTCAGCGCAGGCTGGATGTGGTCCCGCATAGAGAGACCCATCAACAGCCTGGCTGCGGCACTCTGCACTAGTCCACTCAGACGAGCAGCATCTCTCCAAGGCTCATTCCCGTTCCATATCAGGAACCCCATCTTTTAGAAAACAGGGCCTCCGGGATCGTAAAACATCCAACTGTGTGAAAAATCAGATTAATTAATCAATTAAATTCTAGGCGATCTCCAGGCCCTACCTGGAGGCTGGCAACCCTGCGTCATCCCCTTTCCTCTTTGCAGTCTGGAGCATAAGTGCACATGCCAGTAAATGAATGCTGCGTTCTGTGCAGCAAAGGATGGGTAAAAACCCAACATTCAAAAAGGAGATTGGATTTGTACCCCGACGGTCACTATCCAAAGAAGCCTCAGAGCGGCTCACAATCTCCTTGCCCTCCCTCTCCCCACAACAGACACCCGGTGCGGTGGGTGGGGCTGAGGGAGCTCTCTTGAGGACTGCCCTTGAGAGAACAGCTCTGAGAGAACTTGTGACTGACCTAAGGTCCCCCAGCTGGCTGCATGTAGAGGAGTGGGGAATCCAAGCCGGTCCTCCCAGAGCAGAGCCCATGCTCTTGCACCAAACTGGCTCTCAAACGGGGCCGGGGGGGGCATTCTAACCTCCCAGGACATTCAGTTGCTACCTAAAAATAGCAGTTCTCTTACAAAGGCATTTCAAAAGGAGTTGGGAGATCCGAAAGAGACTGGCAGAGACGGGCGAAGACTGACCAAGAGAGAGATCTTGGAGTCGTAGCAGAAAACTCAATGAAAATGTCGAGACAGTGTGCGACTGCAGGGGTTATTAGGAAGGGAACTGAAAACAGATCAGACAGTGTCAGAATGCCCCTGTATAAATGGATGGTGCGGCCTCATTTGGAGTACTGTGGACAATTCAGGTCACCACACCTCAAAAAAGGATATTATAGCATTGGAGAAAGTGCAGAGAAGGGCAACTAGAATGATCAAAGGGTTGGAACACTTTCCCTGTGAAGAGAGGTTGAAGCGCTTGGGGCTCTTTCGCTTGGCGAAACGACGGCTGAGGGGGGACATGATCGAGGTTTATAAGATTATGAAGGATAGAACAGGTAAAGAAAGAAGTCCTTTTCTCCCTTTCTCACGATATAAGAACTCGGGGGCACTCCATGAAATTGCTGAGCAGTCGGGTTAGAACGGATCAAAGGAAGTCCTTCTTCACCCAAAGAGGGATTAACATGTGGAATTCACTGCCACAGGAGATGGCAGTGGCCACAAGCATGGATGGCTTCAAGAGGGAATTAGATAAACACAAGAAGGGGGGCCCACGATACTCGGGGGGGGGGAGAAGCTCCAGATGGAGAAGGAAGCAGCCATAGGTGAGCGTTCTCCCCTGCCCCCCCAGCACCAGCGGTGAGGCCTGAGCTCAGCCCACCAAGCCTTCTCATGCCCCACCCCCCGGCGGTGGCAACAGCAGTGAGGCAGTTCTCAGAGCGTTCTCTGCGCATACGCAGGGGACATTCTTTTACTTTTGGGGGGATTTAAGTATCCCCCTATAGTTTTTTACAGAGTTCAGATTTTTCTGCAGATCTGGGGATTGCCCCAAATGTGTAGGAAAATGTCTTTGCCCCCTAGGTGCCCGCAATGTGCGGATTTAGATATGCACACGCAGGGATCGCCTTGGATATGGAGCAGAGGTCCGTCAGTGGCTCTTAGCCACAAGGTATAGATAGGAACTCTCTGTCTGGGGCAAGTGATGCTCTGTTTTCTTGGTGCTTGGGGGGGGGGGGGGGAACAGTAGGAAGGCTTCCAGTGTCCTGGCCCCACTGCTGGACCTCCTGAGGGCACCTGGTGTTCTTGGCCACTGTGTGACACAGAGTGTTGGACTGGATGGGCCACTGGCCTGATCCATCATTGGAACATAGCCCACAGCTGAAAAGAGCAAGAGCCCAGCTACACCTTAAAGACTCACAAGATCTGCGGCCGGGGAGGAACTTTGGGGAGGCTTGGCTGCAGGGCCGGATGAAGGCCAAGGGATGCCCTAAGCACAGCCCCCGAGTCCTGCCCCCCTCGGCCCTTCCATTGCTTAACTGACCAGACATTAAGACTCAAGAAGTGCTGAACGTGAAATTAGCGATTAAAAATTCCGTTTCCTTCCAAGGCCATCCCCCACAACTATACTGAATGTAAACTTTTAAAAAAAAAATAACACTAAAGGGCCGTAAGCAATGCTTACAACTTTCCCTTTGTGGTGCCCCCTTTCCCTTGGCGCCCTAAGCACCTGCTTATCCTGCTTAATGGCTAATCCAGGGCTGCTTGACTGACTCCCCCCCCCCCCCCCCCGCCCTTTAGGCTTCCCTTCTCTCCCAGCTCCCCCGCAAGCCCCACCCACAACCCGCCCCGCGCCTTTCCGCCTCTCCCCTCTCATCGTGACTTTGCAAAAGGGGCGCGCCCGACCCGGCCCGGCCCAGGAACCGACGTGGGCAGACACGCGCGCCCTCCTGCATCACCGGCTCTCGGGCGCTTTCCAAAGGGGGGAGCTCCGCTTGCAAAGGCGGCTCCTGGAGCCCCGGAGCCCCCCGCCCCGCGTCGGAGCCGGGGGTTGGCATGCACACTGCAGCTCGGACCCCGAGGCAGGGGCGACGGCGCACGGGGGCGCGCGTGTCTGCTCGGAAGGGGGTTTATGCCGCTATCCCCCCCCCCCCGGTCGCCCAGCAATGGTGCAGTCCAGGCCGGCCTCTCCCGACCGCTATAAGCTCGCCCGGGCGTGATGCGGGGGATTCGCAGCGGAGTGTCGGTTGGGCGCCGGGGGTTCGACGCGGCCATGGCGGAGGAGGAGGGCGGCAACCGCAGCATCCACTCGCGCGGCATCCCCGCCACCCACCGGGTGCCCATGCGGGTCATCATCCGGCCCATCCCGCCGGTCCTGGACGAGCGCAAGGTGCAGAGCCTCATGCGGACCATCCAGGTGAGAAGGGAGCCCCCCCCCCCCCCCGAGCGCAGTTCCGTGTCCAGCTTCTTGCCCCGGTGGAGGCGCCAGCCCGGCAGGGTAGGCGCGAGGGCCCGAGCTGGATTGGGTCTCTGTAAGGTTGCCAGGCTCCCGGGGGTGGCTGGGGATCGCCCGGGGTTACAGTTGAGCTCCAGGCAACAGATCAGTTCGGGGGGGGGGGGGCTGTCCTAGTCTGGAGTGGCAGGCCTGGATTCGAATCTGGTAGCACCTAGGGTTGCCAGCCTCCA
The DNA here is from genome assembly GCA_029233225.1 of Lepidodactylus listeri. Taxonomy (NCBI): domain Eukaryota; kingdom Metazoa; phylum Chordata; class Lepidosauria; order Squamata; family Gekkonidae; genus Lepidodactylus; species Lepidodactylus listeri. The sequence continues at coordinate 7,048,282 of JARCFY010000002.1, forward strand.
GGTGGGGGCTGGAGGTCTCCTGGGATTATAAAAAGAAGAAGAGATTGGATTTATACCCCGCCCTTCACCACCCAAGGGAGTCTCAGAGCGGCTTACAAACTCCTTTCCCTTCCCCTCCCCACAACAGACACCCTGGGAGGTAGGCAAGGCTGAGAGCGCTCTGACAGAAACTGCTCTTTTTCGAGAACAACTCTTGTCAGAACTACGGCTTGCCCAAGGTCATCCAGCAGGTGCGCGTGGAGGAGTGGGGGATCAAACCTGGTTCTCCCAGATTAGAATCAGTGCATTTAACCGCTACACCAAACTGGCTCTCTTAGGAAGAACTTCCTAACAGAGTGGTTCCTCAGTGGGACAGGCTTCCTCGGGAGGTGGTGGGCTGTCCTTCTTGGGAGGGTTTCAGACAGAGGCTAGATAGCCATCTGACAGCAATGCGGATTCTGTGGATTTAGGCAGATCATGAGAGGGAGGGCAGGAAGGGTTGCCTCAGTGCTCGGTTCTTTCTTACACGCCCGGAGAAATACTGATTGCCACTTTGGGGTCAGGAAGCAATTTTTCTCCAGGCCAGTTTGGCCAGGGATTCTGGGGGTTTTTCGCCCTCTTCTGGGCATGGAACTGGGGTCACTGCGGGTGTGGAGGGGGAGGGATTTGTGAATTCCCTGCATTGTGCATGGGGTTGGACTAGATGACCCTGAAGGTCCCTTCCAACTCTATGATTCCATGAGAACCAGTGTTCCCTCTGAGCTAGGTGAGTGTGAGCTAGCTCAGTTTTTTAGCCTCCAGCTCACACATTTCTGCCTTCACTCAGGAAGGAGGGCTCCAGAGCGAACTAATTCATGCCGCAGCCAAATCGCTCGCTCACAGCTTTTAACGCCAGCGGTTCACAAAGTAGATTTTTTTGCTCACAAGACTCCACAGCTTAGAGGGAGCACTGGGACGCTGTCATCTTAGCTGCAGTTCCCACAAGGTGCTAATACAATGAGGGGAAAAGAAATAGCGCCAGACTTCGCATGCAGCTTCACGTATCGTGGAGGAGACAGGCCCGGAATCCCTGTGGGTTATCCGTTTGTTTCTCTCTTTCTCTCTCTGCCAGGAGGAGGTTGACCGAGTGCCCCCGATAGATGTCCTCTGGATCAAAGGCAGCCAGGGGGGCGACTATTTTTACTCCTTCGGTGGCTGCCACCGCTACGAGGCCTACAAACGCCTGAACAAGGAGGCCATCCCGGCTAAGATCATCCGGTCGACTGTCAGTGACTTGCGCACTTATCTGGGCTCCTCTCTACCCGACTTGAAATAGCGGAGGGAACTGTGACCCCTCTTCCCCCACACACCTACCCACCATGGCAACTTTGGGGCCAGCGAGAAACCTGGAACCTGTCTGGACGCCTGGGACGCCTCCCCTCCTGGAGTTCCTGCGATGAGGCATTCTTTCCCCCCACTTCCATATGGGGGCTGGTTTTCTCGGTACCCTCCCGCCTGCCTTGTGTCAGAAAGTGACGGGCGCTCGTCCCGGGCGGAGAGAGAACTGGGCATCTGTCTGCGTTGATTTGTTGCCAGCTCGACACCCAGCACCGGACGAAAAGAGTGAAACACCGTGGTATTTGCAAAGGGGGCATCACTCGTTGCCTTTGGACGCGGAACGGTGTTATTAGAACAGGTCTTTGTGCTGTGGTGGTCGTTTCCCCCACAGTTATGGGACTGGTGAAGGCTGGCGGGGACGGGCCGTCTATCAGAGGCTCTTCCGTGAAAATGATGGAGAGGATGTTGATGAGTCTCCCCAATTCTCCGCCCGGTAGCTTCTCCTCTTCGGATGGAGAGCCCGTGCGGCGTCTTCCTATTACCCCTGTCCATCCTCACACCGTAGGTCCAAAGGGGCCCGAAGCCCCATGAACCTCTGTGCCTCTGTGTTTGAGCTACTTGCGGAAGCTCCGCTTTAAATGGCGGAAGGCAAGATCAGCAGCCGAGGAGCTAAGATCCGCGGGGCCTCTTTGTTGGTGGCCCCGGCACTCGACACCCTCCCCCTAAAGACACCCCACTGGGGTTTTCTCTCACGACTTAGCGGTGGGTCCTCTTTCCTCCTTTGTTCCGGCTTCTGTGATCTGAATTGCACGTACTTTTTAAAAAAAGTTTTGTATATATTTTTACGGCATTTCTGTATTTTTACAAGACCTTTCGGAGAACAGTCTTGGCAAAAGCGGTTTGTGAATTAAAATAATGTTTCGTATCGGTCAGCGGTCGCTTTCAGTGTGTGTGTGTATGCATGTGTGTACAGGTATAGCATAGTACAGTGGCCACAGTGTAAAACTATGATCTTGGAGACCCAGATTTGAATCCCCACTTGGCCATGGAAGCTCGCTGGGGGACCTTGCGGCCAGTCACAAGGTCTCAGCCTAACCTACCTCGCAGGGTTGTTGTGAGGATAAAGTGGAGGAGAGGAGAATGACGCAAGCTCCTTTGGATCCATTTTGGGGGAGGAAAGAAGAGGAGAAGAAGAGGAGATTGGATTTAGACCCCACCCTTCACATGAAGTCTCAGAGCGACTTACAATCTCCTTTCCCCTCCCCTCCCCACAACAGACACCCTGTGAAGTAGGTGGGGCTGAGAGAGCTCTTTCCCAAACTGTCCTTGAGGGAACAGCTGGTACAGAGCTGTGGCTTGCCCAAGGTCATCCAGCCAGGCCCAAGTGGAGGAGTGGAGAATCGAACCTGGTTCTCCCAGATTAGAGTCCTCGCACTTCACCACGACACCAAACTGGCTCTCATCCAAGAAGAAGAAAAGAGATTGGATTTATACCCCGCCCGTCACTACCTGAAGAAGTCTCAGAGCTGCTTACAATCTCCTTTCCCTTCCCCTCCCCACAACAAACACCCTGTGAGGCAGGTGGGGCTGAGAGAGCTCTTTCGAGGACTGCCCCTTAAGATAACAGCTCTGAGAGAACTTGTGACCGACCCAAGGTCACCCCAGCAGCTGCATGTGGAGGAGTGGGGAATCAAACCCGGTTCTCCCAGGTTAGAGTCCACGCTCCTAACCACTACACCAAACTGGCTCTAAAGAACATAAGCAGATCCCTGTAGGTACAGACCAGGGGTCTCCCTAGTCCACCCTAGTCTTCTTTCCAGTAGCAACCAAGCTGTTCAAAATCATTTTTTCCCCCTGGTAAGCTGGAAGACAGAGAAGAAGAGATTGGATTTATACCCCGCCCTTCACTACCCAAAGAAGTCTCAGAGCAGTTCACAGCCTCCTTCCCCTCCCCGCAACAGACACCCTGTGAGGTGGGTGGGGCTGAGAGAGCTCTGAGACAACTGTCCTTGAGAGAACAGCTGGTACAGAGCTATGGCTTGCCCACGGTCATCCAGCCGGGTGCAAGTGGAGGAGTGGGGAATCAAACCCGGTTCTCCCAGCTTAGAGTCCGCGCACTTCACCACTACACCAAACTGGCTCTCCATCCCATTTATACAAAAATTTTAAACCTTATTGCACATAATTGTATACAGCTAGTTTAAAAAAATAGAACTAAATATTTAACTTATTTTCTCAGTATATCTTTCAATCCATGAATATACTCTGGACCAAGATTTCTGAAATATATTCTTTTTTTCTTGCAAACTATTTGTTAACTTATCCATTTCTGCTGTGTCTCATAGTTTGTAAATTAAGTCCTCCCTTGGCGGTTATGATTAGTTGGGCGCAAAATTTTGACCGTAATATAACCCTAGACCAGTGGGATAGAATGTGGGAAACGAATATAAGCAGTTACCTTTAAAGAAAATGTATATAAGATTGCCCATAGGTGGTATGTAACCCCAGATAAATTGGCAAAATTCTATCCCAGTCTCTCAAATAGATGTTGGAAGTGCAAGAAAAAAATAGGATCATTCTATCATATGTGGCGGTCATGTCAAAAGAGTAAGAAATATTGGTCAGACATACGTAAGATTGCACAAAGGATTGCCTTTTCTACCAGAAATATTTTTATTGAGTGTAATACCAGAACAATTTGATAAAGCGGACTCATAACTTGTTAACGCATGTAGGAACCGCTGCAAGAATATTATATTCAAGAGACTGGAAACAGAAAGACTTCTATGGTGTGTTATGGAGAGCCAGTTTGGTGTAGTGGTTAAGTGCGCGGACTCTAATCTGGGAGAACCGGGTTTGATTCCCCACTCCTCCACTTGGGCCCGGCTGGATGACCTTGGGCAAGCCATAGCTCTGTACCAGCTGTTCCCTCAAGGACAGTTTGGGAAAGAGCTCTCTCAGCCCCACCTACCTCACAGGGTGTCTGTTGTGGGGAGGGGAGGGGAAAGGAGTTTGTAAGCCGCTCTGAGACTCCAAGTGAGTGAAGGGCAGGGTATAAATCCAATCTCTTCTCTTCTTCTTCTTATGTGACCTGGAACAGCTGGGAACTCCTGTAAAAGACCCTCTTTATTTTATCTGGTGACCCTGTAGGGTTTTCAAGGCAAAAAAAATTCAGAGGTGGTTTGCCCTTGTCTGCCTCTACGGAGCAACCCTGGACTTTGTTGGTGGTCTCCCCTCCAAGTACTAACCAGGGCCAGTCTGGCTTAGCAGCTGAGATCTGACGAGATCGGAGTCGCCCGGGCTTCCCAAACTGCATTCCTTCTAAGCTGAGTTCATGCGAGCTAGCTCACAGTTTCTTACCCTCCAGCTCACGCATTTTAGTCTCCGCTCAGGAAGGGACAGCTCCAGAGCAAACTAATTTGTGCAGCAGCCAAACGGCTCGCTCGCTGCTTTAACACCAGTAACTCACAAAGTAGAATTTTTGCTCCCTAGACTCCACAACTTAGAGGGAACAGTGCTTCCACGTCAGGGCCTTTTTCCAGTAGGAGGTTATAGAGAACTAAGGCTACTTCCGCTGGTCCCTCTAGCCTGGGACTGGCTGCCCAGATCAGCAGGAAGCTTCCAGGATCTTAGGCAAAGAGCGCCCTCCATTTCTGTTCCTGCTTGTCCTCTGAGATCTTTTCATTGCAAGTGCAAACAGGGACATCTGGAGACCACCTCCGTGCCCACCATGAAGCAGGACCTCTCCTTGGCGTTACAGGTGGCTGCTGGTACCTCTTGCAAAAACAGGGACATTTGCGTAAAAGCAGAGGCACTGTAAGGATACGGCGGAGCGGGCCGTTGAATCTCCTCCTGGCTGGGTTGTTGAAAAAGCTCTTCCCACAAGCAGCCAGTAGGCGGTGCCATCATCCTGCAGAGTTTTGAGGCCGGGAAACCAAGCCATCCCTCTCTGACTTTCTTATTGCGGTGCTCCCGCTAAGCTGTGGCATCTTGCGAGCAAAAATCCTACTTTGTGAGCTACTGGCATTAAGGTTGTGAGCAAGCGATTTGGCTACTGCATAACTTAGTTTGCTCTGGAGCCAGTTTGGTGTAGTGGTTAAGTGCGCGGACTCTAATCTGCTCCACTTGTTGATCACTATCTGGATTTGGACCACACTGAAAACCAGCTGCAGTTCTGGATTATTGAAACAGTTCAGAGTACAAGTCCAAACAGGCTCAAGCCTCTCCAAAGATGTGAGTTATTTTGGATTCATCGTTTACTTTCATCAGCTCCTCAAGGACTGAATAAAGAACTGGATTGGACCTGCTGCCTTTGAAAAAAAATGTTCACCTGTTCCTCTGCCCCTCCCAACTTGTAATCCCTTCCTTGGTTTAGAGCAGTGGTTCTCAACCTTTCTAATGCCGCGACCCTTTAATACAGTTCCTCATGTTGTGATGACCCCAACCATAAAATTCTGCCAACACACACAACAGTGAAGCTACTTTTTCAGATGTTTTCTCTTGCATGGCAGTGAGCACCAAACAACCTTAATACAGACTTTAGACACACATATATTTGCAAGCTAGTCCCAACAAGACACAACAAACACTCAGGCTTCAGACTTACTTTTCTTCAACAGAAGATGCCATGAGAAAACGAAGGTAGGTGGGGGGGAGAGAGAGAGTGAGAGAAAGGGGGAAGAGAGGGGGGAAGAGAGAGAGAGAGGGGGAAGAGAGGGGGGGGGAATATAGGTAGGTGGGGGGGCTTTTGCACCTTTTCAGTGCTTCAGCGCAGAGCCTAGGGAAGGCGGGGGGGGGTCGCTTTTGCTGCCTTTCCTGGGCTCTGCGCTTCGGCACAGAGCCTGGGGAAGGCGGCGGGGGGCAGCTTTTGCCACATTTCCTGGGCTCTGCGCTTCAGCGTGGAGCCTAGGGAAGGCGGCGGCGAAGTGCCCTAAAGGTGGCGGCGGGGAGGGGGAAGCGGTCATTGACTTACCTGCTGGCTTCCTCCTCCTCATGGCCCCTGCTGATAGAGCTGCTGGAAGCAGGGGGCGCGGCTCCGGCCCCAACCAACTCCTGCTCTTTGCCCTTAAAGGGAAAGCTCCCTTTGAGGGCAAAGAGCCGGGAGGCCAGACCTCACACTCGAACATGCGCAGGGCCCTTTCCTGCTGGCGGGGAGGGGTGGGGTGGGCTTGGATGCCAGCCGGCGACCCCTGTGAAATGGTCGTTTCACCCCAAAAGGGGTCCCCACCCACAGGTTGAGAACCGCTGGTTTAGAGCATGCTGCAATACATGGAGGTGATTGAATCATCCCTGGGTCCACTGTATAGGATGGTAATCTCAGCAGTTTGTGACTCGACTATTTCACTTGATGGAAGTGACACACATCACTGAAGAATGAGACATTTGATACCTGTTGCCTATTTAACTATTTTTGGGTAATTACTTCCAGGCTAAATTAATTCTGTAACATATTAACTTTCAACTCTAGTAATTATGATTATTTTATTTTTATTTAGACTAATTTGGAGAATTCATGCTACTGCCACAGGCGTACTAGACTTACGGTAAGGAAAAATATAGCATTCAAGGTAATCCCAGAGTAAATTTATTACTAACCCATTATTATATATATTTATTGTTTACACTAAAGTAATCTGGCTTTTTTTTCCTTCCCCCCTTCTTCTTTTCCCCACAATTTCAGACTGCAACACCTGCTCTTATATATACTCATATATGTCTATACAAATTTCTGTATGCGTTTTTGGATGTGTGTCACTTTATAAAGAATACTGACCACTGAGGAAGGCCCATAGGGGCTGAAACGCGTATGGTCCTTAGGTCAAAGGTTTTATCCATCAGCTTGATTTGTACTGCTATTAGTTCTTTATGAACCTAGTTTTATATGTCTGATACATGGACTGTCTCTTTTAATTTTGTTTTGTTTTACTTATGTGTACACCCAGGGGTCCATTGGAGCGGGAGCGCACAGGAGCGCAGCTCCGGGAGTGAGGAGCCCAGGGGGCGGGCACATGACCAAGCCCCGCCCCCTCCTTGGCTTCCCCGAGCAGTGCAGAGGCGCAGCGCCCTGGGGAAAGCCCTGCTAGGGTCTTTATTGTTTTTAATGTTTTGGTTTAATACTGATAATTTTATCATTGTTCTTTTTATGACTGTGTGCTGCTTTTCCAGAGACTTGCTCAAGGTGGCATATAAATTTTCTAAGTATACCATTTTTATCTGGGCACGTGGCACATAAGTACTGGAGAAATTTCCCCAACCCTTCAGCAGCTTCCACCCCATTAGTTTGATGTAGTGGTCAAGAGTTGGATTCTAATCTGGGAGAACCGGGTTTGATTCCCCACTCCTCCACATGCAGCTGCTGGGGTGACCTTGGGCCAGTCACAAGTTCTCTCAGAGCTGTTCTCTCATGAGCAGTTCTCAAAAGACCTCTCTCAGCCCCACCTACCTCACAGGGTGTCTTGTTGCGGGGAGGGGAAGGGGAAGGGATGGGTGGTGCACATGTCCTGGGTGTCTCAAGTCTACCTGAAACCTGGTGGTTTCAAGGGAACAGGAAGAGAATGTGGGTGTGTTCTTTATGCTTATTTTTATTGCACCAAGTATTGGATGGGGAAGGGACTGGAGGAAGAGCAGGTCAGTTTCACTCACCTGTGGAGTGGAGCCTGAGGGGTGGGTGTTGCCTTCTGACACACTTCCGGCATGTTAGGGGGTGTAGCATATGCAAATGAGTTATGCAAATAAGTTATGCTAATGAGCTCCTGCACCTCTTCTTCTACGAAATGACCCCTGTGTACACCCTAATAAATGTTTATACTTTTCATTATAATTATTCTGTTGTTAGCTTGACCCTCTCGGTTCGCAGCTATTTGTTGGGTTGAGTCCCCCCTCCCTTTTTTTTTTTTTTTGCCTATCGCATGAATTAGTATGTTCTGGAACCATCCTTCCTGAGCAGAGACAAAAAATGTGTGAGCCGGAGGCTAAAAAACTGTGAGCTAGCTCACACTCACTCAGCATAGAGGGAACACTGGTTGCGGACTGTCCTCTTTGGAGAACAATTCATCTGCTTGAATCTCTTCAGGCAGTTGCTGGACAAACTGATCGCCATCTGCCGCTAAGGTGTGATGTGTTTACACTGAAGAAGAAGGCGAGAGATTGGATTTATACCCTGCCCTTCCCTTGGAGTCTCAGAGCGGCTTCGCATCTGCTTTCCCTTCCCCTCCCCACAACAGATACCCGGTGAGGGAGGTGGGGCTGAGAGAGCTTTTTCGAGGACTGCCCTTGAGAGAACAGCTCGGAGAGAACTTGTGACTAACCCAAGGTCACACCAGCAGCTGCACATGGAGGAGTGAGGAATCATATCCGGTTCTCCCAGATTAGAGTCTGCCCTCCTGACCTCAACACCGCTATGGGCTAAGCAGGAGAGTCCCTCTGTCTTCTCTCCCTGTCGATGAAGAAGAAGAGATTGGATTTATCCCCCGCCCTTCACTACCCAAGGGAGTCTCAGAGCGGCTTACAAACGCCTTTCCCTTCCCCTCCCCACAACAGACACCCTGGGAGGTAGGTGGGGCTGAGAGAGCTCTGACAGAAAGGGCTCTTGTTTTCAAGAACAGCTGTGCCAGAACTACGGCTTGCCCAATGTCGTCCAGCAGGTGCAAGTGGAGGAGTGGGGAATCAAACCCGGTTCTCGCAGATTAGATTCCGTGCACTTAACCACGACACCAAACTGGCTCCTTTACGATGTACCCTTTACATCCCAAACCCACCTGCTAGTTTGTGTTAAGCCTAAATTAGCAACCTCTGACCTGGCGTATGAAACTGTGCTATAAACAAGAATGTTTTTTTTGGGGGGGGGGGGCCACTGCCAGTATCATAATCCCCCTCTACAGATCGATGGTGTGGCCTCATTTGGTTTACTGTGTACAGGTCTGGTCGCCGTATCCCCAAAAGGACATTGCAGAGCTGGACAAAGGACAGAGGAAGGCAACCAAGATGATGAGGGGGTTGGAGCACCTTCCCGAGGTGGAAAGGCTGAAGAGTCTGGGACTTTTCAGTGTAGAAAAGAGATGACTAAGAGGGGGACATGAGAGAGTTCTATAAAATTCTGCATGGGGTGGAGACAGCTGACGAGAGCTTTTTTTTCCTCCCTCTCCCAAAATACTAGATCTCAGGGGCATCCGACAAAGCTGATGGGTAGTAGGATCAGGACAGACAAAAGTAAATAGTACTTTACACAGAGAGTGGTTAAAACGTGGAGTGGGCTGCCAGAGGGTGTAGTGATGGCCACAGGAAGAAGCAGCTTTCAAAGGGGATGAGATAGATTCATGGAGGAGAGGTCTATCCAATGGCTCCTAGCCAGGAAACAACAGCAGGGAGAGACCTCAACCTCTGTGCCCTGTCGTTGGCTTGCCAGGGGAACTGGTTGGCGACTGTGTGAGACAGGATGCTGGACTCTTCGTGGGGAGGGCGGGGTATAAATGAAATAAATAAATAAAATAGATGGTCCACTGGTCTGATCCAGCAGGGCTCTTCTGATGTTCTTATAAAGACCTTGCCCTTTCTGCCCCGTGTTGGCCCTCCAGAGGAACTGGTTGGCCACTGTGTGAGACAGGAGGCTGGACTAGATGGACCCTCACTGGTCTGATCCAGCAGCGCTCTTCTGATGTTCTCATGAAGGCCTCGGCCACGGTGCCCTGTTGTTGGCCCTTCAGAGGAACTGGTTGGCCACTGTGTGAGACAGGAGGCTGGACTAGATGGACCCTCACTGGTCTGATCCAGCAGCGCTCTTCTGATGTTCTCATGAAGGCCTCGGCCACGGTGCCCTGTTGTTGGCCCTTCAGAGGAACTGGTTGACCTTTGTGTGAGACGGGATGCTGGACTAGATGGACCCCTGGTCTGATCCAGCAGGGCTCTTCTGACGTTCTCATGAAGGCCTCGGCCACGGTGCCCTGTTGTTGGCCCTCCAGAGGAACTGGTTGACCTCTGTGTGAGATGGGATGCTGGACTGGATGGACCCCTGGTCTGATCCAGCAGGGCTCTTCTGGTGTTCTTATGAAGGCCTCAGCCTCTCTGCCCTGTTGTTGGCCCTCCAGAGGAAATGGTCAGCCGCTGTGTGAGACAGGAGGCTGGACTAGAGGGACCACTGGTCTGATCCAGCAGGGCTCTTCTGGTTTTCTTATGAAGGCCTCAGCCTCTGTGCCCTCTTGTTGGCCCTCCAGAGGAACTGGCTGGCCGCTGTGTGAGACAGGAGGCTGGACTAGATGGACCACTGGTCTGATCCAGCAGGGCTCTTCTGATGTTTTCGTGAAGGCCTCAGCCTCTGTGCTCTGTTGTTGGCCCTCCAGAGGAAATGGTCAGCCGCTGTGTGTGACAGGAAGCTGGACTAAATGGACCACTGGTCTGATCCAGCAGGACTCTTCTTGTTCTTACCATGTCCTTGTGTCATTATGAATGAGACCAACTGCTTCAATGAATGAATAAATGAATGAATGAATATATGAATGAGATATTAAATGCCTGCTGCGGCAAGAGAGTGCATGAACCCCGGTGTTCTTCTGCAGCCTGCAAGGACCTGCTCCCAGACTGGGCTGCAGCTTGCAAGAGAGCCATTTCCTCCAGCAGCTGCCAGAGCGGAAGGGGGGGGAGAGACTGTTTGGCTCCTTCCCCCGAACGGCAGAAGCCACCGGCCTGCCCGTGCGGCATCAAAGCCTCTCCCAGGCCCGGAGGAAGCATTGCGGGTACTTGTGGAGGGGAAGGCCCTGGACAGCCGCTCCCTGAAGGCTTATAAATCGGTCTTAAAGAATTGTGGCGTGCTAGAAAGTTTCCTCTTTGCAAAGATGGAGAGAGGAGAAGGGGGCTGCAAACGGAACTGCTTGTGAAGGAATTCTTGCAATTGATGCCCCCTTGCTGTTCACTCCCCAGGAACAGACAAGAACTGCGATTGGACAGCAGAAAACAACCACTTCCAGTCCTGGGGATTCCGACAGCAGCTCACCAGGTTGTGGTTGATGCCTTTTTCAGGAAGGACCAGGACTGGTGCAAACACAATGCCAGTGATTTGCCAGAGAGAATGCCCAGATGGTCATTTAACAGGATTGGCACAGATCCCGTGCCCAGTCTAAGAATTATTCCATAACTAGGAATAAGGCCCATTGTGGAAGTAAATACAACAGGCTCTAGAAAGAGGCTTTGCTGTGGTGACCTCAGCAGGGTATAAGAACACAGAGTCCACCATTTTCTCCAGGGGAACTGATGTCTGCCACCTGAAGAAAAGTTGTAATTCTGAGTGGTCTCCAGCCCTCACTTGGAGATTGGCAACAATGGTTCCCCAGGAAGAAATTGCTGGTTTGGAGGGTGGAGTCTATGGCATTGTACCTGTCTGAGGTCCCACCCCTCCTCTAACCCACCCTCTCCATGCTCCACCCCTCAAATATCCAGGAATTTCATGACCTGGAGTTGGCAACCCTATCTCCTTCCCAGCCAACCATCAACCTACCTTTATCTGCCCCTCTGACTTCAGTTTTCCATCTCCCCCCCTGCAGCCTTTCTCTACCTAGGAAAAGTACAGTCTTTCTCCGCAGTGGGGACCTGAGCCAGGAGGGAAGCAACCTCAGCAGCCATTTTCTCCAGGGGAACTGATCTCTGCCATCTGGAGAACAGTTTTAATTCTGAGTAACCTCCAGGTTTCACTTGAAGATTGGCAGCAATGGTTCCCCAGGAGAAAATAACTGCTTTGGAGGGTGGACTCTATGGCATTCTATTCAGCTGAGGCCTCTCCTCTCCCCAAACTCTGGCTTCTGTAGACTCCACCACAAAATCTCCCAGAATTTCCCAACCTGGAGCTGGCAACCCTAGTCAGGACTGGCACCAGTGAGTTTCCCACCAAGGCCAAAGAAGGCCTGGAATGAGCCTCCTGCTTTGCCTTTTTACTGACAGAACCAAGCTTGGTTGCCTAGCAACAGACACTGAGGGAAAAGTTAGCCCTATGAACCAAGCAGGAGAAGCATCTTCGTCCGGAGAGACAGCTGTTTTGGCAGTTTATTCTGTTAGGGAAGTGGCCGGGCTGGCAGTGGGCGGGGGAGAGAAGTGGACCCTGTACTGAGTGGCAGTTGATGGGCCAATGACTGATGGAGTGCACAACACAGCCAATGGGAGAGTTGGAAAGTGCCAACACGTTAGGGTTTTTATATCTATAAGATGATGACAAGTGTTCTGCTCTATGTATGCACCATCTTATACTCCTTCCAGTTTGATGTAGTGGTTAAGTGCGTGGACTCTAATCTGGGAGAACTGGGTTTGATTCCCCACTCTTCCACTTGCACCTGCTGGGTGACCTTGGGCAAGCCATAGCTCTGTACCAGCTGTTCTCTCAAGGACAGTTGTTGCAGAGCTCTCTCAGCCCCACCAACCTCACAGGGTGTCTGTTGTGGGGAGGATAAGGGAAAGGAGACTGTAAGCCACTCTGAGACTCCAAGTGAAGGGCAGGGTATAAATCCAATCTCTTCTTCTCTTCTTCTTCTTCCAACAGGGGTCCCCAACCTTTTTGAAGTCTGTGGGCATCTTTGGAATTGAAACAGAGCAGTGGGCGCAGAAACAAAATGGCTGCTGTAGGAGGCGGAACCACACAAATCTAGGAAACTGAAGCGCAGAGAAGAAGAGGGGTCATTTTTAGAATACGCAGGGAAAGAGGAGTGCGAGAGAATAAAACCGGCGCTGTGGTGGCAACTCTGGGATCTTCTGCTTCGTATGTGCGGTGCAGTGACATCACCTGGAAGTGATGTCATCACGTTGTTGATATTGAGGATGGTGCTGTTTGGGGCAAAACTCGATGAGATTTTTTGCCTTCAAAATCATAAAAGTTTGCCAAGAGAAACTTATCAAGAAAATGTATGGTATGTTGATGCAACTGAAAATGCAGGACAAAATAGTTCAACAATGTATGGTTAGATGGATGCAAAATGTGGGTGATAATATCAGTCTGTCACAGTGGAGTAAACTATGGAAAGTGAATGTTAAGTTGACTAAATCAGTTACATTCAAAGAAAACGTATATAAAATGTTTTATAGATGGCATCTATCCCCAGATAGGTTAGCTAAAATGTATAAAAATTTGGGTAATAGATGTTGGAAACGTAACAACCATATCGGCTCATACTACTGTATGGTGGTGGACATGTAAAAAGGTTCATAAATTTTGGATTGAAGTGCATGCTTTCTTCCTTTCAATCTTGAATATCACAATACCTTTTAAGACAGAAATATTTCTGTTACACTGTCTACCAGATGAGTTAGAAAAGAATCATAGATATTTCATTTTACGTGTTATAACTGCTTCCAGAATCTTATTTGCAAAGACGTGGAGGACGCTGAAGATTCCCACGCTACGTGAGTTGAGATCGAAGATTATGGAATGTGCCGAAATGGACAAGTTGACAAACATTAAAAGGAAAAATGGAAGAAAAATCTACAAGACGGTGGAAGGCATTTTAGGACTGGTTAAAACTGGTTAATCTTAAAATAAGATTAAGTGAAAGAAAACAAGAAGGACAGATGAAATCGTTGTGAAATTGCAATGAGAAGATGTGCATGTAAACTGCTAAACTGGAATTTTATATATTTCTGTTCGTTTTCTTTCTCCCCTCTTTTCCTCTTTCCCCCTTTCTTTATATAAACTAATAAAACTTCTCAAAAAAACCAAACCATAGCGTTTGCCCCAAAATGAGAGCATCAGCCCCAACATCGGTGATGTAATGACATCACTTCCAGGTGACATCATTGTGTTGTGGGTGGGGTTTCCCCCGCCTGCCAGCTGGCTGGCGAGGGCTCCAAACCCCTTACAGCAGGGGAAACCCCACTGGGACTTGGGACCCCTAAGCTGAAACAATGTTATTTTCAGGGGTCATTTCGTAGAAAAAGAGGTGCAGGAGCTCATTAGCATAACTCATTTCCATAACTCATTTGCATATGCCACACCCCCTAACATGCCGGAAGTGTGTCAGAAGGCAACACCCACCCCTCAGGCTCCACTCCACAGGTGAGTGAAACTGACCTGCTCTTCCGCCATTCCCTTCCCCATCCAATACTTTGTGCAAGAAATATAAGTGTAAAGAACACACCCTCATTCTCTTCCTGCTCCCTTGAAACCACCAGGTTTCAAGTAGACTTGAGATACCCAGGACATGTGCACCACCCATCCCTTCCCCTTCCCCTCCCCACAACAAGACACCCTGTGAGGTAGGTGGGGCTGAGAGAGGTCTTTTGAGAACTGCTCATGAGAGAACAGCTCTGGAAGAACTTGTGACTGGCCCAAGGTCACACCAGCAGCTGCATGTGGAGGAGTGGGGAATCAAACCCAGTTCTCCCAGATTAGAGTCCAACTCCTGACCATTGTTCCTTTTATGACTGTGTGCTGCTTTTCCAGAGACTTGCTCAAGGTGGCATATAAATTTTCTAAGTATACCATTTTTTATCTGGGCACATGGCACATAAGTACTGGAGAAATTTCACCAACCCTTCAGCAGCTTCCACCCCATCAGTTTGGTGTAGTGGTCAGGAGTTGGACTCTAATCTGGGAGCACCGGGTTTGATTCCCGACTCCTCCACATGCAGCTGCTGGTGTGACCTTGGGCCAGTCACAAGTTCTCTCAGAGCTGTTCTCTCATGAGCAGTTCTCAAAAGACCTCTCTCAGCCCCACCTACCTCACAGGGTGTCTTCTTGTGGGGAGGGGAAGGGAAAGGGATGGGTGGTGCATATGTCCTGGGTATCTCAAGTCTGCTTGAAACCTGGTGTTTTCAAGGGAGCAGGAAGAGAATGAGGCTGTGTTCTTTACACTTGCACAAAGTATTGGATGGGGAAGGGAATGGAGGAAGAGCCAGTCAGTTTCACTCACCTGTGGAGTGGAGCCTGAGGGGTGGGTGTCGCCTTCTGACACACTTCCGGCATGTCAGGGGGTGTGGCATATGCAAATGAGTTATGCAAATGAGTTACGCTAATGAGCTCCTGCACCTCTTTTTCTACTAAATGACCCCTGCTCACAAGACGCCACAGCTTAGAGGGAGCATTGCCCGAGACCCCAGAGAGCTGCTCTCAGAGAGAGTGTCGAAGGCTGGTCTTGCTACACTCGGGGGCTGACTCAGTAAAAGGTGGCTTCGTGTGTTCAAGTTAAGTATTCCTGCCCCTCCCAAGTGCAGAATTCCAAGGAGGGTGGGCAAAAGAGCAACCCTTTGGAAGTTTCTCCCCATCTCTCCAGCTCCAGGTCTCTAGAAAGGATCACCGGAGCATTAGTAGGGAGCAGGGCTTTTTTTTGTAGCAAAAGCCCAGCAGGAACTCGTTAGCATAACAGGCCACACCCAGCAGCAGAAACTCGTTAGCATATTAGGCCACACCCCTGACAGCACAGCTTATTAACATATTAGCCCACACCCCCATGTTACCAGAAGAGTGGTCATCCAGCCACACCCACCTTTTGCTTCTTATTCTGTTTGCCTTGTTTGTTGTCAAAACCCAGGGCTTTTTTGGTAGCCGGGATTAATTTGCATGTTAGGCCACACTCCCCTAATGTAGCCAATCCGAATGAGTTCCTGCTGTTGGGTGTGGTCTGTTATGCTAATGAGTTCCCGTTGGGTGTGGCCAGCTCAGGAGCCAGCTGGAACTCCGTTCCTGTGCGTTCCTGCCCAAAAATTGCCCAGGTGGGGAGAGAGAAGGGGCCGGAAGCAGGGAGAAACAGGTTCAGATTTGCGCTTCGTGCTCCGCCACCGAGCCACAAGCCCTCTCCTTCTTGCACTGGGTGATTCTGGTCTGATAATGGTGTTCCTTTTACCTGTTCTGTATCTCAGACTGAACACACACACACACCACTGCCTTATACGGAAACAGACCCATTGGTCCATCAAAATCAGTCTTGTCTACTCAGACTGGCAGCTGCTCTCCGGGGTCTCAGGTGGAGGTCTATCACATCGCCTGCTGCCCGGTCCTTTTCAACTGAAGTTGCCAGGAATTATTTATTTATGTATTGATTGATTTATTCTGTTTGTACCCCGCCCTCCCCGGGCTCAGGGCGGCTTACGTGAGAAGCAAAACACATACATTGCTGTCAAAATCATAAGACCATCTAAAAGCAGTTCAATATGAAAACAATTCAGTATCTTAAAGTGCTAGCAGCGTCTATTTTAATACAATTGCGCAACAATGGCAGTAGGGTTCCCTCTAAGCTGAGTTAGTGTGAGCTAGCGCACAGCTTTTTAGCCTCTGGCTCACACATTTTTGTCTTAGCTCAGGAAGGATGGCTCCAGAGCAAACTGATTTATGCAGAAGCCAAATCACTCACTCACTACTTTAAGGCCAGCTGCTCACAAGGTAGAATTTTTGCTCACAAGACTCCACAACTTTGAGGGAACATTGTAACATATGAAGAAGAAGAGGAGGAGGAGGTTGGATTTATACCCCACCCTTCACTACACGAAGGAGTTTCAGAGCAGCTTACAAACTCCTTTCCTTTCCCCTCCCCACAACAGACACCCTGTGACGCAGTGTTCCCTCTAAGCTGAGTTAGGGTGAGCCAGCTCAGTTTTTTAAGCTTCTGGCTCACCCATTTTTGTCTCAGCTCAGGAAGGAGGGCTCCAGAGCAAACTAAGGCTGATTTTATATCTGACTTTCCCGCTGGAATAATCCTAGTTCCAAAAAAACCTGCCCATACCTCTGTGCGGTGTGAAACCGTGCTGCCACTGAAATGTCCGTATCTACTAATTGCCCTCCTGTGGTCAAGCTAGTATTAAACTGCTTTGTTCTGCTTTAAACAATTGTGGTTTCTTAGTGCACTTAAACCCCTGGAGTGAAATTTCACACCACTGTGAAATCAGCACAGGAAAAGACAGCAGTCAAACTACTTTAGAGGGGAGGTGTAAAATCAGCCTAATTCATGCAGCAGCCAAATCCCTCACTCACCACTTTAACGCCAGTAGCTCACAAAGTAGAATTTTTGCTCACAAGGCTCCGCAGCTTAGAGGGAGCATTGAGGTAGGTGGGGCCGAGAGAGCTCTGACAGAAACTGCTCTTTTTCAAGAGCAGCTCTGAGAGAACTGTGGCTTGCCCAAGGTCATCCAGCAGCTGTAAGTGGAGGCGTGGGAATCAAGCCCGGTTCTCCCAGGTTAGAGTCCGCGCACTTAACCACTACACCGAACTGGCTCTCGCAGATGCACTCAAACTGCATTCACCGATCAGTCCAGATAGCTCATTGATCTTTCCCTGATATCGCACCAGGGACCTTCTGCACGCCAAGCAGATGCTCTGCCACTGATCCACGGCCCCACCTCAGTGAAAAGCCCATCAATGTGTTCCCAGCAAGGGTGGTGCGTCAAATTGCCAGCTCTGGGTTGGGAAATTCCTGGAGATTTTGGGGTGGAGCCTGGGGAGGGCGGGGTTTGGGGAGGGGGTCATGTTGCGATAGAACGCCACAGACACCACCCTCCAAAGCAGCCATTTTCTCCAGGGGTGGACTGATCTTGGTTGTCGGAAGATCAGTTCTAATAGCCAGACGTCTCCAGGTGCCAGCAGACTGAACACTGGCAACCAATGCTCCCTCTAAGCTGTGGAGTCTTGTGAGCAAAAATTCGACTTTCTGAGCCACTGGCATGAAAGCTGTGAGCAAATGATTGGGCTGTTGCATAACTTAGTTTGCTCTGGAGCCAGTTTGGTGTAGTGGTTAAGTGCAGGGACTCTAATCTGGGAGAACCGGGTCTGCCACTCCTCCACTTGCACCTGCTGAATGACCTTGGGCAAGCCGAAGCTCAGGCACAGCTGTCCTTGAAAAACAGCAGTTCTGAAAAGAGCTCCCTCAGCCCCACCTGCCTCACAGGGTGTCTGTTGTGGAAAGGAGTTTGTAAGCCGCTCTGAGACTCCCTTGGGTAGTGAAGGGCGGGGTATAAATCCAAGCTCCTCTTCTTCTTCTTCCTCCTGAGCTAAAACAAAAATGTGTGAACCGGAGGCTGTAAAACTGTGAGCTAGCTCACACTAACTCAGCTTAGACGGAACACTGCTGGCAACCCCAGGGGTGCCCCCATCCCTCTCTTTGCTGACACAGCCAGCGGCCCTCTGACCCCAAACAACCCCCGGGCCTGCCCCAAATAATCTCAACAGGCCATGACTTCCAATCAGGCCGGGTCAGCTGGCTTTCCAGGGGGTGAGGAGGAGGAGGGCTGGCGAGGAGTTATTTATCTCTGTTTGCTCTGTCAGCCTGCCCCATCCGTCCACCTGTCTCCCTTTTCTCGGCCTGACCTGCAAAGGGCTCCGGTAACGCCCAACTGACAAACGACCTCAGCTGCCTCCAATCCATTTGTTCCGGGAAAGGAACAAAAGCTCTTTGTGGGTTCCCCTCTCTCGCTTCATCTCGCCTGCCTCATCGGCATCCCCAGGTCCGGAACTGGGATAGACTTCCTCGAAAGACAGGCGTGTAATGCTTTCCAGGTTGGCTCCTGGGACGGGACGGATCGGCTAGTGGGGCTTCAGTCCGGGCCGGTTAAATGGGAACTCCCCGAAGGAGATCTGGGGCAGGTTTTTCGGGGAGATGAACTGCAAAAATGGAAGCGCTGCAGAGGTCGGGAAGGCGCGCTCTTTCGGGGTTTCCCGCAAACTATGCAACCCTGAATTGTTCCAGTGGACTTTTCTACTTGGGTAACAGAGCTGGGCTGCCCTGCAATGCTCCCTCTGAGCTACAGAGTTTTGTGAGCAAAAATCCTACTTAGTGAGCTACTGGCATCGAAGTTGTGAGCGAGCGATTTGGCTTCTGCATAAATTAGTTTGCTCTGAAGCCATCCTTCCTGAGCTAAGACAAAAACGTGTGAGCCGGAGGCTAAAAAACCTGCGAGTCAGCTCACACTTACTCACCTTAGAGGGAACACTGCTTGTAACCCCACTGCGTGTAGTCACTAGGAACAAAGAAAAGGGGACTGTTCTTTCCAGGTTGGTGAAAGCCAGTTTGGTGTAGTGTTTAAGTGTGAGGACTCTCACCTGAGAGAACTTGTGACTGGCCCAAGGTCACACCAACAGCTGCATGTGGAGGAGTGGGGAATCAAACCCGGTTCTCCCTGATTAGAGTCCGCGCTCCTAACCGCCACATCAAAGGAGCCTTAGAGCAGTTCACAGTCTCTTTTCCCTTCCCCTCTCTGCAACAGACACCCTGTGAAGTAGGTGGGGCTGAGAGAGCTTTTTCAAGGACTGCTCCCAATAGTACAGCTCTGAAAGAACTTGTGACTGACCCAAGGTCACACCAGCAGCTGCATGTGGAGAAAGAGTGGGGAATCAGACCAGGTTCTTCCAGATTAGAGTCCGTGCCCTTAACCACTACACCAAAGGAGTCTTAGAGTGGCTTACAATCTCTTTTCCCTTCCCCTCCCCACAGCAGACGCCCTGTGGGGCAGGTGGGGCTGAGAGAGCTCTTTAGAGGACTGCTCTTGAGAGAACAGCTCTGAGAGAACTTTTGACTGGCCCAAGGTCACACCAGCAGCTGCATATGGAGGAGTGGGGAATCAAACCCGGTTCTCCCTGATTAGAGTCTGCACTCCTAACCACAATACCAAAGGAGTCTTAGAGCGGCTTACAATCTCTTTTCCCTTCCCCTCTCCGTAACAGACATCCTGTGAGGTCGGTGGGGCTGAGAGAGCTCTTTCGAGGACTGCTCCCAATAGTATAGCTCTGAGAGAACTTGTGACTGACCCAAGGTCACACCAGCAGCTGCATGTGGAGGAGGAGTGGGGAATCAATCCCGGTTCTCCCAGATTAGAGTCCGCCGCTCCTAACCACTACACCAAACTGGCTCTCCATCCCATTCAGCGACCGCCAAAAGATGAAACTGCACCATGTGGGGTTCTTTACATTTCGGGCCTGCAGCGACCGGGGCTGTGCAAGTGTCTGTCAGTGCGCAGACTGGGTGATTAACACGTCTCATTTCTAGCCCACGCCGATGAGGCTGCGTCTTGACTACATGGGAAATATCAGATGCCAGGAGTCTGTTTGCTTCCCCCTCTCGGGACGGAGGCGGCGGGAGCCCTTCTCACCACGTTGGCTGAACTCGGCCTGCAAAAAGTGACGTGTCAAATGCAAACCAGTCCCACGTCTGCTTTGGCCTGGAAACCAGATCCCGGCTTGGAAACTTTGGAAGACGCGTCAAACTCCTTTCTAAATTGGATTACACCACGGAATGGCAGCTCCCTCCTGGCCGGCCTGGCGATCCCTCTTTTAACGTCTCTTTTGCAGACACCTGTTTTGCGAGAGAACAAAAGACGCTTTGTGCGTGCCGAAGAAGGCATCACCCACAAACCTGTGTCGCCGACGCTCCAACGGTTGCTTCCCATTTGTTCATTGGGGGGGGGGGAGGCATTTCTGTGCCACCTCCTCTTTTTTTTTTTTGAGAAAATTTTTATTTTATTTTACATATAGAATATAAATCCATTTGGTTAACAAAGAAAAAATAGGAAACAAATTAAATAGTTATACAATACGTCATTAATCGTTGTACATATACTTCATGTTTCCTATACAAAGGCAGGAAATAATACATAAATATACCAATATATTGAAACTATTCAAATATCTTTGCTACAACTATCTGTTTGTCTACTTGTCTCATATTTATCTGTATTTAAATATCTCAAAAAATACATTTTATGTGTATATATATAAATTATATTTTAAAGTCTTTCTTTTTAGTCATTGTTTTATTTTTATACCAATCATAAAATTCTGACCATTTTTCCTTCAACATTTCAGTCTTTTTCATTTTTAATATCTGGCTTAACTTTTCCGCTTCAGCTAGGTCCATAAGTTTGAATATTACTTCCTCTATTAAGGGGCTATTTTTAAGTTTCCAACTTTTAGCCCATATAATACGGGCAGCTGTTGTAATATAGATTATGAAAATTTTTTCCGCTTTGTCTAGATGTTCCAGGAGCATATTTAATAGAAAGCTTTCAGGTATTAAAGATAATTCTATCCCTAGAATTTCCTGTATCATTTTTGATATGTTTTTCCAATATTCTTGAACTCTTGGGCATTTCCACCACATATGAAAAAACGTTCCTTTGTTTTTTTTCACACTTCCAACAAGTGTTTGATGCATTTGCATAACATTTGGCCAACCTGTCCGGAGTCCAGTGCCATCTGTAAAACATCTTATATAGGTTTTCTTTATATGGGTCAGCACTTGTATATTTCAGTGTTTTCCAAATTTTAAGCCATTCCTCCAAATCTATAGTATGACCAAGGTCCTTCATCCAGGATACCACCGACGCTCCAACGGTTGCTTCCCATTTGTTCATTGGGGGGGGGGCATTTCTGTGCCACCTCCTCTTAGGGTTGCCAACCTGCAGGTGGTGGCTGGAGATAAGATTACGACTGATCTCCAGGCAATAGAGATTAGTTCACCTGGTTCCTTTGGATGGCAAAGTCGATGGCACTGAGCCAGTTCGGTGCAGTGGTCAGGAGTGCGGACACTAATCTGGGAGAGCTGGGTTTGATTCCCCACTCCTCTTCCACACGCAGCTGCTGGTGTGACCTGGGGTCAGTCACAAGTTCTCTCCGAGCGGTTCTCTCAAGGGCAGTTCTCGGGAGAGCTCTCTCAGCCCCACCTACCAACCAGGCAATCCTCCCTCTAAGCTGTGGAGTCTTGTGAGCAAAAATTCTACTTTGTGAGCTAACGGCATTACAGTTGTGAGCAAGCGATTTGGCAGCTGCATAAATCAGTTTGCTTTGGAGCCATCCTCCCTGGGCTGAGATAAAAATGTGTAGGCCAGAGGCTAAGAAACTGTGAGCTAGCTCACACTAACTCAGCTTAGAGGGAACACTGCTCACAGGATGTCTGTTGTGGGGAGGGGAAGGGAAAGGAGATTGTAAGCCGCCCTGAGACTCCTTCAGGTAGTGAAGGGCAGCGTATAAATCCATTCTTCTTCTTCTTCCACCATCCTGTCTCGCCCAGGTCATATAGGCCACAACCTTCCCCTGATGTTGCCTCCTGGCACTGGGATTCAGGTTGACTGCTCCGAACATGGAGGTTCACACATCACATCACATATTTCCCCGATCATACCACAGAGAATTTAGTAGAACAGCTCTGAAAGCACTGTGGCTTGCCCAAGGTCATCCAGCAGGTGCAAGTGGAGGAGTGGGGAATCCAATTCGGTCCTCCCAGATCAGAGTCCGCGCACTTCACCACTACACCAAACTCTAATTTATTGAAGTACAAAACCGTAATGCAAAAATATTCAAGCAACTAGCAATTTCACTCTTCATCATATTGGAACACATAAAAAGCTGATACTTAAACAAAGAGTTAACTGATATATCTTACTTAGGAATATGCATTCCATCTTCCCTGGCAAACACGCACAATGCTCCCTCTAAGCTGTGGAGTCTTGTGAGCCAAAATTCTACTTTGTGAGCTACTGGCATTAAAGTTGTGAGCGAGCGGTTTGGCTGCTGCATGAATTAGTTTGCTCTCTGGAGCCATCCTTCCTGAGCTAAGACAAAAAGGTGTGAGCCAGAGGCTAGAAAACTGTGAGCTGGCTGACACTAACTCAGCTTAGAGGGAACACTGCCCACAACAAGGGGAATCTGGCAAGGCACTCTGAACAACGGCAGACAGCGACATTATATAGAAAAGAAATCCAGAGTAGCGGATTTCAATTAAGAAATGATGAAACCCAAATCCTTCCCCTCGCTGACCCAAACTCTGCTCGGAGTTAACTCATAATCTTCTAGGTTTGAAACACCCGAGACCTTCCCTATGTCAAGGCAGTATTTGGGAGCCACACACCTTGATATCTCAAGTGTTTCGACTTCCAGGCTGAACTCAGACAAGTAAACAGTTCTTTCAGAGCAGAGGGCATTTTCAGAACAAGGGGCATCGTCCGTCCTGAGAGAGGCATCCTTACGCAAAGGCTTATGGCAGGGGTGGCCAACCTGTGGCTCGGGAGCCACATGCGGCTCTTTCACACATATTGTGCGGCTCCTGGCAGGGCGGCTGGGGAAGCAAAGGGGAGGCATGCTTTTTCTCTCTTTCTCCCTTCCTTCCTTCCTTCCCTCCTCCCTCCCATCTATTTGCTTTCCTAGTTTCTCTCTCTCTCTTTCTTATAACCGGTTTTCCTCATTTGTTTTTTATTTTTGGCAGTCCCATTTAACGTTAATAAAAAGCAAATTTGCATATTTTTAAAAATAAAAACGTGTGTGTGATATTTGTTCCTGTCTTGCGGCTCTCAGACATCTCTATGTGGCTCTTACGTTTATTCTATGTGGCTCTTACGTTAAGCAAGGTTGGCCACCCCTGGCTTATGGGAAAGAGAACCAAAGAGGCAGAATTCAGGCCGCTATACAAAAACGCCCCAGGCTCGCTTATCATTTTGCCACCCCAGAAATCGGAATGGCTTGGTGACAAATCCGTTAACACACGGCGTGCAGTTGTGGGGTTATACGGAGCTCTTACCAAAACAGCATTCACAGCCTGAGGGACCAGAAACCCGCTTTGCGAAACGGAAATGGGGAAAGCGAAAATGATAAGGTTGCTGAATTCCATGTGGTATGATCTGGGAATATGCGACACGACGTGGAAACCTCCAGGGGTCAACCTGGATCACAGTGCCAGGAGGCAAGATCAGGGGAAGGCCTCAGCCTCCATGCCTCTGGAGGAACTGGTTGGCCACTGTGTGAGACAGGAGGCTGGACCAGATGGAGGAAGAGGAAGAAGAAGAGTTTTTCTCTACCCTACTTTTCTCTACCCTACGGAGTCTCAAAGCAGTTTTCAATCACCTTCTCTTTCTCCCCGTACAGCAGACTCCTTGTGAGGCAGGTGGGCCTGAGAGATTTCTGAAAACTGTTTCTGACCCAAGGTCACCCAGCAGGCTTCAGGTGTAGGAGGAGTAGGGAATCAAACCTAGCTCTTCAGTTTAGAGTCTGCCTCTCTTCACCACTACATCACTGGTCTGATCCAGCAAGGCTCTTCTGATGTTCTTCTGAAGGCCTCGGCCTCTCTGCCCTGTTGCTGGCCCTCCAGAGGAACTGGTTGGCCACTGTGTGAGACAGGATGCTGGACTAGATGGACCCCGGTCTGATCCAGCAGGGCTCTTCTGAGGTTCTTCTGAAGGCCTCGGCCTCTCTGCCCTGTTGCTGGCCCTCCAGAGGAACTGGTTGGCCACTGTGTGAGAGAGGAGGCTGGACTAGATGGACCCTGGTCTGATCCAGCAAGGCTCTTCTGATGTTCTTATGAAGGCCTCAGCCTCTCTGCCCTGTTGTTGGCCCTCCAGAGGAACTGGCTGGCCACTGTGTGAGAGAGGAGGCTGGATTAGATGGACCCTCACTGGTCTGATCCAGTGGGGCTCTTCTTACGTTCTTATGAAGGCCTCGGCCTCTGTGCCCTCTTACTGGCCCTCCAGAGGAACTGGCTGGCCACTGTGTGAGACGGGATCCTGGACTAGATGGACCACTGCTCTGATCCAGCAGGGCTCTTCTCATGTTCTTAGGAAGGCCTCAGCTTCTATGCCCTGTTGTTGTCCATCCAGAGGAACTGGCTGGCCACTGTGTGAGAGAGGATGCTGGACTAAATGGACCACTGGTCTGATCCAACAGGGCTCTTCTGATGTTCTTCTGAAGGCCTCGGCCTCTCTGCCCTGTTGTTGGCCCTCCAGAGAAACTGGCTGGCCACTGTGTGAGACAGGATGCTGGACTAGATGGACCACTGCTGATTCTGCAGGGCTCTTCTGATGTTCTCCCTTGTCATAACCCAGAGCACAGAAGGGTCCCTTGTTTGGAAATGTCAATCCTGGCAGCCCCTGCTCCAGAATGCGATGGCACAAAACACGGCAAGACCCTCCGAAAGAGGTCTTGCCCCTGGTAGACCGTTAATCTCTGGCTTGGGCCATCAAAGGGAGGTCCAAAGAACAAAGCCAGGCTTGTAAAGGAGGGCTGGGGAAAAGGGGGACTTGCAGCTCCCGGGAAAGATGATGCTTCTTTAATAAGGTTCAAGGAGGTCAGGCGAGCGGTGTCCTGGTGGCCACATGTGGCCGTGGTTTAACACAGCCCCGGGGTCTGGAATCCATTCGCCTCGGCTGCCGGAGGTGTAACGGAGCCCCTGGGAGCTGGGAATAGCGGCCCGGCTGGTCCCCCACCATCTGCTCTGTGTTTATTTACTTATTCTTAAGGATCATCTTCTGGCTAAAAGGTCCCTGGGTGGGGGGCACCAAGTGTGCGTGTGGGGGGTGGGAGGCCATAGCCCCATGTTTATTCTGCCGAGCCCTGCTCGCAGGTTTTCCAGGCTACTGTTTATGTATCTGATCTCATCCTGTCCAGCTTCTGACAGGGGGACAAATTGGCAGGCCAGAACGTGAAGGCACAGGAGGGATATGCTGAAATGGAAGAGCACCCAGAGGGGAGGGTAGTACGTATAAAAGAACGTAAGAGAAGCCAATGTTGGATCAGGCCAGTGGCCCATCCAGTCCAACACTCTTGAGTCACACAGTGGCCAAAAACACCAGGTGCCCTCAGGAGGTCCAGCAGTGGGGCCAGGACACTAGAAGCCCTCCCACTGTTGTCCCCACCCCCCAAGCACCAAGAATACAGAGCATCACTTGCCCCAGACATAAGAACATAAGAGAAGCCAATGTTGGATCAGGCCAGTGGCCTCTCCAGTCCAATACTCTGTGTCACACAGTGGCCAAAAACACCAGGTGCCCTCAGGAGGTCCAGCAGTGGGGCCAGGACACTAGAAGCCCTCCCACTGTTGTCCCCACCCTCCAAGCACCAAGAATACAGAGCATCACTTGCCCCAGACATAAGAACATCAGAGAAGCCAAACATTGGATCAGGCCAGTGGCCCATCCAGTCCAACACTCTTGAGTCACACAGTGGCCAAAAACACCAGGTGCCCTCAGGAGGTCCAGCAATGGGGCCAGGACACTAGAAGCCCTCCCACTCTTGTCCCCACCCTCCAAGCACCAAGAATACAGAGCATCACTTGCCCCAGACAGAAGAACATAAGAGAAGCCAGTGTTGGATCAGGCCAGTGGCCCCTCCAGTCCAACACTCTGTCACACAGTGGCCAAAAACACCAGGTGCCCTCAGAAGGTCCAGCAGTGGGGCCAGGACACGAGAAGCCCTCCCACTGTTGCCCCCCTTCCCAAGCACCAAGAATACAGAGCATCACTTGCCCCAGACATAAGAACGTAAGAGAAGCCAACGTTGGATGAGGCCAGTGGCCCGTCCAGTCCAACACTCTTGAGTCACACAGTGGCCAAAAACATCAGGTGCCCTCAGGAGGTCCAGCAGTGGGGCCAGGACACTAGAAGCCCTCCCACTGTTGTCCCCACCCCCCAAGCACCAAGAATACAGAGCATCACTTGCCCCAGACATAAGAACATCAGAGAAGCCAAACGTTGGATCAGGCCAGTGGCCCATCCAGTCCAACACTCTTGAGTCACACAGTGGCCAAAAACACCAGGTGCCCTCAGGAGGTCCAGCAGTGGGGCCAGGACACTAGAAGCCCTCCCACTGTTGCCCCCCTCCCCGAGCACCAAGAATACAGAGCATCACTTGCCCCAGACCGAGAGCTCCTATAAGAACATCAGAGAAGCCAATGTTGGATCAGGCCCGTGGCCCCTCCAGTCCAACACTCTGTCACACAGTGGCCAAAAACACCAGGTGCCCTCAGGAGGTCCAGCAGTGGGGACAGGACATGGGTGATTTCAGGAAGCATGGTAGAAATATATATTCTATTGCAAGCCTAGCAGAAGAAGAAGAGGAGGAGGAGGAGGAGGAGATTGGATTTATACCCCGCCCTTCTCTCAGAGCGGTTTACAAACTCCTTTCCCTTCCCCTCCCCACAACAAACACCCTGTGAGGTAGGTGGGGCTGAGAGAGCTCTTTTCAGAACTGTCCTTGAGAGAACAGCTCTGAAAGCACTGTGGCTTGCTCAAGGTCATCCAGCAGCTGCAAGTGGAGGAGTGGGGACTCAAACCTCGTTCTCCCAGATTAGAGTCCATGCACTTAACCACTACACCAAACTGGCACAGCGTGGGGTTTTTTTGCAAGCAACTTGCTGTTTGCATATAAGATAGATTCAGGGGGGATAACCGTGTTGGTCTGAAGCAGCAGCACAATGTTTGAATCCAGTGGCACCTTCAAGACCAACAAAGTTTTATCCAATATCATCATCTTCTTCTTCTTCTTCTTCTCCTTCTACTTCTGTCATAAGCTTTCGTGTGCATGTCAGACAAATTGAAATGGAAGTCCATTTCAGTCCATACCAGTCCATACATATAGGTAGAGGGAAAGAAGAAGAAGAGATGGGATTTATACCCTGCCCTTCACTACCCAAGGGAGCCTCAGAGGGGCTTACAAACTCCTTTCCCTTCCCCTCCCCACAACAGACACCCTGTGAGGGAGGTGGGGCTGAGAGAGCTCTGACAGAAACTGCTGTTTTTCAAGAACAGCTCTGACAGAACTACGGCTTGCCAAAAGTCATCCAGCAGGTGCAAGTGGAGGAGTGGAGAATCAAACCCGGTTCTCCCAGATTACAGTTTATACCCCGCCCTTCACTACTCAAGTTGGTTTATAATCTCCTTTCCCTTCCCCTCCCCACAACAGACACCCTGTGAGGTAGGCGGGGCTGAGAGAGCTCTCTCGAGGACTGCCCTAGAGAGAACAGCTCTGAAATAACGTGTGACTGACCCAAAGTCATACCAGCAGCTGCATGTGGAGGAGAAGTGGGGAATCAAACTCCCAGATTAGAGTCCGTGAAGTTAGCATGCAGCATAATGAAGGTGTTGGTCTTTGCAACTGTTAAAGACCTTTATTATGCTGCATGCTAATTTGCTGCTCATCCTCTACCTATATGTATGGACTGGCAACTTCCATTTCACTGTATTTGATGAAGTGTGCATGCTCATGAAAACTTATATCTTGAACAAAACTTTGTTGGTCTTAAAGGTGCCTCTGGACACGAACATTGTTTGCATATAACTCCCTCTTTGCAAGAACTGGGAGCCAGTTTGGTGTCGTGGTTAAGCGCGCGGACTCTAATCTGGGAGAACCGGGTTTGATTCCCCACTCCCTCCACTTGCACCTGCTGGATGACCTTGGGCAAGCCATAGCTCTGTACCAGCTGTTCCCTCAAGGACACTTGTCTCAGAGCTCTCTCAGCCCCACGTACCTCCCAGGGTGTCTGTTGTGGGGAGGGGAAGGGAAAGGAGTTTGCAAGCCGCTCTGAGACTCCAAGTGAGTGAAGGGCAGGGTATAAATCTAATCTAATCTCTTCTTCTTCTTCTTCTTCTTCCCAAGCCCAGCCCTGAATTCAGATCCTGGTCACCCATGAAAGGAGTCTTGACTTTCAAGAGCTGACACCTTCAAAACCGTTTGGTCTTCAGTAGCATCTTAAAAGTTCAAGGAGGACAGACTGCTTGCCTGACTTCCTTGAACCTTTCGGTCTTTAAGATGCTACTTTGCCTCACCAGCTCTGAGTTGGGACCTTCTTGGAGAGCCAGTTTGGTCTAATCTGGGAGAACCGGGTTTGATTCCCCACTCCTCCACATGCAGCTGCTGGTGGGACTTTGGGTCAGTCACAAAGTTCTCTCGGAGCTGTTCCCTCAAGGGCAGTCCTCGGGAGAGCTCTCTCGGCCCCGCCTACCTCCCAGGGTGTCTGTTGCGGGGAGGGGAAGGGAGACTGTAAGCCGCTCTGAGACTCCAAATGAAGGGCAGGGTATAAATCCAATCTCCTCCTCCTCCACCACCCTCTCTCCCTCAGGGTTCTCTTTCCCGGCTTGTTTTCTAAGGTGCCTCTTAAAGACAGCCCCCCACCAGGCTGAGGCTGGGCCAGCCTCGAAGGGGCCTGACATTCTTGACAGCCGGCAAGACGGATAAGCCGGACCTGTGTATTCAGGTGCCGCTTCCACAGAGCCCGCGGGGGCCTTCTGAAGGGAAAGAGGCTCTCCAGAGGACATGGGCCACTTTGGAAAAGACTCACGACTGGGGTTGCCAACTCCAGGTTTGGAAATTCCTGGAGACTTGAGGGCGGAGCTTTGGAAAATGCGGTTTGGGGAGGGGCCTCAGTGCCAGGATGAAAATTCCGAGCCTGGCCCAGCCTCAGCCTGGTGGGGGGGGGGGGGGGCTGTCTTTAAGAGGCACCTTAGAAATCAAGCTGGACAAGAGAACGAGGAGGAGGAGGAGGAGATGGGATTTATGCGCTGCCTTTCACTTGGAGTCTCAGAGCGGCTTACAATCTCCTTTCCCTTCCCCTCCCCACAACAGACACCCTGGGAGGGAGGCAGGGCTGAGAGAGCTCTCTCGAGGACTGCCCGTGAGAGAAGACAGCTCTGAGAAAACTTGTGACGGACCCAAGGTCGCACCAGCAGCTGCCCGTGGAGGAGAGCTGGGGGATCCAACCCGGTTCTTCCAGATTAGAGTCCGCGGTCCTAACCACGACACCAAAGCGGCTGCCGCTCAAGACGGGGAAACGGAGCTGGGACGGCGCAGAAGACGACTGAGCGTCATCACTCGCGAGTCCCCGAAAACTTCTTCTGGGTCCTTGTCAGGTTGTTGTAGGGTTGCCAGGTCTGGGTTGGAAAATCCCTGCAGACTTTTGGGTGGGGGATCCAGGAGAGGGCAGGGTTTGGGGAGGGGAGGGGCCTCAGCAGGGTACAATGCCTTAGAGTCCGCCCTCCAAAGCAGCCATTTTCTCCAGGGGAGCTGACCTCTGTCAGCTGGAGATCAGTTGCAAAAGCGGGAGTTCCACAGGCCCCACCTGGAGGCTGGCCACCTTAGGCTGTTGGTAAAATGAACACCAGCTCTTGTGACTTCTTAGTGGATCTAAAACTCTCGAGGAGCTCTCTGGAAATCGAATGTATGCCTAGGTGGATTCCATGGCTGCTGGTGAAAATCTTTTTTAAAGGGGAAAACTATGAGAAAGCATGAATACTCTGGTTGCCAGCTCTGGGTTGGGAAATACCTGGAGACTTTGGGGGCAGAGTCTGAAAAGGAGAGGGGCTTGGGGAAGGGAGGGGCCTCAGCAAGGGATAAAACCATAAAGTCCACCCTCCAAAGCAGCCAGTTTCTCCAGGAGAGTTGAACTCTGCCATCTGGAGATCACTCGTAAAAGAGGGCTATCTCCAGGCCTCACCTGGAAGATGGCAACCCCACCAGAGGGGCAAAAGGCTCAAAAACCGTGCGACCCTGGTGGACGCCCAGGCACTGCATTTTTAATTGCAGTCACATGATTTCAAAGCATTGACTCATGAAAGCCAAATTGCACATGGTGCAGTGAGATCTGGGTTCCGATCCCCCATGTCAGGTTGGTGAACCTCCAGGTGGTAGCTGAAGATCTCCTGGAATTCCAAGTAGAAGAAGAGAAGAGATGGGGTTTATAGCCCGCCCTTCACTACTCAGAAGAGCCTCAGAGCGGCTTACAATCTCCTTCCCCTTCCCCTCCCCGCAACAGACATCCTGTGAGGTAGGTGGGGCTGAGGGAGCTCTTTCGAGGACTGCCCTTGAGAGAACAGCTCCGAGACAACTTGTGACCGACCCAAGATCACACCAGCAGCTGCATGTGGAGGAGTGGGGAATCAAACCCGGTTCTCCTAGATTAGACTCTGTGCTCCAACCACTACATCAAACTGGCTGTACAACTTCGACGACTGGGCAAAACTCTGCTGTAGACACCAAATAGCTCGGCACCTCGCTGTTTTCCTTTTAGATACCTCCAGCCAGAAATCCCCTCTGCTGGGAAAGATTGAAAGTCAACCAAGAAGCGGACGGCAAAGAATGAGATGGCTAGACAGTGTTCAATGCAACAAACATGAAGCTAAGCAAACTCCGGAGCACGACGGAAGACAGGAGTGATGTGGTCCATGTGGTGTGATGTGGTCCATGGGGTTGCGAAGAGTCAGACTCGACTGTGCGACTGAACAACAACAACAACAAAAATTCCCTCGCATGACTTTATTTCTGCTTTACAGACCCCGGCGAGGCGAAGAAGCAGAAAAGACAAACCAGGCCTGCTCTACGCCACCCGCTGACCCCCTGCGGGGAAGAGAAGGGAAGATGTTTTCCACCCCCCCAGCATGAGCCCCAGCTTGGCCTGGGCCAAGCGACGCCGCCCGGATTGGCCAAACATGAATGCCAACACAGAGAGCCTTTCCCCGCTGTTTGCACAGAGGTGGCCACTTTGCAGACGGCTGGATGCACCGGCTTCCCTGGTGGAGACCAGCTGAATGCTTACGCAGGGGTAATGGGGCTTGAATGCATGGGGTCGTAAGCATGCTAGTGATTGCGGCCGGGGAGGGGGGGGGGGGTACCAGCTAGAAAGCAGCGCACAGAAGTCACACAGCTCTGCAGACACACCAGCCTCCTTTTGGTGAGAACAAGGCAGTGGAGGGCTCGGTTTGGAACCAACTAGAAACGTACAGTGCAGTGGCTCGAGTGCAGACCGGAAGGTCGGTAGTTCAGCAGTTCGAGACCCGAGTGCCGCACGACGGAGTGAGCTCCCGTCTCTGTTCCCAGCTCCTGCCAACCGAGCAGTTCGAAAGCAAGACATTGCAAGTAGATAAATAGGTACCGCTTTGGTGGGAAGGTAACAGCGTTCCGTGCACCGAGTCATGCCGGCCACATGCCCACGGAAAAAGTCTTCAGGCAGCGCTGGCCCTTCAGCTTGGAAACGGAGATGAGCGCTGCATCCCTAGAGTCGTATTCGACTGGCTTTCGAGCAAGGGAAACCTTGACCTTTACCTAGAAATGTACAATCTTTCTTTGGTTCTTGTCCATCTTCCTCTCCCTTGACGTTTTCATGGCACGGAAGGCCCATTTATTGATTTGGTGTTGTGTCAAACATTTCTAGGCCCCCCTCTCCCCCCCCCCAAGAGGTGAACCTCGAACTGTTTCAACACGAAAACGTCAAGATGTTAAGACGGCCTTGCCAAGGCCCTGAGTTCAAGCTCCCCGCTGCCTCTCCAAATCAAAGATTAAACCAAGTAAAACATTAAACTTTAATTGTTGTGGATTTTCCGGGCTGTATGGCCGTGGTCTTGGAATTGTAGTACCTGATGTTTCGCCAGCAGCTGTGACTAGCATCCTCAGAGGGATAACACAGAAAGATGGAGGACACTGTGTGTCAGTGCAACAAATTTAGAGTCCGGTGGCACCTTTAAGACCAACAAAGGTTTATTCAAGGTCCCTTCCCCTCCCCACAACAGACACCTTGGGAAGTAGGTGGGGCTGAGAGAGTTCTCTCAAGAACTGCCTTTGAGAGAACAGCTCCGAGAGAACTTGTGACTGACCCAAGGTCACGCCAGCAGCTGCATGTAGAGGAATGGGGAATCAAACCCAGTTCTCCCAGATTAGAGTCCACACTCCTAACCGCTACACCAAACTGGCAAGAGTTTCATGTACAAGCTTCCAAAAGTCAAAACTCCCTTCTATGGTGTACCACAGATTCTACTGTGAAATCCTTCCCCAACTTCTCCTCTCCGCAGGCATCACATGCCACCATCTCCAGGAATTTGTTGGCAACCCTACGCCCTGCGCAATTTCTTGTCCCAAAGGCCTCGCTCTCCTCTTGCAGTTCGGCCGGAATGAGAGCGGAATATGAACACATTTCCTCTTTCCTCGAGAGGAAGGTGGGTTTTGATATATATATATTTTTGCCTGCCTTGGAAAAAGCGGATTCTTGTCTTGCAAGCAGACAGCGAGAGACGGAGGCCTCCGAATTCACTGGGGGCTCACCGGATCCATTCCAGCCGGAGCAGAGGCCCGTTCGTCGGATGGAGCTTACCTACGGCTGGGAGAGGTCAAAGCGGCTCCTTCGGCTCTCGCTCCAAGGGAGGGTTTTGCCTCCTTCTGGCTTCCTGAGACGATGAGTTATTGCTCAGAGATTTCCTTTCCTGTCTGTTCCTCTCTACCGGAGATATGTACTCCCCTCGCCCTCTCGCTTTCTCACCTCAGCCTCTCTCTTTCCCCCTCCAGGACTCCCCTCGGAGGGCCCTTGAAGAGGGCAAGCGGCCAAAGAAAGCAGGCAGAAAGATCCATACGGTTTCCTTCCTCGGAGGTGCAGGGCAGGCGACACCGTGGCCTACAAGGGTGCCCTGCTAGAAAAGAGAATTCTTGAGAGTCTAAGGTGTAACTTAGATGCTGGGGGGGCTGGGGAAGGAAATGAAGATTTGCCTTGTGAGCAAGCTAGAAAATAAATTATAGTAGAGATTTTGCAAGCAGACGGAGAGAAACGCTTCTACGGTTCGGGCCGATAAAGGGACGTTCGTTGCAATATGAATAAAAGGAGGCCGCATTATAGAGTTGCCAGTCTCCAGGTAGTGAGTAAACGAAAAAACAACCATGATATTATTATGCAAGCCATTCAATAATTATCGCTAAGCATTTATATTATGGCACAAATTACAGAACACATTCCAGTACAACGTATACAAATATACACTCATTCTGTAGTAAGAAGAAGAAGATGAGGAAGAGATTGGATTTATACCCCGCCTTTCACTCGGAGTCTCAGAGCGGCTTACAAACTCCTTTCCCTTCCCCTCCCCACGACAGACACCCCGCGTGGTCGGTGGGGCTGAGAGAGCTCTTTCAAGAACTGCCCTTGAGAGAAGACAGCGCTGAGAGAACTTGTGACTGACCCAAAGTCATCCACCAGCCGCAAGTGGAGGAGTGGGGAATCAAACCCGGCTCTCCCAGATTAGAGTCCGAGCTCCTAACCACTACATCAAACTGAATTCAGTAAACTGAATGTAAACGTGAAGAAGAAGAAGAAGAGATTGGATTTATACCCCGCCCTTCACTCACTTGGAGTCTCAGAGCGGCTTACAATCTCATTTCCCTTCCCCTCCTCACAACAGACACCCTATGAGGTAGGTGGGGCTGACAGAGGTCTTTCCCAAGCTGTCCTTGAGAGAACATCTGGTCCAGAGCTATGGCTTGCCCAAGGTCATCCAGCAGCTGCAAGTGGAGGAGTTGGGAATCAAACCCGGTTCTCCCAGATTAGAGTCTGCGCACTTAACCACTACACCAAACTGAATTCAGTAAACTGAATGTAAACGTAAAGAAGAAGAAGAAGAAGAGATTGGATTTTTACCCCGCCCTTCACTCACTTGGAGTCTCAGAGCGGCTTACAATCTCCTTTCCCTTCCCCTCCTCACAACAGACACCCTGTGAGGTAGGTGGGGCTGAGAGAGCTCTTTCCCAAGCTCTCCTTGAGAGAACAGCTGGTACAGAGCTATGGCTTGCCCAAGGTCATCCAGCCAGGTGCAAGTGGAGGAGTGGGGAATCAAACCCGGTTCTCCCAGATTAGAGTCCGCGCACTTAACCACTACACCAGACTGGCTCTGGTAAAGAAACAAAAAAGGCAAATTCGGTCTTGGGTTGTATTAAAAGGGCCGTAGCATCGAAATCACAGGAGGTCATCGCCCCTCTGTATATTGCCCTGGTCAGGCCGCACATGGAGTACTGGGTGCAGTTCTGGAGGCCTTGCTTCAAAAAGGAGCTGGACAAAATCGAGAGGGTGCAGAGGGGAGCCACGAGGACGATCAGGGGTCTGGAGACTGAGCCCTGCGAGGAAAGGCTGAGGGCCTTGGGAATGTTTAGTTTGGCGAAGAGGAGATTGAAGGTGGGACGTTATGGCTCTCTTTAAATATTTGAAATGCTGCCATTGGGAGGAGGGCAAAGAGCTGTTCCAGTTGGCAGCAGAGGAGAGGACCCGAAGCAGCAGGTTTAAATTACATGTAGAAGGGTATCGGCTGGATATTAGGAAGAACTTTTTCACGGTCAGAGTGGTTCGTAGGTGGAATCAGCTATCTAGGGAGGTGGTGAGCTCCCCTTCACAGGCAGAAATGCTTTAGGCATTGGGCAGGAGGTTGGACGAGATGGCCTGTATGGCCCCTTCCAACTCTATGATTCTATAGGTTGTGGTCACGTGGTCATTTTGATTGGGTTTTACCACTGTTCCCTACCACATCTAAAAGGACTGATCAGATGGCCGCGTCTGTCTCCCGTATCGAGGCGGACTCACCCCCCAAATCCTCCCGGTTTCCTAGCGAGTTTCCTGACACCGGGAAAATCAAGTACTTTCCGAATACTTGTGCTGTGACTCCGCAATTTTGCCAGTCCGGACAGCCATTTCTCACTAGGAATGCGATCAGGTCGTCTGAACGTCCTTCTCGCGCTGAATCCCACACACCCCAGCTTTCGCTGTTGTGTGCATCAACAATCCTGCGCTGAATAGATTCAATGCCTGAACGGTCAAGCGCACATATATAGACTCCAGCGCTCGGTTGTAAGTACAGTGCGCCCAAGTGGGGGGGGGGTGATTTGGCCCTGCGCATATGCGCATGCGCAAAGAGGAAAAAAATTAAAACTTGTGCCATGCCGCCGCTTGGGCGGTGCAGCTATCTGGACAGTGCCTGGAACCTCATCGTGCGATGCAAGCAGTTCAGGGAGGATTGTGTGATCATCCCAACCCACTAAAAAATATCCCTGATCAAATATACAGCGAGAACAAATCACGATCAGCTTGCCGTGTGGCCATGGTCTGCAGTGTAACACACTCCTCAAAACGGACTGAACAAGCAGAAAAATTTTTTTTTTGACTGCCACATGTGAGAGCCCACAGAGTCAATCAGCAACAAGTGTCGTTAATCAGGAAGTCTTTATTGTAAAAGGTCTGCAATGGTCATCCGCACTTCTTGTGTTAGTAATGGCGGGCAGGTGTGGATCCAGGAAAGTTATACAGAATTCAAAAGGATCCTTCAGTGTAAAATAGCCAATCAAAGAAAGGAATAAGAGGCGCTTAAAATACTGGCTTTTTGTTGCCAAAGTAAAAGCGGGAAAATATACAGCCAGACAGTAAAAAGATACAGCAGCTGGCATCGCAGTCTCCCAAGGTCACAGAATAGGGTTGACAAGCCTCTTCACCTTACCGGCGGGGGGGAGTCCTCTGCTGGCCGGGAGCTTCTGGAAGTGACATCAGCAACTTGGGGGCATTGCCAGGGTGACGCTCTGGCAATCACCCCAAAACTCTATGGTATCATAGAGTTTTGGGGCGATTGCCAGAGCGTCGCCCTGGCAACGCCCCCGACGTGATGGCGTCACTTCCGGTGATGTCGCCCGGCGCGGAAGAAGTCGTCCAGGCTGGGCGACTTCGGGGGTGGGGTTTCCCCCGCCGGCCGAATGCTGGCCGGCGGATCGGGAAACCCTGTAGCGGGGGATCCCCCGCCCCCCGGGCTGACTTGGCAGCCCTATCACAGAAGCAGGCGAAGCGCTGAGCATGCCATGAGAACAGGAAAGGTAAAACATTCCACTGAGATGAGGCTCGCCAGGATTCAGGAACCACCTCCCGCCCGGGGGATGGCCGCATTAGCTGACACCATGGTACTTTGATAAAGGACCGAACACGGGTCTGGAAATGGCCTGTCGGAGGCCGAACAGTTGGTCGGAGATTTACATCTACGTCAAAGAAGGACTGTGTCAAGCCACTTTGAGCTATATTATTCAGCGGAACTTTGAGGACAGGCAGTTTGGTTTGCAAAGACAATTTAAACATTTGCATCTTTTGTACCGGAATGTTTTTTGTAATTTCTGCCATAATATAAATGCTTATTAAGAATTATTGAACAGCTTGCATAATAATATCACAACTTGGGGGGGGGGGGGGTTTCACTTGCAACCTGTCCTGTGATCTCACATTTGTATAATCTCCAGGTAATGGAGGGACATTTCCTGCTATTACAAAACCTCACCTACCTCCAGGTGACAGAGATCAGTTCCCCTGGAGAAAACGGCCGCTTTGCAGATGGACCAGACAGCATGAGACCCCCAGTGAAGTCCCTCCCCTCCCCAAGCCCCGCCCTCCTCTGTAGGGTTGCCAACATCCAGGAAGGACCTGGAGATCTCCTGGAATTAGGACCGATCTCCAGACTTCCCTGGTGAAAATGGCAGCTTTGGAAGGCGGACTGTGACATTATAACCCACTAAGATCTCACCCCTCCCCAACCCCTGCCTTCTCCAGGCTCCACCCCCAAATCTCCAGGGATTTTTTCAACCTGGAGTTGGCAGCCGTACTCCTCAGGCGCCGCTCCCCAAATCACCAGGTCTTTCCCAACCCAGAGCTGCCAACCCGAGGCTGTAACCACGGTAACAATAAATCTTATCGATGAAGTACGTAGAAAGGACTTGGATGGGCCAGGCTAACTCAATCTCGTCGGCTCTCAGAACCAAAATAAGATCTATTGGGCTATTTGGTGAATATAGCAGAGTTTTGAGAGCCAGCATGGTGTTACGGTTAAGAGTGGTGGGCTCTGATCTGGAGAACCGGGTTCGATTCCCCACTCCTGCTCCTCATGAAGCCTGCTGGGTGACCTTGGGCTGGTCCCAGTTCTCTCTGAACTTCTCAGCCCCACCTACCTCACAAGGTGCCTGTTGTGGGGAAAGGAAGGGAAGGCGATTGTAAGCTGCTTTGAGACTCCTTAGGGTAGGGGCTACGGCTCAGTGGTAGCGAACCAGAATGTAGGAGGTTCAGTCCCCAGCATCTTCATTTAAAAAGGACCAGGCAGGAGGTGATGGGAAAGACCTCCGCCTGAGACCCTGGAGAGCTGTAAAGAGGGACTGTGGCTCAGTGGAAGAGCCTCTGCTTGGCATGCAGAAGATCCCAGGTTCAATCCCCGGCATCTCCAGTTGAAAAGGACCAGGCAGGAGGTGATGGGAAAGACCTCCGCCTGAGACCCTGGAGAGCGGTTAAGAGGGACCGTGGCTCAGTGGCAGAGCCTCTGCTTGGCATGCAGAAGGTCCCAGGTTCAATCCCCGGCATCTCCAGTTGAAAAGGACCAGGCAGGAGGTGATGGGAAAGACCTCCGCCTGAGACCCTGGAGAGCTGTTAAGAGGGACCGTGGCTCAGTGGCAGAGCCTCTGCTTGGCATGCAGAAGGTCCCAGGTTCAATCCCCGGCATCTCCAGTTGAAAAGGACCAGGCAGGAGGTGATGGGAAAGACCTCCGCCTGAGACCCTGGAGAGCTGTTAAGAGGGACTGTGGCTCAGTGGCAGAGCCTCTGCTTGGCATGCAGAAGGTCCCAGGTTCAATCCCCGGCATCTCCAGTTGAAAAGGACCAGGCAGGAGGTGATGGGAAAGACCTCCGCCTGAGACCCTGGAGAGCTGTTAAGAGGGACCGTGGCTCAGTGGCAGAGCCTCTGCTTGGCATGCAGAAGGTCCCAGGTTCAATCCCCAGCATCTCCAGTTGAAAAGGACCAGGCAGGAGGGGATGGGAAAGACCTCCGCCTGAGACCCTGGAGAGCTGTAAAGAGGGGCTGTGGCCTAGTGGAAGAGCCTCTGCTTGGCATGCAGAAGGTCCCAGGTTCAATCCCCAGCATCTCCAGTTGAAAAGGACCAGGCAGGAGGGGATGGGAAAGACCTCCGCCTGAGACCCTGGAGAGCTGTTAAGAGGGACCATGGCTCAGTGGCAGAGCCTCTGCTTGGCATGCAGAAGGTCCCAGGTTCAATCCCCGGCATCTCCAGTTGAAAAGGACCAGGCAGGAGGTGATGGGAAAGACCTCCGCCTGAGACCCTGGAGAGCTGTAAAGAGGGGCTGTGGCCTAGTGGAAGAGCCTCTGCTTGGCATGCAGAAGGTCCCAGGTTCAATCCCAAGCATCTCCAGTTGAAAAGGACCAGGCAGGAGGGGATGGGAAAGACCTCCGCCTGAGACCCTGGAGAGCTGTTAAGAGGGACCGTGGCTCAGTGGCAGAGCCTCTGCTTGGCATGCAGAAGGTCCCAGGTTCAATCCCCGGCATCTCCAGTTGAAAAGGACCAGGCAGGAGGTGATGGGAAAGACCTCCGCCTGAGACCCTGGAGAGCTGTTAAGAGGGACCGTGGCTCAGTGGCAGAGCCTCTGCTTGGCATGCAGAAGGTCCCAGGTTCAATCCCCGGCATCTCCAGTTGAAAAGGACCAGGCAGGAGGTGATGGGAAAGACCTCCGCCCGAGACCCTGGAGAGCGGTTAAGAGGGACCGTGGCTCAGTGGCAGAGCCTCTGCTTGGCATGCAGAAGGTCCCAGGTTCAATCCCCGGCATCTCCAGTTGAAAAGGACCAGGCAGGAGGTGATGGGAAGGATCTCTGCCCGAGACCCTGCAGAGCGGTTAAGAGGGGCTGTGGCTCAGTGGAAGAGTCTCTGCTTGGTATGCCGAAGGTCCCAGGTTCAATCCCCAGCATCTCCAGTTAAAAAGGACCAGGCAGGAGGTGATGGGAAAGACTTTACTCTGCCTGAGACCCTGGAGAGCGGCTGCCGGCCTGAGTAGACAAGACTGACCTTGCTGGACCAAGGGTCTGACTCAGTAGAAGGCAGCGTCATGTGTGTGAGTGTGCATATGTGTTTGTGTGTGTGTATGGAGTTGCTGCCAGCCAAAGTGAGCAGCAATGATGCACCAACCATCTGGAGGCGGGAGGGGAGGCTGCAGCTCTGGCACATAGCCATGGTGGAGCTACTGAGGGCTCTACCCCCTTCCTCAAAGGGTCCCCTGCTTCTTAACGCTCCCCCCTCTGCTTTTCTCCATAAGCATTTAAAGGGATCCTTTACATCAGGGGTGTCAAACATGCGGCCCGGGGGCTGAATCAGGCCCCCACGGGGCTTCCATCAGGCCCACCCTGGACCTGACCACCTCCTGCTTCCCGTTCGGTCGCTGCTGCTGCATCATCGCTTGCTTTGCCAGACTCTCTCAATCGCTCAGCCATTTCATGTTTCCCCCTGGGTCCTAGACCCTGAGCGTGAGATTTCTGTGGCGAATGTCAATCGATCAAAAGTAGGCTTGCAGCTTCCAGAGACACCCCTGAACAGCACCCTCAAGATTGCAACGGCACCGACATTTGGATGCAGTCATTCCGAGCAAGCAGTGTCCATTCTCAGAGACTGTTAAATAAAGAAAATATTGCAAGAGGGCTAATGTTTTAAGCATGTTTTTATTTTAAGTTTGTGT
The DNA here is from genome assembly GCA_029233225.1 of Lepidodactylus listeri. Taxonomy (NCBI): domain Eukaryota; kingdom Metazoa; phylum Chordata; class Lepidosauria; order Squamata; family Gekkonidae; genus Lepidodactylus; species Lepidodactylus listeri. Next base: position 7,088,550 of record JARCFY010000002.1, read on the forward strand.
TTGTATTGTGTACTGGGTTCGATGCGTGGAAAAGCCGGACTACGACGCAGTGATCCGCATTGGTTTATTGAGTACACGACAAGGAGGCAATCCTGGCCGAGATGGCCAACTATATACAGTCTCTGGGACACACCCCAAAGTCCTATTGGCAGGTTTGAATTTCCTGCCAGAGATCTTATTGGAGGGCTAGTGGCGGTCTAGGATCCTGGACTCCTATTGTCTCCAGGAGTCAAGCTCTGGTTGTATGTTGCTAATGCCCCGTGGCGGTCAGCGGACATAACAGTTTGTGTCCTTTATAAAGTATACAAGGGGGGGCCCGCGATATTCGCGGGGGGGGGGGGAGAAGCTGACAGCTGGTCCTCCTTCCTCCACCCCCCCTTCTCCCCACGTTCCAGCCTGCCCGAGGCGAGGCCCCTCCGGCGCAGAGCCGCGGGCCTCGCCATCTCTTCTCCTGCCCCGGCTTGGCCCAGCAAGGCCCACGGCTTTGTGCGGGAAGGGGGGGGGGTAGGTGAGCCTCCTCCTCTGGCCCCGCGTGCCGAGCCTCTACCCCGTCCCCCCTCCAGGCAGCTTCCCCCCCCCCCCGCCTTCAAAACGACGGCGGCGGCAGGGAGACAGCCGCCTGCCGAGGCTCCCCCCCCCCGTAAGGTGGTGGCGGCAGGGAGACCGCTGCCTGCCGAGGCTTCCCCCGCCTTCAAAACGGCGGCCGCAGGGACACCCGCCGTCCACTGAGGCTTCCCCCCCCTCCCTCCCTGCTTTCAAAACGGCGGCCGGGGCATAGAGACCCACCGCCCGCCGAGGCTCTTCCCTCCCTCCCCCTCGCAAATGGCAACGGCGAGTCCTCGTCATGCCGCTTCCCACCCCCTCCCCTACAGCGGCCACAGCGTTCTCTGCGCACGCGCGGAGAACGCTTTAACTTTTCGGGGGATTTAAAGATCCCCCGAAAAGTTTTTTAAACATTTAGGATTTTTCTGCACATGGGGGGAGTGCCCCCCATGTGTAGAAACCCCACCCCACCCCCCAAGTGCCTCCCCCCGCGCGGATTTAGGTATCCGCACGGGGGAGGGTACTTGGGAATTAGATATATAGATTTCATGACAAACATGGCCTGGCCCAACAAGATCTCATTTATGTCAGATCTGGCCCTCATAACAAATGAGTTCGACACCCCTGCTTCACATGCTCTTGAGAAGAAGCAGTGTGTGTGTGTGTGTGTGTGTGTGTGTGTGTGTGTGTGTGTGGCGGTGGCGCATGCCCCTTCCCCCCCCCCCTGGCAAGATTTAAAGGGCCTTCCAGCTGGTCGGCGGGGAGCGTGTGCTCCCTGCCAATCAGCAGAAGGGTCCTTTAAATCGTGCAGGAGGAAAGGGAGGGGGGCACGCCACCCCCCCTTCATGATGGCAAATAATGGCAGCCCCACCAGCCCCCCCCCCCCCCCCGGTACAAGGAGAAAGCAACGGAAAAACATCCTTTGGGCCAAACTAGCTGCCACAGGCAAAGCTACCGAATCGCCGGGTGGTCCCTTCTAAACTGATGCCAGCGGTTCAGCGGAGGGCTAGTGTAGCATTGTGGATAAGAGTGCTGGACTAGCATCTGGGAGACCTGGGTTCGAATCTCCACTTGTGCCGTGGAAGCCCGCCGGGTGACCTTGGGGCCAGTCACACGCTCTCAGCTTAGCGTAACCTCACAGGGTTATTGTGAAGATAAAATGGAGGAGAGGAGAAGGGTGTCAGCCGCTTTGGGTCCCCCGTGGGGAGTAATGAATCGAATCGCATCAATAAACAAACCACTGATTCAGGAGGGGAAAGTTAGAGCAGAAGGAAAGGGGAAGAGGAAGAGTCGGTTTTATACCTGGAATTCACTACCTGGAATCTCAGAGCGGCTTATAGTCTCCTTTCCCTTCCTCCCCCCACAACAGACACCCTGTGAGGCAGGTGGGGCTGAGAGAGCTCTGAGAGAACTGTGACTGGCCCAAGGTCACCCAGCCGGCCGCACGTGGAGGAAGAGTGGGGAAATCAAACCCGGTTCCCCAGATCAGAGTCTGCTGCCCTTAACCACAACACCAAACTGGCTCTCCCCACAACAGGCACCCCGTGAGGCAGGTGGGGCTGAGAGAGCTCTGAGAGAACTGTGACTGGCCCAAGGTCACCCAGCTGGCCACACGTGGAGGAAGAGTGGGGAAATCAAACCCGGTTCTCCAGATCAGAGTCTGCTGCCCTTAACCACAACACCAAAATGGCTCGCCCCACAACAGGCACCCCGTGAGGCAGGTGGGGCTGAGAGAGCTCTGAGAGAACTGCTCCTGAGAGAACCGCTCTGAGAGAACTGGGACCGGCCCAAGGTCACCCAGCTGGCTGCATGGGGAGGAGCGGGGAATCAAACCCAGTTCTCCCAGAGACCAGAGACGACACCAAACCGGCTCTGACATTAACTCAGCTTAGAGGGAACAGAGCTCACGGGGTGTCTGTTGTGGGGAGGGGGAAGGGAAAGGAGTTTGTAAGCCGCTCTGAGACTCCAAGGGAAGGTCGGGGTATAAATCCAAACTCCTCCTCCTCCTCCTCCTCTTCTTCTTCTTTCCTGAGGCTGCCGGCCTCCCAGGCACGTGCTCCAAACTGAGCCCAAATTAAGTCCGAGTGAGAGAACTATATTGGGTGCCCCCCCTTCTTCCTGCCCCCCCCCCCTCCGCCACAACAACAGGGCTGTCCCTTATGGCGTGCCTCGGACACCCTCTCCAAAGCCATCTGCTCCCCTAGAGGAGGTGACTCTCACTTCGATGCAGGCTCATATTCAGCCAGAGACGGCCAGGCCTGCAGCCCTCACTGGAAATGTTCCCCGCCGGCTGCCCCTGCAGGGCTCTCTCTGCTAGGGTTGCCAAGTCCAGGTTGGAAAATACCCGGGGACTTTGGGGGTGGAGCCAGGAGAAGGCGGGGCTTGGGGAGGGGAGGGGCCCCGGCAGGGTACAAGGCCATAGAGTCCGCCCTCCGAAGCAGCCGTTTTCTCCAGGGGAGCTGATCTCTGTCAGCTGGAGATCGGTTGTAAAAGCGGGAGGTCCCCAGGCCCCACCTGGAGGCTGGCAACCCTATTGCCACAGGAGGCAGAGCCAGCCACAAAATGGCTGCCACAGCTTACTTTCAGTCACACAGTGAAAATCCTTGTGTAGTAGTGGCAGCTACTGCCAAAGCAATCCACATGGTCAATTAAATCTCCAGTGGCCAATCAGAAGCTTTGCTGGGTAAAGGCCCCTCCTGGCCCCACCCACTTTCTAAAAACACTTGGTGGGCACCAAGGAAGTTGATGGGAGGGGCTGTGGCTCAGGGGAAGAGCCTCTGCTTGGCATGGAGAAGGCCCCAGGTTCAGTCCCCGGCATCTCCAGTTAAAAGGACCAGGCAGGAGGTGATGGGAAAGACCTCCGCCTGAGACCCTGGAGAGCTGTAAAGAGGGGCTGTGGCTCAGTGGCAGAGCATCTGCTTGGCATGCAGAAGGTCCCAGGTTCAATCCCCGGCATCTCCAGTTAAAAGGACCAGGCAGGAGGGGATGGGAAAGACCTCTGCCTGAGACCCTGGAGAGCTGTAAAGAGGGGCCGTGGCTCAGTGGCAGAGCCTCTGCTTGGCATGCAGGAGGCCCCAGGTTCAATCCCCGGCATCTCCAGTTAAAAGGACCGGGCAGGAGGTGATGGGAAAGACCTCTGTCTGAGACCCTGGAGAGCTGTAAAGAGGGGCCGTGGCTCAGTGGAAGAGCCTCTGCTTGGCATGCAGGAGGCCCCAGGTTCAATCCCCGGCATCTCCAGTTAAAAGGACCGGGCAGGAGGTGATGGGAAAGACCTCTGTCTGAGACCCTGGAGAGCTGTCAAGAGGGGCTGTGGCTCAGTGGAAGAGCCTCTGCTTGGCATGCAGGAGGCCCCAGGTTCAATCCCCGGCATCTCCAGTTAAAAGGACCGGGCAGGAGGTGATGGGAAAGACCTCTGTCTGAGACCCTGGAGAGCTGTAAAGAGGGGCCGTGGCTCAGTGGAAGAGCCTCTGCTTGGCATGCAGGAGGCCCCAGGTTCAATCCCCGGCATCTCCAGTTAAAAGGACCGGGCAGGAGGTGATGGGAAAGACCTCCGCCTGAGACCCTGGAGAGCTGTAAAGAGGGGCCGTGGCTCAGTGGAAGAGCCTCTGCTTGGCATGCAGAAGGTCCCACGTTCAATCCCCGGCATCTCCAGTTAAAAGGACCAGGCAGGAGGTGATGGGAAAGACCTCCGCCTGAGACCCTGGAGAGCTGTAAAGAGGGGCCGTGGCTCAGTGGAAGAGCCTCTGCTTGGCATGCAGAAGGTCCCACGTTCAATCCCCGGCATCTCCAGTTAAAAGGACCGGGCAGGAGGTGATGGGAAAGACCTCCGCCTGAGACCCTGGAGAGCTGTAAAGAGGGGCCGTGGCTCAGTGGAAGAGCCTCTGCTTGGCATGCAGAAGGTCCCAGGTTCAATCCCCGGCATCTCCAGTTAAAAGCGGGAAATCCCCAGGCCCCACCTGGAGGCTGGCAACCCTACTCTCTGTGCAAGGTGCCTGGCCTCCAGGCATCTGCCCCCCTCCCCTCCCCTCCCCTCCCCCCCCCTCCGCCTGTCATCCACAACCAGCAAAAACATCCGCAATACAGAGAACAGCCACTGCCTGGATTCTCTGATGCCTTTTGATTTCAGGGGCCCGAGTTGCATCCCCGGCCTCATTGGCCGGAGGAGAGGATGGGAGCGCCCCGATTGGCCGGCTCCCAGCTCCTGACCCCTCCCCCGGGCCTTATATACCGGAGGCTCCTTCGCCGGTCCCACCAGAGCTTTGCTCCTTGACACTGGAGGGGAGGCAGAGGCGGGCTGCTGAGTGCGAGAGAGAGAGAGAGAGAGAGAGCCGCAGCTGTGAGCGTTTCCTCCTCTGGAAGGGCCAGAGGTGGAGGCGTGGAGCGGCCGCCTGCCCATCTGCCTGCCTGCCTCGAGCTCTCCAGCTCTCCGTCTGTCTTGCAAAGCTTTCTTGGGGAGGAAGGGAGGGATAGCCTGCGGCCCGGGGCCTGGAATCGTAAGACACCCCCAGGCCGGGCCGTTTGCGGGCGGGGACCCCTCGCCATGGCCTTCGCCATGCTGAGACCGGTGGCCGCCCACGTGCTCTACCCGGACCTCGGCCTCCTGTCCGAGGAGGACGAGGAGAACCGCAGCGAGAGCGACGCCTCGGACCAGTCCTACGGCTGCTGCGAGGGGCACCCCAGGGCCCCCCGCAACCCCGGCCCGGTGGTGGTGGTCAAGCAAAGGCAGGCGGCCAACGCCCGTGAGAGGGACCGGACCCAGAGCGTCAACACGGCCTTCACGGCCCTGCGCACCCTCATCCCCACCGAGCCGGTCGACAGGAAGCTCTCCAAGATTGAGACCCTGCGGCTGGCCTCCAGCTACATCTCCCACCTGGCCAACGTCCTCCTTCTGGGCGAGGGCGGTGAGGACGGGCAGCCCTGCTTCCGGGCCCTCTACGGCACCAAGGGGGAGAGGGAGGGCAAGCAGCCCCGGAGCATCTGCACTTTCTGCCTCAGCAACCAGAGGAAAGGGGTAAGTCTCTGGGACGGGGTGGCCTTTCGGCCGGGCGAGGGGGCCAGAGGTCAAGCGTGCCGCCGGGCTGCATCCAGGAATCGGTTTCAGAGGGTGGCCACAGAACAGTGTTCGAGTCCAGCGGCACCTTTAGGACCAGCAAAGTTTAATTCTGGGGATAAGCTTCCGTGTGCATGCACGCTTCTTCCAAGGGAACAAAGTTTGGTGTAGTGGTGAAGTGCGCGGACTCTAATTTGGGAGAACCGGGTTTGATTCCCCACTCCTCCACTTGCACCTGGCTGGATGACCTTGGGCAAGCCATAGATCTGTGCCAGCTGTTCCCTCAAGGACAGTTGTCTCAGAGCTCTCTCAGCTCCACCTACCTCCCAGGGCGTCTGTTGTGGGGAGGGGAAGGGGAAGGAGTTTGTAAGCCGCTCTGAGACTCTTAAGTGAGTGAAGGGCGGGATATAAATCCAATCTCTTCTTCTCCTTCCTTCCTTCCTTCCCCTAATGGAGACCCAAAGGAGCTGACATTTCGTGTGCATGCACACTTCTCCCAGGGAAACAAAGTCTGAGTCCAGCGGCACCCTTAAGACCAGCGAAGTTTAATTCTGGGGATAAGCTTTCGTGTGTATGCACACTTCTCCCAGGGGAACAAAGTTTGGTGTAGTGGTTAAGTGCGCGGACTCTAATCTGGGAGAACCAGGTTTGATTCTCCACTCCTCCACTTGCACCTGGCTGGATGACCTTGGGCAAGCCACAGCTCTGTACCAGCTGTTCTCTCAAGGACAGTCGTCTCAGAGCTCTCTCAGCCCCGCCTACTTCCCGGGGTGTCTGTTGTGGGGAGGGGAAGGGAAAGGAGTTTGTAAGCCGCTCCGAGACTCCAAGTGAGTGAAGGGCAGGATATAAATCCAATCTCTTCTTCTTCTTCTTCAAAGTGTGAGTCCAGCGGCACCCTTAAGACCAACAACGTTTACTTCTGGGTGTAAGCTTTCGTGTGCATGCACATTTCGTCAGATACATCGAAAAAGACTTCACGTCGGTCTGCAGTGGAACAGCGAGATTCGAGCCCTGTAGCACCTTAGAGGCCAACAAGATGTTAGGGCAGGAGTTCCCAGGAGCTCCTGTCTATCTGACAAGAGGGGCTTTGATTCTCTAATGCCTTTGTGGTCTGCAAGGTGCTCCCGGGGTCCAGTCTAGTTAGCCTGTAATCTGGGCGCCCCGTTTGGTCAATTTGGTGTAGTGGTGAGGAGTGCGGACTTTAATCTGGAAGAACCGGGTTCGATTCCCCACTTCTCCACATGCAGCTGCTGGTGTGACCTTGGGCTGGTCACACGTTCTCTCGGAGCTGTTCTCTCTAGGGCAGTTCTCTCATAGCTCTCTCAGCCCCATCTACGTCGCAGGGTGTCTGTTGTGGGGAGGGGAAGGGAAAGGAGATTGTAAGGCGCTCTGAGACTCCTTCGGGTAGTGAAGGGCGTGGTAGAAATCCAATCTCCTCCTCCTCCTTCTTCTAGCAAGAGCCGGTGTGGTGTAGTGGTTAGGAGCATGGGCTCTAACCTGGGAAAACCAGGTTCGATTCCCCACTCCTCCACATGCAGCTGCTGGTGTGACCTTTGGTCAGTCACAAGTTCTCTCAGAGCTGTTGTCTCAGGGGCAGTCCTTGGAAGAGCTCTCTCGGCCCCACCTACCTCACAGGGTGTCTGTTTTGGGGAGGGGAAGGGAAAGGAGTTTGTAAGCCTCTTTGAGACTCCAAGTGAAGGGTGGGGTGTAAATCCAATCTCTTTCTCTTCCTTCTTCCTCCTCCTCCTCCTCCTCCAAGATCTCCATAGATAAACATCTGGAGCAGAGGTCCATCAGTGGCTCTTAGCCAGAAGGTATAGATAGGAACTCTCAGTCTGGGGGAAGTGATGCTCTGTATTCTTGGTGCTTTGGGGGGGTGGGGCAACAGTGGGAGGGCTTCTAGTGTCCTGGCCCCACTGCTGGACCTCCTGAGGGCACCTGGTGTTTTTGGCCACTGTGTGACAGAGTTTTGGACTGGAGGGGCCACTGGCCTGATCCAACATTGGCTTCTCTGATGTACTTATACATCTGGAGCAGAGGTCCATCAGTGGCTATTAGCCACAAGGCATAGATAGGAACTCTCAGTCTGGGGCAAGTGATGCTCTTTATTCTTGGTGCTTGGCCGGGGGGGGGGGCAACAGCGGGAGGGCTTCGAATGTCCTGGCCCCACTGCTGGACCTCCTGAGGGCCCCTGGTGTTTTTGGCCACTGTGTGACACAGAGTGTTGGACTGGATGGGCCACTGGCCTGATCCAACACTGGCTTCTCTTCTGTTCTCTTACGTTATCTGCAGGGAGCTGTGTGCAGGCTCTTGGTGGCAAGGAAAGGCAATTTGTGCATGCTCAGAGGCACTCCTGTCTAGGGTTGCCAGGTTTGGGGAGCGGAGGGACTTTGATGGGGCATAATGGCACAGAATCCACCTTCCAAAGCGGCCATTTTCCCCCCAGGCAAATTGATCTCTATCACGTGGAGGTCAGTTGTAATCCCAGGAGATCTCCAGGTACCGCCTGGAGGTTGGCATCCCCACTCTACCATTGCTTCCTGTGTTTGGTGTAGTGGTTAAGTGCGCGGACTCTAATCTGGGAGAACCGGGTTTGATTCCCCACTCCTCCGCTTGCACCTGCTGGATGACCTTGGGCAAGCCATAGCTCTGTACCAGCTGTTCTCTCAAGGACAGTCGTCTCAGAGCTCTCTCAGCCCCACCTACCTCACAGGGGGTCTGTTGTGGGGAGGGGAAGGGAAAAGGAGTTTGTAAGCCGCTCTGAGACTCCAAGTGAAGGGCGGGGTGTAAATCCAATCTCCTCCTCCTCTTCTCTTCTATGTTCTGGGCCAGAGCACCAGCTTCCACAACAGCATCCTGGCCTGAAGGCAAAGTCAGACTACCTCCTGGGGTTTCTCATTGCTTCCGGGAAGGCCGTTTGGGCAAAGTAGATCGGTGCAAGTCTCCTGACCACTGGTTGGCGAAGCGTGCATGTCTGGTGGGAAGCTTGGGGGTTCCTACCAGACTTAAATAGGGTTTCCAACCTCCAAGTAAGGCCTGGAGATCTCCTGGAATCACCGTCAATCTCAGGACTAGAAAAATCAGCTCCCCTGGAAGAAATGGAGGGTGGACTTTATGGCACTGTACCCTGCTGAGGTTGCTCTTTTCCCTCAGCCCTGCCCTCCCCCTGGGTTCAACCTCCCTAAATCTCCAGGAATTTCCCAGCCTAGAGTTGGCAACCTTGTGAGCCTATGCGGGAGCAAGGGAAGGAGAGCTGGCTGGTAGAGCTGGTGTTTATTGCGTGCCTTGACCTTTTGATTCCGAACTGGGTCTTTACAAGGGACAGCTCTCGTTTTTAGGACCCTGGCTCTTTGGACCTGGGGCAAGAGTTCCCATGTGGAAGATGTGGCTTCAGTGCAGGAATCCAGCCATCCTCGTTTCTGAAACAGAAACAAAATGCAGGGCTTCTGGGATTCTGGCCCCACTGATAGACCTCCTGACGGCACCTGAGTTTAGCCACTGTCTGATACAGTGGGTAGGGTTGCCAGCCTCCAGGTGGGGCCTGGGGATCTCCTGCTTTGACAACTGATCCCCGACAGAGATCAGCTCCCCTGGAGAAAATGGCTGCTTTGGAGGTGGACTCTATGGCATTGTACCCTGCTGAGGCCCCTCCCCTCCCCAAACCCCGCCCTCTCCTGGCTCCACCCCCAAAGTCCCCAGGTATTTTCCAAGCAAGACCTGGCAACCCTAACAGTGGGCCACTCGCCTGATCCAACATGGCTTCTCTTATGTTCTTATCTCCGGGGCAGGAATGCTCTGTCTTCTTGGTGCTTGGGGGGCAACAGTGGGAGGGCTTCCAGTGTCCTGGCCCCACTGCTGGACCTCCTGAGGGCACCTGGTATTTTTGGCCACTGTGTGACACGGAGTGTTGGACTGGATGGACCACTGGCTTGATCCAACATGGCTTCTCTTATGTTCTTATGTCTGGGGCAAGTGATGCTCTGTCTTCTTGGTGCTTGGGAGCATAGGCGTAGAGTACGGGGGGGCTCGAGGGCTTGAGCCACCCCCGAAATTTCCCAGGGGGGGCTCAGCCACCCCCGGGGAAAACGGAGTGCCTGCCGCCACGCCTCCCCGGTCTTTCCGAGGCCCGGCGGCCGCTGCTGGAGAGGGAAGGGGGGGGGAGAGAGGCACCAGCAGCAGCGGCTGGAGGGCCTCGGAAGGGCCCGGGGAGGTGGGGCGGTTTCCCGGGGGGGGGGAGAACATCATCCCAGCGAGCACGAAGCACGCACGCTAAGGAGCCCCCGCCCTCCCCGGGATTTCCAAAACTCTGCGCCCCTGCTTGGGAGGGGCAAGAGTGGGAGAACTTCTGGAGCCCAGCCCTGCTGGTGGACCTCCTGATGGCACCTGGGTTTTGGCCACTGCGCGACACAGCGTTGGACCGGAGGGAGCCACTGGCCTGATCCATCATGGCTTCTCTGCTGTTGTTGTATAGGAATTAGGAGGAAATCCCACCTGTCAGTTCATGCATGTGAGAATGGAACTTGGCTGTGCGGACCAGCGGCGAGCATGTCAGCTAGAATTTATTTTATTTTTTATTTTTGTTTATTTGAATTTATTTCCTGCCTAACCAGCAGCGCCGGCTCTCGAATCTGGAAGACCCGGGTTCAAACCCTCACTTTGTCGTGGAAGCTTGCTGGATGACCTAGGGTCAGTCAGGCACTCTCAGCCTAACCTACCTCACAGGGTTGTTGTGAGGATAAAACACAGGAGAGGAGAATGAGGTAAGCCCCCGCTGGGGAGAAAGGGGCCCCGCTGGGGAGAAAGGGGCCCCCGCTGGGGAGAAAGGGTCCAAATGAAGGACGTCAAAATATAAAACTTCCTTCCTTCTTTCCTTCCTTCCTTCCTTCCTTCCTTCCTTCCTTCCTTCCTTCCTTCCTTCCTTTCCTTCCTTCCTTCCCTTCCTTCCTTCCCTCCCTCCCTCCCTCCCTCCCTCCCTCCCTCCCTCCCTGTTTGGAAGTAATGGCATCTGTGCTAGGGAAAAGGGAAAAGAACTCTGCACATGCTTGTATGCACTTTATCTGTGAATTTGCTCTGTTTGCAACATGCAGGCAGGTTTCAAATTCTAGGACTTGCCCGCTTGTAGTTGCCAGCTCCAGGTTGAAGGAGGAGGAGATTGGATTTATACCTTACCCCTCACTACCTGAATGAGTCTCAGAGCGGCTTACAAACTGGGTTTGATTCCCCACTCCTCCACATGCAGCTGCTGGTGTGACCCTAGGTCAGGCACTTCTCTCAGAGCTGTTCTCTCAAGGGCAGTCCTTGGGAGAGCTCTCTCAGCCCTGCCAACCTCCCAGGGTGTCTGTTGTGGGGAGGGGAAGGGAAAGGAGATTGTGAGCCGCTCTGAGACTTGTTCGGGTAGTGAAAGGGCGGGGTATAAATCCAATCTCCATCTCCTCCTCTTCCTCCTTCTACTTCTTCCACCTGCTGTATTGTGCTTTCCTGGGATATTATGATGAGCTGTACATGCAGGCATAAAAGGAAGTACTTCTTCACCCAAAGAGGAACTCACTGCCACAGGAGGTGGTGGCGGCTACAAGCATGGACGGCTTCAAGGGGGAATTAGTTAAACATACGGTGTAGAGGTCTATCAGTGGCTCTTAGCCACAAGGTATAGATAGGAACTCTTGGTCTGGGGCAAGGGATGCTCTGTGTTCTTGGTGCTTGGGGAGGGGAGGACAGTGGGAGGGCTTCTGGTGTCCTCCCCCCATTGGTGGACCTCCTGATGGCACCTGGTAGAGCCAGTTTGGCGTAGTAGAGCCAGTTTGGTGTAGTGGTTAAATGTGCAGGCGCTCATCTGGGAGAACCAAGTTTGATTCCCCACTCCTCTTGCACCTGTTGGATGACCTTGGGCAAGCCATAGTTCTGGCACAACTGTTCTTGAAAAAGAGCCGTTTCTGTCAGAGCTCTCTCAGCCCCACCCACCTCCCAGGGTGTCTGTTGTGGGGAGGGGAAGGGACAGACGTTTGTAAGCAGCTCTGAGACTACAAGTAAAGGCTCGGCTATAAATCCAATCTCTTCTTCTTCTTCTTCGGCCATTGGCCTGATCTGACAGTGGCTTCTCTTATGTTCTTAAGCCGAAGGAAGCCCTTCATTCCACACAGAATTGACTTACGGAACTCATTGTCACAAGACGAGGCGGTGATGCTCACTGGCTTAGTATGATCATTTGAACTTGAACTTTAAATGACAAATTCAGGGCTAGAAGACCTATCCACCACAGTTTGCCTGATTGCTCTCCGGAACCACCTTGTTCAAAGGCAGTGGACCCCGAAATACAAATCGCTAGGGATCAGAGGGCGGTAGGGTGGCCGGGTCCCCCCTGGCCACCGACAGGGGATTGGGCGGGGGTACAGTTGTCTTCTTCAGTTTGGTATTGTAGTTACGAGTGGCAGACTCTAATCTGGAGAACTAGGTTTGATTCCCCACTCTTCCGCATGCAGTCAGCTGGGTGATCTTGGGTCAGTCACAAGTTCATTCAGAGCTGTTCTCTCCAGAGCAGTTTTCTCAGAGCTGTCTCGGCCCCACCTACCTCATAAGGTGTCTGTTGTGGGGAGGGGAAGGGAAAGGAGATTGCAAGCTGTTCTGAGACTCCAAGTGAAGGGCAGGATATAAATCCAGTTTCTTCCTCCTCCTATTCCAAGTCTTTTTAAAAAGTGGGTGTGGCCAGGTGGGCTTTTGACGAGCAAGGATTCTGCTTGGCCACTGGAGATTTGATTGGCTGTGCAGATTTTGGGTAGTGAAGGGTGGGGTATAAATCCAATCTCCTCCTCCTCCTCCTCTTCTTCTTCGTGATCTGAACATTTTATTTATTTATAACCCACATTTCCCCCCCGTGGGGACCCAAAATAGCTTACCTCATTCTCCTCTGCCCCATTTTAACCTCACAACGACCCGGCGAGGTAGGTTAAGCTGAGAGGGTGTGACCGGCCCACGGTCACTTGGCAAGCTTCCACGACAGAGTGGGGATTCGAACCCGGGTCTCCCAGATACAAAGTCCGACCCTTTAACCATTCCGCCACACTGGCTGTCATAAATGTTGTTAATCTTTAAGGTGTTAACGGGGATTTTTGTTTTATTCTGCGCTGATAGGTGCTTTAAAGCGGAAGAGATGGTTTTTTAAACCAGTCTGAGAGCCGGTTTGGTGTAGTGGTTAAGTGCATGGACTCTGATCTGGGAGAACCGGGTTTGATTCCCCACTCCTCCGCTTGCACCTGCTGGATGACCTTGGGCAAGCCGTGGTTCTGGCACAGCTGTCCTTGAAAAGGAGCAGTTTCTGTCAGAGCTCTCTCAGCCCCGCCTACCTCACAGGGAGTCTGTTGTGGGGAGAGGGAGGGAAAGGTGTTTGTAAGCCCCTCTGAGACTCCTTTGGGTAGTGAAGGGTGGGGTATAAATCCAATCTCTTCTTCTTCTTCTTAAAATTCTTCTCTGGGTGACTGAAGGTAAACTGTGGCAGCCGTTTTGTGGCTGTGCCCGCCACACTCTGCCAGGAGGCCAAAAGTGCCCACAGGCTCAAGAAGGTCCCCAAAATAACTAGTAGGTCCCTTTTCTTAAGCAACAGGCTGATTGGTCTGTGCTCACCATTTCCCCCTGCTTTTTCTTTCAGGGCAGCCGGCGGGAACACGGTGGCGGGAACTGCCTGAAGGTGAGAGGGGTGAACCAGTTGAAGGTGCTGCGGAGATGAGCCCAGGTTCAGACGGCCGCCAAGGTGGGATCCACACCTGGGAAACTGCGTTTGATGTTCCGGACTGGGGCAGGGGGGTGGGAGTGAAGGAACCCGGGGGAGCCCGGCGCTCACGAGCGGCAAACCCCAGTTGTGAAGCGACTTCCAGCTTTGTGGACTCGGAGGAGACGGATTGGGGTGTCGGCTGACTCGGACTGCGGTGCAGCGAGAGATGGAAGCTGCCAGAAGAGAGGGGCGGTGAGCGTTCGTTGGGCATCCACCCAGAGTCCTGGAGATGTCCCCCCAACTTGATCCCTCCTCGTAGGGGGAAGGGCACGAGAACTCTGTGAGTCTGGGGGTGATCGAAGTGCCACAGGGTAGTGACAGCGTAGAGGAACCGGGCGTTCCAAAGGGAGACGCTGACGCAGAGCTTTATGAGGGTTATTGCTGGTCTCAAGGGTCACTGTTGTAATTATCACGATTCCCTGTTCAGCCGGCTTGAAAATAAAGATATTTTCCATACCCCCCGGAGCCTCTCTGTTCGTAAGAGCAAACGCATGCAAAAAAGGCCAGTGTTGGATCAGGCCGGTGGCCTATCCAGTTCAATACGCTGTGCCACACAGTGGCCAAAAACACGAGGTGCCATCAGGACATTACAGAAGCCCTCCCACTGTTGCCCCAGCACCAAGAAGACAGAGCATCACTTGCCCCAGACTGAGAGCTCCTAGCTAAACCTTGTGGCTAAGAGCCACTGATGGACCTCTGCTCCAGATGTTTATCTAACTCTCTCGTGAAGCCGTCCCTGCTTGTAGCTGCCGCCACCTCCTGTGGCAGTGAGTTCCACGTGTTCATCACTCATTTCACCTCGTCCTCAGGCCTTGCCTCTTCCCCCAAATCTCTACTTCTGCATCATGGATCGCCGTCAGGGGTCATTTCGTAGAAAAAGAGGTGCAGGAGCTCATTAGCATAACTCATTTGCATAACTCATTTGCATATGCCACACCCCCTAACATACCGGAAGTGTGTCGGAAGGCCACACCCACCCCTCAGGCTCCACTCCACAGGTGAGAGAAACTGACCTGCTCTTCCGCCATTCCCTTCCCCATCCAATACTTTGTGCAATAAAAGTAAGCGTAAAGAACACACCCTCATTCTCTTCCTGCTCCCTTGAAACCACCAGGTTTCAAGGAGACTTGAGAGACCCAGGACATGTGCACCGCCCATCCCTTCCCCTTCCCCTCCCCACAACAAGACACCCTGTGAGGTAGGTGGGGCTGAGAGAGGTCTTTTGAGAACTGCTCATGAGAGAACAGCTCTGAGAGAACTTGTGACTGACCCGAGGTCACACCAGCAGCAGCATGTGGAGGAGTGGGGAATCAAACCCGGTTCTCCCAGATTAGAGTCCAACTCCTGACCACTACACCCAACTGATGGGGTGGAAGCTGCTGAAGGGTTGGTGAGATTTCTCCAGTACTTATGTGCCGTGTGCCCAGATAAAAAATGGTATACTTAGAAAATGTATATGCCACCTTGAGCAAGTCTCTGGAAAAGCAGCACACAGTCATAAAAGGAACAATGATAAAATTATCAATATTAAAAGAAAACACTAAAAACAATAAAGACCCTAGCAGGGCTTTCCCCGGGGCGCTGCGCCTCTGCACTGCTCGGGGAAGCTGAGGAGGGGGCGGGGCGTGGTCATGTGCCCGCCCCCTGGGCTCCTCACTCCCGGAGCTGCGCTCCTGTGCGCTCCCGCTCCAACGGACCCCTGATCGCCGACTTTCTGGGGGTGGGGACAAATCCTGCATGCAGCTCTTGATTCGGATCAGGCCACAAGGGGATGGGAATGGGGACCGGAGAGGGGAAGGGAAAGGAGTTTGTAAGTCGCTCTGAGACTCCGAGGGAAGGGTGGGGTATCAATCCAATCTCTTCTTCAACCCCTGCCTAGTTCTTGGCGTTTGAAACGGACTAAGTGCCTGTGCTGTGATCACAAAGGGGTAGGAGTGTTAAGTCTGTTGGAACAACATAAAGCAAAAAAAAAGAAATCTAGTGGGATGTTAAATTGATTCACAGAATCATAGAGTTGGGAGGGACTTCCAGGGTCATCTAGTCCAACCCCCTGTCCATCACCTCTCAGTCGTCTCATCTCCAGGTTATACACACCCAGCTCCCTCAACCTTTATTCATAGGACTCGGTCTCCAGACCCCTCACCCTCTTCATCGCTCTCCTCTGGGCATGTTCCAGCTTGTCTACATCCTCCTGAAACTGTGGTGCCCAAAACTGAACACAGTGCTCCAGGTGAGGTCTAACCAGAGCAGAGTAAAGCGATACCATCACTTCCAGTTTGGCGTAGTGGTTAAGTGTGTGGTCTCTAATCGGGGAGAACCGGGTTTGATTCCCCACTCCTCCACGTGCACCTGGCTGGATGACCTTGGGCAAGCCATAGTTCTGTCAGAGCTGTTCTTGAAAAAAAGAGCCATTTCTGTCAGAGCTCTCTCAGCCCCACCTACCTCCCAGGCTGTCTGTTGTGGGGAGGGGGAGGGAAAGGAATTTGTAAACCGCTCTGAGACTCCCTTGGAGAGTGAAGGGCGGGGTATAAATCCAATCTCCTCTTCTTCTTCTTCTTCGTGATCTGAACATTTTATTTATTTATAACCCACATTCCCCCCCCCTCCCCGTGGGAATCCAAAATAGCTTACTTCATTCTCCTCTGCCCCATTTTAACCTCACAATGACCCGGCAAGGTAGGGTTAGGCTGAGAGGGTGTGACCGGCCCACGGTCACTTGGCAAGCTTCCACGACAGAGTGGGGATTCGAACCCGGGTCTCCCAGATACAAAGTCCAACCCGTTAACCATTCCACCACACTGGCTGCCATAAATGTTGTTAATCTTTAAGGTGTTAACGGGATTTTTGTTTTGTTCTGCACTGACAGGTGCTTTAAAGCGGAAGAGATGGTTTTTTAAACCAGTCTGAGAGCCAGTTTGGTGTAGTGGTTAAGTGCACGGACTCTAATCTGGGAGAACCAGGTTTGAGTCCCCACTTCTCCACTTGCACCTGCTGGATGACCTTGGGCAAGCCGTAGTTCTGTCAGAGCAGTTCTCTCAAGGACAGTTGTCTCAGAGCTCTCTCAGCCCCACCTACCTCACAGGGTGTCTGTTGTGGGGAGGGGAAGGGAAAGGAGATTGTAAGCCGCTCTGAGACTCCAAGTGAAGGGCAGGGTATAAATCCAATCTCCTCCTCCTCCTCCTCTTCTTCTTCTCTTAAAGAACGCATCTTCCTCTGCCCCTTTGAAAGGCTAATAACAGTTGGGGGAGTTAGACCAAGATGGGTAGCCGTGTGAGTCTGTCTGTAGCCGCAGAAAAGAGCATGAATCCAGTAGAACTTTAAAGACTAACAACATTTGTCGCAGGGGAGAAGCTTTCACGGGTCACTGCTCCCTGCTTCAGATGGGAAGTTAGTGAGCCTGAATGAGCTCACGTCTCCAGTACGCCCCTGACCCAAGTTAGAGAAAATTGGGCATGGAGCAGGAGTCACTGGGCGTGTGTGGGGGGGGGCAGTTGTGAATTACCTGCATTGCACCGGGGGTTGGACTAGATGACCCCTGGAGGTCCCTTCCAAGTCTACAATTCTGTGATTTTCGATGATCCTACGGTCCCAGTTTGAGTTTTGCAAAGGGAGGGAGGCCTGCGACGGATGGAGATGTGGTATTTGTTGCACCTGTGCAGAGCGTGGTGTGGTCCCTGCTTCACAGAGGGAGCTCGGATCTAGACAACTTCCCTTAAAAGTAACATTTGGCTTCATTTTGACGTGGAGCCGCTGGCCATGAAACACAGAAGAGAAACCTGTGGTCATAAGGCACGGAATAGTGACGGTAGGGAACGACTGGGGTTTCAAAGTCTCTGAATCCGACGGGACCCATAAGTGGGTGCGGGGGTTTGGGTCCCTGTTCTGTAATGCTAGAACTGGGGGGTGGGGGGCTTGTCACCAAATCACTCTGATTGGCCAGAGTCTCAGGACAGAGAAAAGGCAGGACTCCTTCACTTAACGCATGATCAACTGCATGAGATTTGCTCTCAGAAGATGCAGTGACGGCGATTCCTCAAGGTGGCTTTTTGAAGGCTGCGGACAAATTCGTGGGTGAATCCAGGGCTTTTTTGGTAGAAAAAGCCCAGCAGGGACTCATTAGCACAATAGGCCACACCCAACAGCAGAAACTCATTAGCATATTAGGCCACACCCCTGACAGTGCAGCTCCCTCCCAGGATTGGCTTCCCATGGCGGCTTGCAAGGTGCCTGGGGAACCCAGGGCGGGGGGCGGCCATAGGCATGGCCAACTCAGAAGCTAGCCGGAACTCCGTTCCTGTGCGTTCCTGCCCCATAATAGCCCTGGGTAAATCCATGCGTGGCTGTAAGTCGATACGGATAAATGGAACCTCCAGATCCAGAGGGAGTATACCTGTGAATACGTCTGGTGTTGTTGCCTTCCTGGTCTCCTCATAGGTTTCCCAAGGACGTCTGGCAATGTGGCTGAAGTTTGGTTGGTGTCCGCATCGCAGAACTCTCATGCCACCTGTAGGAGTATCTGTAAATATTTTGAGAAGACGAAGAGGAAGAAGAGGAGGAGGAGGAGGAGGAGGAGATTGGATACCCGGCCCTTCACTCGGAGTCTCAGAGCGGCTTACAATCTCCCTTCCCTTCCCCTCCCCACAACAGACACCCTGTGAGGTTGGTGGGGCTGAGAGAGCTCTGCGACAACTGTCCTTGAGAGAACAGCTGGGACAGAGCTATGGCTTGCCCAAGGTCATCCAGCAGATGCAAGTGGAGGAGTGGGGCTGAGAGAGCTCTTTCCAGAACTGCTCCTGAGAGAACAGCTCTGAAAGAACTTGTAACCTACCCAAGGTCACCCAGCCGGCTGCATGTGGAGAAGTGGGGAATCAGACCTCCCAGATTAGAGCCCGTGCACTTAACCACTACACCAAAGGAGAAAACGAGACGAGAGAATGGGGGGCTGTGGCTAGACCAGAAGTCCCCAACCATTTGAAGCCTGTGGGCACCTTTGGAATTCTCACACAATGTTGTGGGTGCCGTCGCAGAAATGTCTGCCGCGGGAGGCGGAGCCAGCCACAAAATGGTTGCCGTAGCTTCCCTTAACGCTCACAGTGAAGGTCCTCATGTCGTGACGGCGGCTGTTCCCAAAGCAGCCAATCAAATCTCCAGCGACCAATCAGAAGCCTTCCTGGGCAAAAGCCCCGCCTGGCCCCACCTACTTTCGATAAACACTGGGCAGACACCAGTTGTTCTCTGTCTCTCCACCTAACCTTCCTCTCAGGGTTGCTGTGAGGAGAGAGGAAGAGGAGGAAAGGGGAGGAGGAGATTGGATTTATACCCTGTCCTTCACTACCCAAAGGAGTCTCAGAGCAGTTTACAATCTCCCAGGGGTCATTTTGTAGAAAAAGAGGTGCAGGAGCTCATTAGCATAACTCATTTGCATATGCCACACCCCCTAACATGCCGGAAGTGTGTCAGAAGGCAACACCCACCCCTCAGGCTCCCCTCCACAGGGGAGTGAAACTGACCTGCTCTTCCTCCGTTCCCTTCCCCATCCAATACTTTGTGCAATAAAAATAAGTGTCAAGAACACACCCTCATTCTCTTCCTGCTCCCTTGAAACCACCAGGTTTCAAGTAGACTTGAGATACCCAGGACATGTGCACCACCCATCCCTTCCCCTTCCCCTCCCCACAACAAGACACCCTGTGAGGTAGGTGGGGCTGAGAGAGGTCTTTTGAGAACTGCTCATGAGAGAACAGCTCTGAGAGGACTTGTGACTGGCCCAAGGTCACACCAGCAGCTGCATGTGGAGGAGTGGGGAATCAAACCCGGTTCTCCCAGATTAGAGTCCAACTCCTGACCACTACACCAAACTGATGGGGGGGAAGCTGCTGAAGGGTTGGTGAAATTTCTCCAGTACTTATGTGCCATGTGCCCAGATAAAAAATGGTATACTTAGAAAAAGTATATGCCACCTTGAGCAAGTCTCTGGAAAAGCAGCACACAGTCATAAAAGGAACAATGATAAAATTATCAATATTAAAACAAAACATTAAAATCAATAAAGACCCTAGCAGGGCCTTCCCCGGGGCACTGCGCCTCTGCACTGCTTGGGGAAGCCGAGGAGGGGGCGAGGCTTGGTCATGTGCCCGCCCCCTGGGCTCCTCACTCCCGGAGCTGCGCTCCTGTGCGCTCCTGCTCCAACGGATCCCTGCAATCTCCTTTCCCTTCCCCTCCCCACAAGAGAAGAAGAAGAAGAAGAGTTGCTGCTTATACCCCACCTTTCTCTACCTGAAGGAGTCTCAAAGTGGCTTACAATCGCCTTACAATCTCCTTCCCCTTCCCCTCCCCACAACAGACACCCGGGGAGGCAGGCGGGGCTGAGAGAGCTCTCTCGAGGGCTGCCCTTGAGAGAACAGCTCTGAGAGAACTTGGGACTGACCCAAGGTCACCCCAGCAGCTGCCCGTGGAGGAGTGGGGAATCAGACCCGGTTCTCCCAGATCAGAGTCCGCCTCTTTTAGCAACGACACCCTGCTGGCTTGGATCGTGGCTCCTCTCCAGGGGCGCCTTGAAGAGTTAGCGTAATACAGAGAAATCCCCATCGATCCTGCCCCTTAAAAACCGATTTTGAAAACGCCAGAAGCGGGATAAAAACCAAGCACCTCCCACCCTTAGTTTTACAGCAACAGCTCCGTGGAGAGATGCACGACCAACTGCAGTCGACATCCACAGTCGTGCAGCAGGGCTCATCTAGCACGCTGCCTTCTCCCTTGCACAGAGCCAGCAAAGTCCGGACTTTTGTTGTTGCAGCGGGTGGGAAGGAGCTGCCCTGATTACCCACATGGGAAAGGTGCAAGAGGTGAGGCTACGCAGTGGCCCCGAATGACTCAGCGGCCGTCCAGCCCAGCTGTGGAGCCAGGAAGCCCGGGATTCATTTCCTAATAAACAGGCAGAGATTCCCTTTTATAGGCTGGTGGCTTCCACAGGGCCCGGCTCAGAACCCGTCTCATCCCAGCATCCGAAATAGATCTCTGCCGAAAGCAGCTGAGGAGGCGGACTGGAGCTGGTCGGGGTGAAGCTGTAATTTGGGGCAAAAACCGAGCAAATAGGTGAAAGAAGTTGGGTCACAAAAATGAGAAGCACACATACTGAATGGGGTGTGTGCGCACTTCTGGGTGTGTGAACAAGATCTTGGGGTACGGGTGGACCGTGGGTTTCATGGGAGCCGTCAGTGTGATGCAGCGGCAAAAAAGGCAAATGTGATCTTGGGGTATACCGACAGAGGCATAGCGTGAAAATCGCAAGGTGTCATAGTCCCGCTGTACAGGGCATTGGTCAGGCCGCCCCTGGAGTCTTGTGGGCAGTTCTGGAGGACTCCCTTCAAAAGAGATGTGGACAGAATGGAGCAGGTGCAGAGGAGAGCGACTGGGATGATGGGGGGGGTGGACACCAAGAAGCCCCACGAGGAGGAAAGGCCGAGGGACTTGGGAAGGCTCAGTCTGGAGAAGAGGCAGTGGAGGGGGGACAGCATGGCTCTCTTGAAGTAGCAGAAGGGCTGTCACTTAGAGGAGGGCAGGGAGCTGTTCCCTTTGGCAGCAGAGGAGAGGACTCGCAAGAAGGGGTTGAAATTCAGGGCGGGAAGGAACCAGCTGGATCTTAGGGGAAACTTTTTTACAGTCAGAGTTTACAACAGTGGCATCAGCCGCTTGGGGAACGTAAGAACATAAGAGAAGCCCATGTTGGATCAGGCCAGTGGCCCATCCAGTCCAACACTCTGTGTCACACAGTGGCCAAAAACACCGGGTGCCCTCAGGAGGTCCAGCAGTGGGGCCGGGACACTAGAAGCCCTCCCACTGTTGCCCCCTCCCCCCCAAGCACCAAGAAGACAGAGCATCACTTGCCCCAGACAGAGAGTTCCTAGCTATACCTTGTGGCTAAGAGCCACTGATGGACCTCTGCTCCAGATGTTTATCCAGTTCCCTCTTGAAGCCGTCCGTGCTTGTAGCCGCCGCCACCTCCTGCGGCAGTGAATTCCACGTGTTCATCACTCTTTGGGTGAAGAAGGACTTCCTTTCATCCGTTCTAACCCGACTGCTCAGCAATTTCACGGAGTGCCCCCGAGTTCTTGTCTGGTGAGAAAGGGAGAAAAGGACTTCTTTCTCGACCTGCTCTATCCCACGCATCATCTTATAAACCTCGATCGTGTCACCCCTCAGGCGTCGTCTCTCCAAGCTAAAGAGCCCCGAGCGCTTCAACCTTTCTTCGTAGGGAAAGTGTTCCATCCCCTTAAACATTTTAGTTGCCCTTTTCTGCACTTTTCCCAATGCTATAATATCCTTTTTTTGAGGTGCGGCGACCAGAACTGTACACAGTACTCCAAATGAGGTTTGCCCCATCGATTTATACAGGGGCATTACGATGCTGGCTGATCTGTTTTCAGTTCCCCCAATTTGTTTTCAGCCCCTCCTCCCTGGCCATCTTGAAGCAGCGGCTGGACAAAGCCTTGCCAGGGATGCTCTGGGCTGATCCTGCCTCGAGCAGGGGGTTGGACTAGAGGGCCGGTAGGGTCCCTTCTGACTCTGGGATTCTATCGTTCTAAGTCCAAGCCGCCAAAGCAAGTCTGTTTGTCCCGAAAGAGGTGTGAATTTGAGCATGAGCCAAAAGCAAAAATCAGACGTGTGACCAACCGGGACAGATAATTCAGCCTTCCTATGATCTACTGCGGGCCCTGTTAGAATTTTCGGTCTCGAGAAACTGCTGGAGATTTGGAGATTTCTTAGAACTTGCAGGCCACAGCCAGTAGCCGTGAATCCCCTCGAGAAAAGAACAGGCTCTTTGCGTTCCCATTGAAAAGCCTCCATTTTTTTTCTCAAAGCAAACAGAACCCACCCTTAAAAGAGCCTGGGATATTTACAGAACACAGAGCAACGGGGGAGGGGGTGCTCTTTCCCAGTCTCCCCAGTAAAGCCCAGTGGCCGGAATGTTTTTTAAGACTCTCACGGCTTTCTGTTGGGGCCTGGGACGGATTAGACATGCTGAGAACAGAATGCTCCCCACCCACCCTTTCTCCCACCTGGGACTTTCGCTCACAGCTGCAGCGCGCCAGCAGCATCGTAAATCAAAACCCGGTGGGGGGGGGGAGAGTTGGGGGATAGGTTAGGGATCCTTCAAGACCAAGGGTGCTGAGTTCTGGCACTTGGAGGGAGGAATGCTCCTTCTGTTTCTGTGTAGGGAACAGCCGTTCCACTCCCATGCACAGCTCGTGTGAGTCGGCTCGATCCTGGGTGTCTTTTACTCCAGGGTAAAAGGAGAGAGAGAGAGAGAGAGGAGAAGAGATTGGATTTATACCTCACCCTTCTCTTCCTGAAGGAGTCTCAGAGTGGCTTGCAATCTCCTTTCCCTTCCCCTCCCCACAACAGACACCCTGGGAGGTAGGTGGGGCTGAGAGAGCTCTTTTAAGGACTGCTCCTGAGACGACAGCTCTGAGAGAACTTGTGACTGGCCCAAGGTCACACCAGAAGCTGCATGTGGAGGAGTGGGGAATCAAACCCGGCTCTCCCAGATTAGAGTCCGCCGCTCTTACCACTACATCACATGGCTGGGGTGTCAGTCTGGGAACAGAAATGATCATGCCAACCAATGTTCCCTCTAAGCTGAGTGAGTGTGAGCTAGCTCACCATTTTTTAGCCTCCGGCTCACCCTTTTTTTCCTCTTAGCTCAGGAAGGACGGCTCCAGAGCAAACTGCTTTATACAGGAACCAAACGGCTTGCTCGCGACTTTAATGCCAGCAGCTCACAAAGTAGAATTTTTGCTCACGAGATGCCACTGCCTAGAGGGAGCACTGCTGCCAACTTCCAGGTGGGGCCTGGAAATCTCCTGGAATTACAACTGATCTCCCGACAATAGAGTTCCCCTGGGATACATGGCTCCTTCGGAGGGTGAACCTGATGGCATTATATCCCACTCAGGTCCCTTCGCCCCCAAAACCCTGTCCTCCCCAAGCTGTACCCCACACATCCCCAGGAATTTCCCATCCCAGAGTTGGCAACCCGGAAATGATGTCACATTCCCCCTATTTCTTCTCCTTCTCCTGGAATCAAGATGGAATTATTCAGGAGGGCTTTTTTACACAGATGATCAGGGCGGAACCCCGACCTGGATGGCCCAGGACAGCCCAATCTTGTCAGATCTCAGAAGCTAAGCAGGGACAACCCTGGTTGGTATTTGGATGGGAGACCACCAAGCAATGCTCCTTCTAAGCCGTGGAGTCTTGTGAGCAAACATTCTGCTTGGTGAGCTACTGGCATGAAAGTTGTGAGCGAGCGATTTGGCTGCTGCATCAACTAGTGTGCTCTGGAGCAGTGTTTCCTCTAAGCTGAGTGAGTGTCAGCTAGCTCACCGTTTTTTAGCCTCCGGCTCACACATTTTTCTCTCCGCTCAGGAAGGAGGGCCCCAGTGCAAACTAATCGATGCAGCAGCCAAATTGCTCGCTCCCTTCAGGCCCGTAGCTCACAAAGTAGAATTTTTGCCCACAAGACTCCACAGCTTAGTCTGGAGCCATCCTTCCTGAAGTCAGACAAAAAGGCGTGAGCGGGAGGCTAAGAAACTGTGGGCTAGCTCACACTCACTCAGCTTAGAGGGAACACTGCCACCAAGGGAGTTCGAAGTCGCTATGCAGAGGCAGGCAAGGGCAAACCACCTCTGAACGTCTCTCGCCTTGCAAGCCCTATGGGGTTGCCGTAAAAGATTCGGTACTGAAATGAAATGGTTTGAAAAGAAGCTTGGATAAAGGTGGAGTGACCGCGTGCCGTGCAACTGTGGAGAGGACATTCTGCCTGATGCGGCGAGCACGCTCCTGATGGGTCGCTTCTGCATCATTAAACATGCTGAGTTTAAATGCTTGGGCGTTGTTTTCCGGCTTTTCTGCAATCCAAACCCTGATGGAGGGGAATGCCAAGTTACTGCTGACTTACGGTGACCCCCGTACAGTTTTCAAGGAAAGAGACGTTCAGAGGTGGGGTTTTTTTGCCATTGCCTGCCTCTGTGTCGCAACCCTGGTATTCCTTGGAGATCTCCCATCCAAATTCCCCAGAGAGCACTGAGGTCGGGGTCACAGAACCGCCTGGCCCTTCCACGGCCGAAAGACGCTCGATTGGCCTCTACCAGTTTGGTGTCGTGGTTAAGTGCGCGGACTCTAATCTGGGAGAACCGGGTTTGATTCCCCACTCCTCCACTTGCACCTGCTGGATGGCCTTGGGCAAGCCATAGCTCTGTACCAGCTGTTCTCTCAAGGACAGCTTGGGAAAGAACTCTCTCAGCCCCACCCACCTCCCAGGGTGTCTGTTGTGGGGAGGGGAAGGGAAAAGGAGTTTGTAAGCCACTCTGAAACTCCCTTGGGGAGTGGAGGGCGGGGTATAAATCCAATCTCTTATTCTTCTTCTTCTACCAGGGCCAGGGCCTTTTCAGTGGTGGCTCTACGCTGGTGGAAGGAGCTCCCAGAAGACATCAGGACCCTGCAGAACCTCTTACAGTTCCACAGCGCCTGTGAAACAGAGCTCTTCCACCAGGCCTTTGATTAGGAGCAGCTACCGATAACATATATCACTCAATAACATCAATAGCAACTAAGGCCTGTGATATGTTGGACACTACCTGCCGTCGCACTTTATGATTATACCATCGTGGTCCAGTAAGTTATATTCGTTGCCAGCACTTTATCCGCACTTATTAGCTTTTTATTTAGGATTACGATCTGTTACTGTAATGAGTTTTATTGAATAATTATTTGGTTTTAATGTATGAGTTTTATTGATTAATATTCTGGTTTAATGTATTTATCCTCTGATGTGAGCCGCCCTGAGCTTGCTTCGGCCGGAAGGGCGGGATAGAAGCCGAATGAATGAATGAATGAATAAATAAATACTAGCCCGACCCTCATTCATTCATTCATTCATTCATTCATTCATTCATTCCATTTATATCCTGCCCTCCCCACAAGCAGGCTCGGGGGCAGCTCACCTTAGGCCGTACAAAATACTATAAAATACACATAAAATCATTTAAAACAATCAGATAAAGCAGAAAGCGCTAGTGATAGTTCCAGACAGTTTCCAGTTCTGTGATCTTCTTAACGTCACAAGATGGAATAACTCGATTTCAGAGCTGGGCCAGGCTTATAACCACGGTTTCGTGGTTTGGTGTAGTGGTTAAGTGCGCGGACTCTAATCTGGGAGAACCGAGTTTGATTCCCCACTCCTCCACTTGCACCTGGGTGGATGACCTTGGGCAAGCCATAGCTCTGTACCAGCTGTTCCCTCAAGGACAGCTTGGGAAAGAGCTCTCTCAGCCCCACCTACCTCCCAGGGTGTCTGTTGTGGGGAGGGGAAGGGAAAAGAGTTTGTAAGCCGCTCTGAGACTCCAAGTGAGTGAAGGGCGGGGTATAAATCCAATCTCCTCCTCCTCCTCCTCCTCTTCTTCTTCTTCTTCTTCTTCTTGGTGGTAGTGGTGAGGGTGGCTCCTTAGTTGAAAGCCTGGCGGAAGAGCTCCGTCTTGCAGGCCCCGTGGAACTGTAAAAGATCCCGCAGGGCCCTGATCTCTTCCGGGACCTCATTCCACCAGTACAGAGCTGCCACTGAGAAGGCCCTGGCCGTGATGGCGACGAGCCTGGCATCCTTGGGGCCCAGGGTGGGTCAGTCGATTTTGTGACCCCGACTGTAGTGCTCTCTGGGGTATATATGGGGAAAGGCAGTCCCTCAGGTATGTTGGGTCCTGGCCACATAAAGCTTTAAAGGTGAGTACCAGCGCCTTGAAAGAATTTGGTACGCTATTGGCAGCCAGTGCAGTGTCTTCAGCGCCGGCCAGATATGCCCCCATGTACGGCGACCCATCAGCAGCCTGGCCATGGCGTTCTGCACTAGCTGCAGAATGGATGCCGCAAGGGCAGCCCCATATAGAGAGCGTTACAGTAGTCTAGTCTCGAGGTGACCATCGCATGGATCACTGTAGCCAGGTCCTCGCGGTCGAGGAAGGGAACCAACTGCTGAATCAGCCGAAGATGGTAGAAGGCCGACTTGCTTAGTTTTTGAGATCCCTTCCAGCTTAGCTTAGCTTCCGAGATCCCGTCCAGCTCTACGATCCCTTCAGAAGTCCCTTCCAACTCTGTGATTCGATGATCTGATGACACTGGAATTCCGGGAATATGCTTTCGTGTGCCACGCTGGACTCATACTTTGTTCTGTTGCTTCAGACCAACACGGCGAGCCACTTGCGTCCATTTTGATCAGACTGGGTGAGCCTTCCTGGTCCAAACGCTAGGCATCGTTTCTTGGAGGTCTCACCCTGTGGGTTGCGTTGATTTACTCTGCATAATCCTCCTTGAGTCTCAGAGAGAAAGGTGGACTATGGGAGATTCTGCATTGGCTTTTCCCTCCGTTGCTTTACCAAACCCACCTCGGAACAGAAATTCCCCTCTGTATTGTGAGCCGCTTTCACTTTCTTTGCTCATTGGGTTTCATGGCACCCTCTGTACTGCGTGCCGCTTTCACTTTCTTTGCCCATCAGGTTTTATGGTACCCTCTGCAACGCATGCTGCTGGGAGCCAGTTTGGTGTCGTGGTTAAGTGCGCGGACTCTAATCTGGGAGAACGGGGTTTGATTCCCCACTCCTCCACTTGCACCTGGCTGGATGACCTTGGGCAAGCCACAGCTCTGTACCAGCTGTTCCCTCAAGGACAGCTTGGGAAAGAGCTCTCTCAGCCCCACCTACCTCCCAGGGTGTCTGTTGTGGGGAGGGGAAGGGAAAAGGAGTTTGTAAGCCGCTCTGAGACTCACTTGGGTAGTGAAGGGCGGGTATAAATCCAATCTCTTCTTCTTCTTCTTTCACTTTCTTTGAGCATCAGGTTTTATGGTACCCTCTGCACTGCATGCCGCTTTCACTTTCTTTGATCATCGGGTTTTATGGTACCCTCTGCAAAGATTCATGGCCATTCAGAAGAAGAAGAAGAAGAGATTGGATTTATACCCCGCCCTCCACTCCCCAAGGGAGTCTCAGAGCGGCTTACAAACTCCTTTTCAGGGGTGTCTTCGCAGTCTGTACGGTGTTGCCCCTGGGTATTTGACTGTGGTTTTGAGCTGCACCCTTTCCTCAGTGTTGAGAAAATGTGGGGCGAATGCCAGACGCAGAATCCCCCTATAAATAATGCAAATACAGTAAATGGTGCACTTTGAACACCGCTGCAGCCCCCCCGTGGCTCCTACACATTTGCATGACTCTTCAGTGGGCGCTCTGTCCAAAGCCCCCCACATTTTCTCCATCCTCCCCTCTCTCTCTCTCTCTCTCCGTCCTCCCCCCCCCCTTTCTCTGTCTTGCTGCTCTTGGAAAGTCTTGGAATGGCTCTTGGCTGCTTTCTCTGAGACAGGAAGGTGTCCCCAAGTCTCAGGAAGGAAAAACACTCTGTGCTGAACCCATAAAGGCGGTCTCCGTGGGGCCAGGCCTGGCCGGACTCCAAGCCTGACATCACCTGGGAACTCGAACCCGGACCACAGCTGCATTCGTCCCCCCCCCCCCCCCCCCAGCTCTAGTGGTGTTTGCAGCATTCTTTTTATAGCTCTCTCTCCTCCCAAATATTTCAAGCGCTCAAAAACGTTTAACCCCCAAAGACCTAGGAGAGTCCGGATGGGAAAGGGGAATGAAGATAGATCGGCTCCTTCCCGAGGAAGCCAAAAGGGCAGACGTATCCTTTACCTACGCATGCCCCCCCCCCCCAATTCATTATATGGGGAAATGTGCCCGGTATTTATTCATCAGCAGCGTTTGACAAAGAACCGAATTCCAGTAGACTGGGGGCGGTAGGCTGTATGGATGGCCCGGGCTAGCCCAATCTCATCAGCTCTCAGAAGCTAAGCAGAGTCAGCCTTGGTTAGTACTTGGATGGGAGACCACCAAAGGAAGTCCAGGGTTGCTACGCAGAGGCAGGCAAGGGCAATCCACCTCTATCTGTCTGCCCTGACCTGGATGGCCCATGCTAGCCTGATCTCATGAGATCTGGGAAGCTAAGAGCTCTGCCCTAGTACTTGGATGGGAGACCACCAAGGAAGTCCAGGGTCGCTACGCAGAGGCAGGCAAGGGCAAACACCACCTCTGTCCATCTGCCCTGACCTGGATGCTCCAGGCTAACCCAATCTCATCAGATCTCGGAAGCTAAGCAGGGTCAGCCCTGGTTAGTACTTGGAGGGGAAACCATCAAGGAAGTCCAGGGTTGCTACGCAGAGGCAGGCAAGGGCAAACACCACCTCTGTTCATCTCTTGCCTTGGAACCAGGGGTCCTTTCGTAGAAAAAGAGGTGCAGGAGCTCATTAGCATAACTCATTAGCATATGCCACGTCCCCTGACATCACCAGAAGTGTGTCAAAAAGGGAATGTCAGTTTCAGCCCCATTATACCCTATGGGCCATTGAAATCAATGGCAAAAACTCATAGGGTATATGAGGGGCTGGAGGAAAGGCGGTTTGAGGGAGAGGCTCCAAACTTGCAGGGTAGCTGCTGGGGCCTCTCCTCGAAATGCCCACTAAGTTTTAAGAAGATTGGACTATGGGGTCCAATTCTATGGCCCCTCAAACAGATTGTCCCATCCCCTCCATTGTTCTCTATGGAGGGAAAAAATGTTAACTTTTTTCCTACCATAGAGAACAATGGAGGGAATGGGGGCAACCTGTTTGGGGGCCTGTAGAATTGGACCCCCTGGTCCAATCTTCTTGAAACTTGGTGGGTATTTGGGGGAGAGGTCCCAGCAGCTACCCTGCAAGTTTGGAGCCTCTCCCTCAAACCCCCTTCCCTCCAGTGGCTTTTAAAGTTGCCACCGAATTTCGGCAGCAATTCGGCGGCGAGCTGAATCAGATTAGAGAATCTAATTCAGCCCCTGGCGGCCCTACTGGCCAGTCCTGAGTTGGCGGAGCTTTGCTCCGCCTCGCTCCGGCCCCAACAGACCCCTGCTTGGAACCACTACAGGGTTATCATGACTTAGCTGTAATTTGATGGCACTTTACACCCACACAGACTGTATTTCCTCTGGGTGTTCTCTAATCCTGTCTTTTAGTAGGATCTCTGTCGGTCTGTTCCTTTTCCGTTTGGGCTGCAAGCCGCAGATTATCACTGTATTAATCAAGTGAAACTTTAGTTGGTCAAATAGGAGGGGCCAATAGACTTTTCTTGCCTTGCAATTTTCCTCTTACTCACACACACACCGCCCCAAGATTCTTCCCTACAGGCTTTTCTGTGGCAAGTTGTTGCTGCAGTTCTTAGCTGCCCAATTTTTGCCCTGTCCTACACACAGAATTGCTTGTGTGTTGTGGCTGTCATGGTTTCGCCTTCAAGCTTTCCCTGTGTTTTCCAGGCCACGTCTGGAAAAAATCAACAACAGGGGGGAAATGTGGGAAAACAGAACAGGAGCGCAAACAATATGTTGTCTAAGGGGAAGGACCCAATGTAGTTCTGAAACCAAGCAAAAACTTGGGGGTGGAAAAGCCCCCAAATGACACCACTTTGTGAATGCTGATAACCAACACCTCTAATTCCCAGTTTGACCAAATCTGCGGATGCTTAAATCCAGAAACTGGGGCCACGACTAGACTAGACAGACTTGAAAAAGGCCCCAGGTTTGCAGAAAAACTGGAAATATGAAAAAAAAAATACACGGGGGGTTAAAATAATAGAAGAGCACCTGTAGCTTTAAGAAACAAATGCTCTCAGTGGCTGCTGCTAGGCAACCACAAGAATATTTCCAGCCTTTAAGCCTTGGTTTCTGTCAGTAAAAAGTCAGGGGGGATATGGTACTTTCCAGGCTTGTAGGGGTGAATATTAGTAATCTCCCTAGTGCCTCCAGTTTAGGTATCAAAGAAGAAGAAGAAGAGATTGAATTTATACCCTGCCCTTCACTCGGAGTCTCAGAGCAGCTTACAAACTCCTTTCCCTTCCAGTCCCAACAACAGACACCCTGTGAAGTAGGTGGGGCTGAGAGAGCTCTTTTTAGATCTGTCCTTGAGAAAACAGTTCTGACAAAACTATGGTTTACCCAAGGTCATCCAGCAGCTGCAGATGGAGGAGTGGGGACTCAAACCTGGTTCTCCCAGATTAGAGTCAGTGCACTTAACCACTACACCAAACTGGCTCTAAGGCTGCGGTCAGACATACTAAATAATCCATTTTCAATCCATTTTCAGTGCACTTAACAACTGGATTTTACTGTGTGAACTAAGTGCATTGAAAGTGGATTGGTGGATTATTTAGTGTGTGTGACTGCAGCCATACTTTATTTCTGACATTTCCTGCACAAGCATCAGTTCTAATTGGGGAAGGCATATTTTAATTAATGGAAAGCACAAGGACTTTTTTTTTTTAAGCTCCTCTGTTTGGAAACCTCCAAAGAAGGAGAGCCCACCACCTCCCGAGGAAGCCTGTTCCACTGAGCAACCCACTCTAACTGTCAGGAAGTTCTTCCTAATGTTTAGCCCAAAACTCTTCTGATTTGATTTCAACCCGTTGGTTCTGGTCCGACCTTCTGGGGCAACAGAAAACAACTCCGCCCCATCCTCTACAGGACAGCCCTTCAAGTACTTGAAGATGGTTATCACATCACCTCTCAGTCGTCTCCTCTCCGGGCTGAACAGACCCAGTAGATCCAGTTCACATTCAGGTGGCAGTCAAAAGAAGAGAAAGGAGACAAGAGGGACCTGCAGAGACGTGTGTCTCCATGGAAGGCCATGTGCAGAGAGGGGGAGGACAAAGTGCACAGAGAGGGAGGAGGGATCAGAGGGCAGCTCCCGGGCTGAGACAAAAAGAGACCCCGCATTCAAAGAGATAACACCTGTGCACCCTTAGTGATATAGCACCCCCCGCACGCGCCATGTCCAGGCATGCTGAGTCGCTCACTCCAACGCAGAGGTGGTTTGCCCTTGCCTGCCTCCACATCACAGCCCTGGACTTCCTTGGCGGGCTCCCATCCAAATTCTAGCCAGGGCTGACCCTGCTTCACTTTCAAGATCAAGCGAGACCAGGCTAGCCTGAGCCATCCAGGCCAGGATATATTCTAACCCAGGGGTCATTTCGTAGAAAAAGAGGTGCAGGGAGCTCATTAGCATAACTCATTTGCATAACTCATTTGCATATGCCACACCCCCTAACATACCGGAAGTGTGTCAGAAGGCAACACCCACCCCTCAGGCTCCACTCCACAGGGGAGTGAAACTGACCTGCTCTTCCTCCATTCCCTTCCCCATCCAGTACTTTGTGCAATAAAAATAAGCGTCAAGAACACACCCTCATTCTCTTCCTGCTCCCTTGAAACCACCAGGTTTCAAGTAGACTTGAGAGACCCAGGACATGTGCACCACCCATCCCTTCCCCTTCCCCTCCCCACAACAAGACACCCTGTGAGGTAGGTGGGGCTGAGAGAGGTCTTTTGAGAACTGCTCATGAGAGAACAGCTCTGAGAGAACTTGTGACTGGCCCAAGGTCACACCAGCAGCGGCATGTGGAGGAGTGAGGAATCAAACCCGGTTCTCCCAGATTAGAGTCCAACTCCTGACCACTACACCAAACTGACGGGGTGGAAGCTGCTGAAGGGCTGGTGAAATTTCTCCAGTACTTATGTGCCATGTGCCCAGATAAAAAATGGTATACTTAGAAAATGTACATGCCACCTTGAGCAAGTCTCTGGAAAAGCAGCACACAGTCATAAACGGAACAATGATAACATTATCAATATTAAAACAAAACATTAAAAACAATAAAGACCCTAGCAGGGCTTTCCCCGGGGCGCTGCGCCTCTGCACTGCTCGGGGAAGCCGAGGAGGGGGCGGGGCTTGGTCATGTGCCCGCCCCCTGGGCTCCTCACTCCCGGAGCTGCGCTCCTGTGCGCTCCCGCTCCAACGGACCCCTGAATAAATATAAATAAATATAAATATGAATGCAGAAAAGCTGCAAGAGTCTCTCTTACCAGCGGCATTTAGTTTGCCAGTCCTCTCCTTTCTTAGACTCATTTGGCCATGTTGATCAATACTATTTGTCACCTTGAGACTGGACTACTGTAACATGCTGTACGTTGGGATGCCCTTGAAGACAGCCCAGGAATCAGGGGCTGGCCGCTGGGAACAAATCTTCCCTACTATCTTTATTTTCCCCCTAATCACCCCCCCCCCCCAATATAGAAAGTTGCTACAGAGCGGACTTAAGAATCAGAGACCTGCTGTTTTGAAGCTGTGGTCATGTGGCCTGAAGCTTATGAAGTGTGGTCCTGTGGTCATTGATAAGGTACACTGATGGAGGAGCTTCCCAGGATGTTTGGAGGTTATCAGATATTTTGCAGATATAAAGGTAAAAAAGGGTAAAAGTTTCCCTTGCTCGAAAGCCAGTCGAATCTGACTCTAGGGGGCGGTGCTCATCTCCGTTTCCAAGCTGAAGAGCCAGCGCTGTCCAAAGATTTCTCCATGGTCACGTGGCCGGCATGACTAAACACTGAGGCACACGGAGCGGGTGGTACCTATTTATCTATTTGCAGTTTCTTGCTTTCGAACTGCTAGGTCGGCAGGAGCTCCGGCCAGAGACGGGAACTCATTCTGTCATGCAGCACTCGGGTCTCGAAATGCTGAGCTACTGACCTTCCGGTCCGCCACTCAGTGTCTTAACCTCTCAGCCACCGCGGCCCCATTTTGCAGACATACTGCCTTTGAATACAGAGGCTCTGTTCAGTTCCTGTGGCTAATGGCTGTTGACAGACACATTTGCAAATCTGTCAAATCTTTTTTTTTTTAAATGAAAACTACCAGGCATTGCAACATCCCGTAGCTGAAATATACACTAAACCAATAAATCATATAACAGAATAATGCAAAAATATCAATTTAATGCAACAAAGAGGAGTCCAAGAATCAACAAAGTATCCGGTAAGTATATTCGTTTCTGGCAATCTTCATCAGGCGAGGACCATCATTTGACTTCACGAATGACTAGTGCAGGGGTAGGCAAACTTGCTCAGCGTAAGAGCCACCTAGAACAGGGGTGGCCAAACTTGCTTAACGTAAGAGCCGCATAGAATAAACACCAGATGTTTGAGAGCCACAAGACATGAACAAATATGACCTGCTTTTATTGGAAAAGAAGCAGATTTGCTTTTTATTAACATTAAATGAGACTGCCAAAAATAATAACAAAAGGGGTAAAAGCAGATATTGATAATGATGTTAATTTGTCCAATGATATTTGTTTGCTAATGATATTTCGCTTCCCCAGCCGCCCTGCCGGGAGCCACATAATATATGTGAAAGAGCCGCATGCGGCTCCCGAGCCACAGTTTGCCCACCCCTGGACTAGTGGAACAACATCCAAGAAAACAATCCTTTAAGGTTCAGACTAATCCAACAATATCAATGTTTCGTACTGGAAGCATACACAGAGTACGCGTACAAGGTTATACATAGCTAAGCAACTAAATTGCATTCAATTGATATTTTTTAATGAAATTTTTAAGTGTTGCATTAAATCGATATTTTTGCATTATTCTGTTATATGATTTATTGGTTTGGTGTCTATTTCAGCTATAAGTTTCTTTTGCTCTTGACCTATCACATAGCTGTTCTGCCTATTGCTTGATTGCAGTATCCCGCGGCATAGATTTCTGCAAGTTCTGGCATTTTTGAGACTTTCAAATAAAATCGCCAGTGCTTCAGTCGAGTAGACTATTGAAAACCTCCTGTGTGGGTCAGATCTCATAGGACTGCCAGCCTCAAGGTGGGGCCTGGATATCTCCCAGAATTACAGCTGGTCGGAGAGCAGTTCCCTTGGAGAAACCGCCCACTTTGGAGGGTGGACACTATGGCCTGATATACCGCTGCGGTCTTCCCAAACCCCACCCTCCCCAGGCTCTATCCTGGAGGGAGCATGGCTAAGTTTGGTGTCGTGGTTAAGTGCGCGGACTCTAATCTGGGAGAACCGGGTTTGATTCCCCACTTCTCCACTTGCACCTGGCTGGATGACCTTGGGCAAGCCATAGCTCTGTGCCAGCTGTTCCCTCAAGGACAGCTTGGGAAAGAGCTCTCTCGGCCCCACCTACCTCACAGGGTGTCTGTTGTGGGGAGGGGAAGGGAAAAGGAGTTTGTAAGCTGGTCTGAGACTCCTTTGGGTAAATCCAATCTCCTCCTCCTCTTCTTGCCAGTTTGGTGTAGTGGTTAAGTGCGCGGACTCTAATCTGGGAGAACCGGGTTTGATTCCCCACTCCTCCACTTGCACCTGGCTGGATGACCTTGGGCAAGCCATAGCTCTGTGCCAGCTGTTCCCTCAAGGACAGCTTGGGAAAGAGCTCTCTCGGCCCCACCTACCTCACAGGGTGTCTGTTGTGGGGAGGGGAAGGGAAAAGGAGTTTGTAAGCTGGTCTGAGACTCCTTTGGGTAAATCCAATCTCCTCCTCCTCTTCTTGCCAGTTTGGTGTAGTGGTTAAGTGCGCGGACTCTAATCTGGGAGAACCGGGTTTGATTCCCCACTCCTCCACTTGCACCTGGCTGGATGACCTTGGGCAAGCCATAGCTCTGTGCCAGCTGTTCCCTCAAGGACAGCTTGGGAAAGAGCTCTCTCGGCCCCACCTACCTCACAGGGTGTCTGTTGTGGGGAGGGGAAGGGAAAGGAGTTTGTAAGCTGGTCTGAGACTCCTTTGGGTAAATCCAATCTCCTCCTCCTCTTCTTGCCAGTTTGGTGTAGTGGTTAAGTGCGCGGACTCTAATCTGGGAGAACCGGGTTTGATTCCCCACTCCTCCACTTGCACCTGGCTGGATGACCTTGGCCAAGCCATAGCTCTGTGCCAGCTGTTCCCTCAAGGACAGCTTGGGAAAGAGCTCTCTCAGCCCCACCTACCTCACAGGGTGTCTGTTGTGGGGAGGGGAAGGGAAAAGGAGTTTGTAAGCCGCTCTGAGACTCCCTTGGGGAGTGAAGGGCGGGATATAAATCCAATCTCTTCTTCTTCTTCTTCTTCTTCTAAGTGTCTGAGCATCTGCTTGGCATTCAGGAAGTCCCAGGTTCAGTCCCCGGCATCTCCAGTTAAAAGATGACCGGGCAGTAGGTGACGTGAAAGACCATTCTTTGCCTAAAACCCTGGAGAGCGGCTGCCAGTCTGAGTAGACAAGACTGACCTTGATGGACAGAGGGTCTGATTCAGTAGAAGGCCGCTTTGTGTGTAAAGGTAAAGGTTCCCCTTGCTCGGAAGCCAGTCGAATCCGACTCTAGGGTTGCGGTGCTCATCTCCGTTTCCAAGCCGAAGAGCCAGCGCTGTCCGAAGACCTCTCTGTGGTCACGTGGCCGGCATGACTAGATGCCGAGGTGCACGAAACGCTGTTCCTTCCCACCGAAGCGGTGCCTATTTCTCTCCTTGCAATTTCTTGCTTTCAGCTGCTAGGTTAACAGGAGCTGGGGCCAGAGACGGAAGCTCACTCCATCACGCGGCACTCGGGTCTCGAACTGTCGAATAACCGACCTTCCGGTCTGCAGTTCAGTGTCTTAACCACTTGAGCCGCCGCGCAAAACCCAAGCTTCATGTGTTCACACCCTCCCCCAAATCTCCAGGAAGTTCTCAGCTCAGTTGATAACCCTAGCCAGATGTGCTCCCGCTAAGGTCACATATCACTCGCTTCTGGTTCAGAGGCATGAGGGTGATTGCATCATCCCTGGGTCCACTATATAGGATGGTAATCTCAGCAGTTTGTGATTTGACTATTTCACTTGATGGAAGTGACACACATCCGGACGAATGGGACATTTGATACCAGGTCTGTTGCCTGTTTAAAAACCCTTTGGGGAAAGACTTTTAGGCGAAATTAATTCTGCATTATATTTACTTTTAACTCTAATAATTAGGATTACTTCATTTTTATCTAAATTAATTTGGAGAATTTGCACCGCTACCACAGGCTCGTTTTACTAGTTGTAGCACATACATAGCATTTGGAGAGCCAGTTTGGTGTCGTGGTGAAGTGCGCGGACTCTAATCTGGGAGAGCCGGGTTCGATTCCCCACTCCTCCACTTGCACCTGCTGGATGACCCTGGGCAAGCCATAGCTCTGTACCAGCTGTTCTCTCAAGGACAGTTGTCTAAGAGCTCTCTCGGCCCCACCTACCTCACAGGGTGTCTGTTGTGGGGAGGGGAAGGGAAAGGAGTTTGTAAGCTGCTCTGAGACTCCGAGGGAGTGAAGGGCGGGATATAAATCCAATCTCTTCTTCTTCTTCTTCATTTAAAGTAATCCCAACATAAATTTCTTTCTATTTCTTATAAAATGTATTATTACATATTTTTATTGTTTACACAAAAGTAATCTGGCTTTTTTCTCTCCCCCCCCCCTACAATTTCAGAAAGCAACACCTGGTCTCATTTATATATGTATATACAAAATTCTGAATGCATGTATTTTTGGATGTGTGTCACTGTATAATAAGGATTATTGACCCCTGAGGAAGGCCCATAGGGGCTGAAACGTGTAATGGTCCTTAGGTCAAAAGTTTTATCCATTAGTTTGATATGTACTGCAATCAGTTCCTAATGAACTAAATTTTAATTGTCTGATACTTGGACTGTCTCTTTTAACTTTATTATGTTTTATTTATGTGTACACCCTAATAAATGTCTATATTTTTCATCATAATTATTTTGTTAGCTTGACCCTTTTGATTCACAGCTATTTTTTGGGTTGAGTCTCCCCCCCTTTTTTCCACTTTTTGTCAGAGGCATCCCTGCCCTGCCCCGGATAGCCCAGGCTAGCCCGATTTCATCAGATCTCGGAAGCTAAGCAGGGTCAGCCTTAGCTGGTATTTGGAAGGGCGACCTCCAAGGAATACCAAGGTCATGACGCAGAGGCAGGCAATGGCAAAACACCTCTGAAACAATTCTTGCCTTAAAAAAACAAGGCTCGCTCGCCACCTAGTGGTGCATAACACTAAAAGAGCTAGAACTTCTGGCTGCTGGACACTCTTAGGATCTCCTGGCTATTCTATACACAATGCCGTACGAATATTATTATTATTAGAGGCATCCCTCGGGAAACCTCTTAGATGCAGCAGAAAGGAGAAAGTATGTCTGAAATGCAAGCCCGGCCACACGCTTTTCTTTACCGGCTGTTTTTCCGCTCGCTCCCCCCTCCTCCAGGGCTGTGTCGGCCTCCTCTTTCCCGCCCCACTCCTCTCAATCCCCAGAAGGGACAGGGTGTGAAACCGACCGCTGGGGTGAACAGCAGGTTAATTTCCAGCCGGAGCTTCCCTCCGAAAACAATAGGACAATACCAGGCCGGGGGCTGCATGCGTAAACCAGCCCCAAGGAGGGGAAGTTGTAATCTTTGTATTTAGCACTCCGTAAATTAGAAGCAGTGGAGGAAAGACAAACGGGGGAGGCCATTAGAGTGCCGGTTGGCCCAATTCCTCTGCTGAGCTGTTCAGAGAAGTCCCCCGGGGGCGACTCAGCCTCTGCTGGAAGGTCACCTGGACTCCAGTTCTTGAAAACAGCCAACGCCTGCCTGCAGAACCAAGAAAAAAAGGCAGGGTCTTCAGCCCTGTGCACCCACCCGAGAGTCCAGGGGCTTGACCTCTGCGTGATCTTTTCCCTTCTTCCTGGTTGGCCACCCTTGGAAAGCAGGAGCTCGGTGGAAAGAGCATTGAATGGTCCTTCAGACCACTGGCGTAGTCATGGTGCAGAACAGTCTAGCCGTCAACGTGTCCAAATAGGATCGGGGAAACCCAGGCTTGGATCCCTGCTCGTGCCGCGGAAGCTTGCTGGGGGACCTTGGGCCAGTCACACGCCCGCAGACCAACTCCGGGTGACTAGGATTTGGGAGACTCGGGTTCGAATCCCTGCTCTGTTGGGGAAGCTCACGGGGTGACCTGCAGCCCAGCATCTTAACCTCTGAGCCACCGCGGCCCAGTGGCTAGGTAGCTCATAAAAACGAACCTTCTGAGTTTTGATCTGGATTTTCAGGGAGCGATTTGTTAAGGTCCCTTTCCTGACCAGGGATAAGAAAAAAAAAATGGAGTAAGTCGAAATGGTGTGCGTGTGTGTGTTCAGTGTTGTCAAGTCTTGCTGGATAGGCGGGATAAAAATGTAATAAATAAATAATAAATAAATAAATAAGTCGCTTTGGACTTGTGGCAACCCTATGAATTAATTCCTGTCAGAACATCTTCTCGTTGGCAGCCTCGTTCGGGTCTTGCAAACTGAAGGCCCTGTCTTCCTGGACTGAGTCCATCCATCTCATGTTGGGTCTTTCTCTTTTCCTGCTGCCTTCAAGTTTTCCTAGCATGATTGTCTTTTCCAGTGCCTCCTGTCTTCTCATGATGTGACCAAAGTACAAGAACCTCACTTTAGTTATCCTAGCTTCTCGGGAGAGTTCAGGCTTAATTTGATCTAGAACCCACTGATCTGTCTTTTTGGCAGCCCAGGGTATCCGTAAAACTCTCCTCCAACACCACATTGCAACGGTCTTCCTGTCAGCTTTCTTCATTGTCCAGATTTCACACCCATACATAGAAGAAGAAGAAGAAGAAGAAAGAGCCGGAGAGACAGGAGGAGGAGGAGATTGGATTTATACCCTGCCCTTCACTTGGAGTCTCAGAGCGGCTTACAAACTCCTTTCCCTTCCCCTCCCCACAGCAGACACCCTGTGAGCTTGGTGGGGCTGAGAGAGCTCTTTCAAGGACTGCACTTGAGAGAACAGCTCTGCAAGAACTTGTGACTGGTCACACCGTCAGCTGCCTGTGGAGGAGTGGGGAATCCAACCCGGTTCTCCCAGATTAGAGTCCGCGCACTTAACCACTACACCAGACTGGCACATAGTAGTGGAGAATACCATGGCATGAATTA
Source organism: Lepidodactylus listeri (assembly GCA_029233225.1). NCBI lineage: Eukaryota > Metazoa > Chordata > Lepidosauria > Squamata > Gekkonidae > Lepidodactylus > Lepidodactylus listeri. The sequence continues at coordinate 7,127,774 of JARCFY010000002.1, forward strand.
ATTTGACCTCGGTCGCCAGCGACACATCCTGACGCTTAATAATCTTTTCTAGCTCCTTCACAACTGCCCTTCCCAGTCTCAGTCTCCTTCTGATTTTGCCCAAACCCAAGCTGACTGTATTTTAAATTTTGCTGCTTGAATTCTGTCAGCCTGAATGCTCTCTCTAAGCTGTGGAGTCTTGTGAGCAAAAATCCTACTTTGTGAGCTACTGACATTAAAGTTGGGAGCGAGCGATTTGGCTGCTGCATCAATTAGTTTGCTCTGGAGCCATCCTTCCTGAGCTAGGACAAAAACGTGTGAGTCAGAGGCTAAAAAACAGTGAGTCAGCTCACACTAAGGCTGAGGACAGACTGGCAATCTAAAGCGGAGGCAAAGCGGAGGGAACTGGAGCGGGGGAAAAACCCCACGGAGCTGGCCGTTCACACTGGCCAGAGCAATGCGGATCAGCGGCGATACGGAGCGTTCAGACTGCCACAGAGCGTTCAGAATGCTGCGTAGCCGGTGCGCGCGGCTTGCGCGCGCCGCTGCGCTTTTTTTTGTTTTCTGTTGATGTTTTTCGCATGTGCGCACTGTTTAGAAGCGGGAGGCATGCGGAGGAAGGCCCCTGAACACCGGGAAAAACCGGTGTCCTGTTAAAGCGAAAGGAAAGCGACTGGGAGACGGGTAAGCACGCAACGGAGCCGACGGACAGATGCGCATGTCTGAATGTGCTCCTTTCTTCCGTTTGCGAACCGTGCCTGCCCCGCTTTACATTGCCAGTCTGTCCTCGGCCCAAGTCAGCTTAGAGGGAAGGCTGGTGAGGATCTTAATTTTTTGACCTTTGGAAAGTTAATGTGCAGGAGAATTGGAAAATCTGAGTCCTCGGCTCTGTCCCTGCCTCCCATGAAGACCAAACACCCAAGAAAAAACTCACAAGAGAGAAGCAAAGGAGTTTATAGAAAGGCAGTGAGATTCGCAAACACAAGCGCTAGCCTCCAGAATTTCAGTGATAAGAGAGCTGTCATTTTATGCGGTGTGAAGCTGTGCAACAAACAGGAGGGGAAACAGCCAAGCAGCAACTGAGCACTGCAGAGCCTGGAGAAAACTGTGAAACCGGTTATGATTCATTACATTTCTACCCACCTTGCTTATACCATGCAAATCCAGGGCGCAGGACAGACTGGCAGAATGAAGGCAAGGGAAGCAGGGCAAAAAGACCCGGGCCGAGTTATCGTGGGGCTTTCCAGTCGCACTGATTGGACTGATGCGTGACCATACCGGGGAGGAGGCGGAATGGAGCGTTCGCACTGCACATGGCTCAGTTGTGCATGGCTTTGGTCCATCTCACTGACCTGTGCATAAGCACATGGGTGCATAGATGCATAGGTGCAGCTTTAACACCATGCGCTGGAAGCGTCCCCGTGGGCGGTTATGCCGACATTACCGGCGCCACTTGATTGCGGCTTATTTGCGTCCACACTTCCAGGAAGGAGGATCGATGCGCACCCAAACGGCTTGCCCCAGCTTTCACCGGGTACTTTTTAAAAGCGGGATCAAAACGCTTCAGGATGAGGTGAACACGGGACGGGAACGCAGGTGTGGCTGTGTGAACCGGCCTACTTAATCCTCTTGAGAAACGTGCCTATATCAGGACAAACTGCCAGTCTGAACTCAGCCCTGGGCTGTTATCACTGTTAAGTCCCGGCCGTTAAACTGCGCACATGGTCGACCACACATGTGGCCAGGAGAAGCCGCCGAGCTCCACTCTGAGGACAGTAGATCCGGAGGACCCCAGTCGGGGACCAGTGGGGAAGCCCACAATCTGTTGGGAGACCTCCTATAGGTGGCAGGGGCATGTAAATAGCCAATCACGGGTGTTGGGTGTGTGCATGGGTGTGGTCACGAAGGGGAATATAAGCAGACCTGCGAGTCCGGGTAATCATCCTTATCTCCAGGGGTCATTTTGTAGAAAAAGAGGTGCAGGAGCTCATTACCATAACTCATTTGCATAACTCATTTGCATATGCCACACCCCCTAACATACCGGAAGTGTGTCAGAAGGCAACACCCCCCCCCCTCAGGCTCCACTCCACAGGTGAGTGAAACTGACCTGCTCTTCCTCCCTTCCCTTCCCCATCCAATACTTTGTGCAATAAAAATAAGCGTAAAGAACACACCCTCATTCTCTTCCTGCTCCCTTGAAACCACCCGGTTTCAAGTAGACTTGAGATACCCAGGACATGTGCACCACCCATCCCTTCCCCTTCCCCTCCCCACAACAAGACACCCTGTGAGGTAGGTGGGGCTGAGAGAGGTCTTTTGAGAACTGCTCATGAGAGAACAACTCTGAGAGAACTTGTGACTGGCCCAAGGTCACCCCAGCAGCTGCATGTGGAGGAGTGGGGAATCAAACCCGGTTCTCCCAGACTGGAGTCCAACTCCTGACCACTACACCAAACTGATAAGGTGGAAGCTGCTGAAGGGTTGGTGAAATTTCTCCAGTACTTATGTGCCATGTGCCCAGATAAAAAATGGTCTACTAAGAAAATTTTTATGCCACCTTGAGCAAGTCTCTGGAAAAGCAGCACACAGTCATAAAAGGAACAATGATAAAATTATCAATATTAAAACAAAACATTAAAAACAATAAAGACCCTAGCAGGGCTTTCCCCGGGGCGCTGCGCCTCTGCACTGCTCGGGGAAGCCGAGGAGGGGGCGGGGCTTGGTCATGTGCCCGCCCCCTGGGCTCCTCACTCCCGGAGCTGCGCTCCTGTGCGCTCCCGCTCCAACGGACCCCTGCTTATCTCCCAATTCAGTTTTTATTCATTTTTCATTTACAACATAAGTTTTACATGCACAGAATAGGCTTATTCCTAGGTTCTTATCGGAAGGCTGATTTATTTATTTATTTGATTCAATTTCTAGGCCGCTCTCCCTGCACAGCAGGCTCAGAGCGGCTTACAAGATTTTGTGATCCAAGTTCACAGTAAAACAATTAAAACATTACAACCTTCATCATTAAAAACAATACAGTTATGAAAGGGCTCAATACTAACGATGGCGTACAGTCTAACGTTGGGTGCACACAGGGTCGTCAGTGACTAGATGGTAATACAGGTGGTACGTTGGTATTTACTGATGGTGAGGGGAGGATACGGAGGTGGCGCCCTCTGTTCATAAGCCTGGTGGAAGAGCTCCGTCTTGCAGGCCCTGAGGAACTGCATCAGGTCCCGCAGGGCCCTGATCTCTTCTGGGAGCTCATTCCACCAGCGAGGGGCCGCCACCAAAAAAGCCCTCTCCCTAGTGGCAGCGAGCCTGGCTTCTCTCGGGCCAGGTACGGCCAGGCGATGTTGGGCCCCAGACCGAAGTGCTCTCTGGGGTATGTACAGGGAAAGGTGGTCCCTTAGGTAGGTCGGACCCAGGCCATTTAGGGCTTTAAAGGCAAGCACCAGCACCTTGAAGCGAATTCGGTACACCACTGGTAGCCAGTGCAGTGCCTCCAGCGCCGGTCGTATGTGCTCCCGTCTAGGAAGACACATCAGCAACCTTGCTGCGGCATTCTGCACCAGCTGAAGCTTCCGGATTTGCAGCAAGGGCAGCCCCATGTAGAGAGCGTTACAATAGTCTCGCCTCGAGGTGACCGTTGCATGGATCACTGTGCCCAGGTCCACGCGGTCCAGGAAGGGAACCAGCTGCCGTACCAGCCTCAGGTGGTAAAAGGCCGATTTGGCAGTGGCCGCTACCTGGGCCTGCATTGACAAGGAGGGATCCAGGAGCACTCCCAAGCTCCTAACCACCGGTGAAGGCACCAACGGTGCCCCGTCGTAGGTCGGGAGCGGGAGCCCTGCCCATGGCCCACCCCGACCCAGGCATAGGACCTCCGTCTTCGCCGGGTTCAGCTTCAGCCTGCTCAGCCTGAGCCATCCAGCCCCAGCGTGCAATGCCCGGTCCAAATCGTCCAGTCCCGAGCCAGACCGGCCACCCAACATCAGATAGAGCTGGTGTCATCAGCGTACTGGTGACAGCCCAGCCCAGCCCCGCCCTCCGGACAATCTGAGCAAGGGGGTGCCTGTAGATGTTAAAAAGCATATAGATGTTAAAAGGCAGAACATTTCAAATTCATACATTTTGTGATTCTGCTTTCTGAGTGTTACCATAAGTGCAGGTTATTTAATACATCCGGTATTGTTTCTTTAAAGGTTAGATATACAATAATGGGTGACCCTATACTTGTAATGACATTTTGTTCACCTATAGATTTTTTGTTTTGTTTTACAGTGTCTGAGATTTTTTCCCATTCTGTAAATGTTCCAGATTTTCTTGTACCCAGGGGTCATTTCGTGGAAAAAGAGGTGCAGGAGCTCATTAGCACAACTCCTTTGCATATGCCATACCCCCTAACATGCCGGAAGGGTGTCAGAAGGCCACACCCACCCCTCAGGCTCCACTCCACGGGTGAGTGAAACTGACCTGCTCTTCCTCCATTCCCTTCCCCGTCCAATACTTTGTGCAATAAAAATAAGCGTCAAGAACACACCCTCATTCTCTTCCTGCTCCCTTGAAACCACCAGGTTTCAAGTAGACTTGAGATACCCAGGACATGTGCACCACCCATCCCTTCCCCTTCCCCTCCCCACAACAAGACACCCTGTGAGGTAGGTGGGGCTGAGAGAGGTCTTTGGAGAACTGCTCATGAGAGAACAGCTCTGAGAGAACTTGTGACTGGCCCAAGGTCACCCCAGCAGCTGCAGGTGGAGGAGTGGGGAATCAAACCCGGTTCTCCCAGATTAGAGTCCAACTCCCGACCACTACATCAAACTGATGGGGTGGAAGCTGCTGAAGGGTTGGTGAAATTTCTCCAGTACTTATGTGCCATGTGCCCAGATAAAAAATGGTATACTAAGACAATTCATATGCCACCTTGGGCAAGTCTCTGGAAAAGCAGCACACAGCCATAAAAGGAACAATGATAAAATTATCAATATTAAAACAAAACATTAAAAACAATAAAGACCCTGGCAGGGCTTTCCCCGGGGCGCTGCGCCTCTGCACTGCTCGGGGAAGCTGAGGAGGGGGCGGGGCTTGGTCATGTGCCCGCCCCCTGGGCTCCTCCCTCCCGGAGCTGCGCTCCTGTGCGCTCCCGCTCCAACGGACCCCTGCTTGTACCAGAGGTTTATTGTTGAAATATTTTTAGATTTCCATGTTGCTGCTATTGCTGTTTTGGCTGCAGATTTTAGAGTAGCGACGCTTATTCTTTGCGCTGTGAGGTAGTGTGCTTCTCAGTCCCACCAACATGAAATTAGGCAAACTCCGGAGCCTGATGGAAGACAGGAGGGCCTGGCGTAATGTGGTCTATGGGGTTGCGAAGACTCGGACTTGACTGTGCGACTGGACAGCTGCACCACCACCACTGTCTTGTCAGTTAAGCAGGGGAAGGGCCGAGGGACACCATTCCTGGGCTTGGGCGTAGGGCACCGGTTGGCTTAAGCCATCCATAATGTGACTGGCTCAAGGTCGCCCAGCCAAGCTTCCGTGGCACTGGAGAAATGATTAGGGGCTGTGGTCTATACCCTACCGTGTATCGCTTGCTGAAAGTACGGTCCTACGAAGTAATTTCTGTATTGTTCAATGTGTCGTGTAAATGGCGATGCTTTAGAGAGCCGGCGCGGCATAGTGATTAAGAGCAACAGATTCTAATCTGGAGAACTGGGTTCGATCCCACACTGCTCCACAGGAAGCCAGCTGGGCGGCCTTGGGTCAGTCACAGCTTCTTTCCGAGCGCTCTCTGCCCAAAAAATAAATCCGGCTCGCCACCTAGTGGTGCATAACAGTACAAGAGCTAGAATTCCAGACTGCCGGATTTTCTTAGGATCTTCTGGCTATACCACACACAGTGCCATATGATAATTATTATTAATTACCTCTGCTTTGTTTAAATTCTATTTGCTAGATTTCTGGCTCGTTCCAGACTTCCACAATCCTAATCCGATTGCACTGCTCATGGAATGCTCTGTCCTGTTGAGGGTTTTGACTTCCTCTGTGTAAGCTGCTTTGTGTCCCAGCAAGAAAGTGGACTATAAATAACGACCTAACATAAATAAGAACGGGGATTCAAACTCGTTTCTCCCAGATTCTATTTGGCCATTCTAACCATATTGACTAATTAGGACACTTTCACATGTGCTGAATAATTCACTTTGAATGCACTTACGCTATTGCTTCCAAGTGGATTTTGCTGTTTCACGCAGTAAAATCCAGTTGCAAACTGGGGGAGGAGAAAAGATTGGATTTATATCCCGCCCTTCACTACCCGAAGGAGTCTCAGAGCAGCTAACAATCGCCTTTCCCTTCCCCTCCCCACAACAGACACCCTGGGAGGTAGGTGGGGCTGAGAGAGCTCTCTCGAGGACTGCTCTTGAGAGAACAGCTCTGCGAGAACTTGTGACTGACCCAAGGTCACACCAGCCACTACACGTGGAGGAATGGGGAATTAAACCCGGTTCTCCAGATCAGAGTCCGCCGCTCTTATCAATTACACCAAACTGGTTCCAAGTGCATTGGAAGTGGATTGTTGAAAGTGCATTATTCCGCATATCTGAAAGTGCCTTAAGAGACTGGTGGCCGCTCAGCTTCGCTCATTGGAGCAGGGCCTTCTGCAGGCTCTCTCCATTGTGGCTCCCGCCCTGTGGAATGGCCTGACCGTGGGGGTCAGAAAATCCCACAGCAAGGAGGCAACATCAGTGGAAAGCCTCGGCCTCTCTGCCCTGTTGCTGTCCCTCCAGAGGAACTGGTCGGCCACTGTGTGAGATGGGATGCTGGACTAGATGGACCACTGGTCTGACCCAGCAGGGCTCTTCTGATGTTCTTATGAAGGCCTTGGCCTCTATGCCCTGTTGTTGACCCTCCAGAGGAACTGGTTGGCCACTGTGTGAGACAGGATGCTGGACTAGATGGACCACTGGTCTGGTCCAGCAGGGCTCTTCTGATGTTCTTATGAAGGCCTCGGCCTCTGTGCCCTGTTGTTGGCCCTCCAGAGGAACTGGTTGGCCACTGTGTGAGACAGGATGCTGGACTGGATGGACCACTGGTCTGATCCAGCAGGGCTCTTCTGATGTTCTTATGAAAGCCTCAGCCTCTCTGCCCTGTTGTTGACCCTCCAGAGGAACTGGTTGGCCACTGTGTGAGACAGGATGCTGGACTGGATGGACCACTGGTCTGATCCAGCAGGGCTCTTCTGATGTTCTCCCAAAGGCCTTTGACTCTATAGCCTGTAGTTGGCCCTCCAGAGGAACGGGCTGGCCCCTGTGTGAGACAGGATGCTGGACTAGATGGACCACTGGTCTGATCCAGCAGGGATCTTATCGTCTTACGACTGTGGTCCATACTGCTGTGCTGTGTGTAGCTTATTGTGAGTAGGATCCTATTTCTGTAATTTCTGTACCGTTTAATGTGTCACATGAATACCTATGAAATGCTACTGGTCCTTCTGGCAGTTCGAGACTTCTAAAATCCTAATGCACTGGCTGAGAGCCAGTTTGATGTAGTGGTTAAGTGCGCGGACTCTAATATGGGAGAACCGGGTTTGATTCCCCACTCCTCCACTTGCAGCTGCTGGATGACCTTGGGCAAGCCATAGCTCTGAACCAGCTGTTCCCTCAAGGGCAGTTCTGTCAGAGCTCTCTCAGCCCCACCTACCTCGCAGGGTGTCTGCTGTGGGGAGGGGAAGGGAAAGGAGTTTGTAAGCCGCTCTGAGACTTCAAGTGAGTGAAGGGCGGGGTATAAATCCAAACTCTTTTTCTTCTTCTTCTATTGAATGTCCCATTTTGTTGACCGACTGATTCATAAGACTCCCTGTGTGTAACCTGTTCTGAGTGCCTGTGAGAAAGGTGAGCTAGAAATAATGTCAGTGAACGGAGATAAATACCCGTAGCATAGTGCTTGTGGGGGAAGATGCAAATGAACTGAAGGAACCGAAAGCCAACGTCAGCAAGAGGCGGGGATATAAGCCTAATAAATAAATAGATAAAGAAAGAAAGAAACGTCAGCTGTGCATGGGCGGCGCTCTGTATATAGAACCCAGAAATTAAATATAGAACCACGGTGGATTCGTGATGCATTGGTTCTGTTTCAGAAATACAACAAGGTGATTCACAACTCCAACGTCTGGGTAGAAGTGCAGATAAGGAGAATGCTGGATTGAGTGCCTTCTTCTTCTTCCTCCTCCTCCTCCTCAGGTTTCAGGTACAATTCCCGCCATCCCTACTTAAGAAGGACCGGTTAGGAGGTGATATGAAAGGCCTCAGCAAGAAGAAGATGAAACCTGGGTTTTGGCCACTGTGTGACCCAGAGTGTTGGACTGTGTGGGCTATTGGCCTGATCCAACATGGCTTCTCTTATGCTCTTATGGCTCGGGCAGGGATGCTCTGTATGCTTGGAGCTGGGGGGGGCAACAGTGGGAGGGCTTCTGGAGTTCTGGTCCCACTGGTGGACCTCCTGAGGGCATCTGGTATTTTTGGCAACTGTGTGACAACAGGGTGTTGGACTGGATGGGCCACTGGCCAGATCGAACATGGCCTCTCTTATGTTCTTAAATCAGTTCCCATGAAGAAAATGGCAGCTTTGGAAGGTGGACTGTGTGGCATTATACCCTACTGGGGTCATTCCCCAAACTCACTCCGCCCCAGGCTTTACCCTTGAATCTCCAGAAGTTTCCCAACCTGGAGGTAACAACCCTAGCAGCTAGGGTTGCCAGCTCAGAGTTGAGAAATACCTGGAAGTTTGGGGGTGGAGTTTGAGGAGGGTGGGATTTGGGGTAAGGAGGGCCCTCAGCATGGGGTTACGAGCTCTGGGTCAGGGAGAACCTGGGGATCTGGGCTGTGCAGCCTGGAGAGGGCAGGGGTCGGGAGGGACCGCTTCATGGTACAACGCCGCAGAGTCCACCTTCCAAAGCAGCCATTTTCTCCAGTGGCACTCATCTGCTTCCTCTGGAGAGAAGTCGTGATAGCGGGACTCTCCATCTGCCACCTGGGTGTTGTAACCCAAAATCTTCCATTCCGAAAGTGGGCTGCATCTCAGAGGCTCCGAAATCATGTAGAAGTTCCACCAATAAGAATTCCTAAACATTGCTCTTTTGAAAACAGTACAGCCCTGTAGTCGGGGCTATTTTGGGGCAGGAACGCACAGGAACGGAATTCCGGCTGGCTCCTGAGCTGGCCACACCCAGCAGGAACTCATTAGCATAATAGGCCACACCCAGCAGCAGAAGCTCATGCGGATTGGCTACATTAGGGGTATGTGGCCTCACAGGCAAATTAATTCCTGCTACAAAAAAAGCCCTGGGTTTTGACCACAAACAAGGTAAACAGAATAAGAAGCAAAGGTGGGTGTGGCTGGATGGCCACTCTTTTGGAAACATGGGGTGTGGCCTAATATGTTATGTTTTCAGTGATGTGGCCTAATATCAGGGGTCCGTTGAGGCCGGAGCGAGGCGGAGCAAAGCTCCGTCAGCTCAGGAGTGGCCACTAGGGCAGCCACAGGACGAATCAGATTCTCTGATCTGATTCGGCCCGCTGCCGAATTGCTGCCGAAATTCGGCGGCAAATTTAAAAGCGACTGGAGGGGAGGGGGTTTGAGGGAGAGACTCCAAACTTGCAGGGTAGCTGCTGGGGCCTCTTCTCGAAATACCCACCAAGTTTCAAGAAGTTTGGACCAGGGGATCCAATTCTACGGGCCCCCAAACAGGTTGCCCCCATTCCCTCCATTGTTCTCTATGGGAGGAAAAAAGTAACACTTTTTCCCAGCATAGAGAACAATGGAGGGGATGGGACAACCTGTTTGGGGGCCGGTAGAATTGGACCCCGTGGTCCAATCTTCTTGAAACTTGGTGGGTATTTCGAGGAGAGGCCCCAGCAGCTACCCTGCACGTTTGGAGCCTCTCCCTCAAACCTCCTTTCCTCCAGCCCCTCATATACCCTATGAGTTTTTGCCATTGATTTCAATGGCCCGTAGGGTATAATGGGGCTGAAACTGACATTCCCTTTCCGACACACTTCTGGTGATGTCAGGGGGCGTGCCATATGCTAATGAGTTATGCTAATGAGCTCCTGCACCTCTTTTTCTACAAAAGGACCCCTGCCTAATAAGCTAATGAGTTTCTGCTGTTGGGTGTGGCCTATTATGCGAGTTCCTGCTGGGCTTTTTCTACAAAAAAAAGCCCTGCCTGTAGTCAAATACAAAGTCAGCACCAATGAACTCACAACGTTTACAAAGGTACAGTTGCCAAATGACCAAATAGGATGTAAGTAAGCAGTCAAACTGTCGACTGAGGACGAAGAAGAAGAAGAAGAAGAGGTTGGATTTATACCCCGCCCTTCACTCACTTGGAGTCTCAGAGCGGCTTACAAAGTCCTTTCCCTTCCCCTCCCCACAACAGACACCCTGTGAGGTAGGTGGGGCTGAGAGAGCTCTGAGAGAATTGTCCTTGAGAGAACAGCTGTGCCAGAGCTATGGCTTGCCCAAGGTCATCCAGCAGGTGCAAGTGGAGGAGTGGGGAATCAAACCCGGTTCTCCCAGATTAGAGTCCGCGCACTTAACTACTACACCAAACTGGCTCTTACGGAACTCTTACGGAAACAAGGAAAACTATGCCAGGACCTTGTGTCGCTGTTACTGCTATCTCTGAATGTGATTGCTTTGAATGTGGTTATTGTAAACTTTGAATGTTATTATTCCCAGTTTTAGAGGATGTCTCAGCTATTGGTTAGTCTGATGGCTTAATCACATTCCACTTGGCAACTGTGCCTTTGTAAATTTTGTGAGTTCACTGGTACTGTGACTTTGTATTTGACTCCTTGTACTGTTTTCAATAGAGGGGCTGCAGTGGCTCGAGCGGTTAAGATGCTGAGCTGCTGACCGGAAGGTCAATAGTTCAGCCATTCGAGACCTGAGTGCCGCATGACGGAATGAGCTCCCGTCTCTGGCCCCAGCTCCTGCCGACCTAGCAGTTCGAAAGCAAGACATTGCAAGTAGAGAAATAGGTACCGCTTCAGTGGGCAGGTAACAGCGTTCCGTGCGCCTCGGGGTCTAGTCATGCCGGCCACATGACCATGGAGGAGTCTTCAGACAGCGCTGGCTCTCTGGCTTGGAAATGGAGATGAGCACTGCATCCCTAGAGTCGTATTTAACTGGCTTTCGAGCAAGGGTAGAAGAAGAGAAGAGATTGGATTTATACCCCGCCCTTCACTCACTTTGAGTCTCAGAGTGGCTTACAAACTCCTTTCCCTTCCCCTCCCCACAACAGACACCCTGTGAGGTAGGTGGGGCTGAGAGAGCTTTTTCCCAAGCTGTCCTTGAGAGAACAGCTGGTACAGAGCTATGGCTTGCCCAAGGTCATCCAGCCAGGTGCAAGTGGAGGAGTGGGGAATCAAACCCGGTTCTCCCAGATTAGAGTCCGCACACTTAACCACTACACCAGACTGGCTCTCTTTACCTTTACTGTTTTCAATAGAGCAATATTTGTGAATTCTTATTGATGGAACTTTTATATGATTTGGGGACCTCTGAGATGCAGCCCACTTTCGGAGTTTAATATTTTTGGTCACAGCAGCTCACGCACACCCATGTCCGTTGTTGTTTTTGCCACTTGGAGGTTGGCATCTGTGCCCGGGGCAAGTAATTGCGGTTGGCCGCAATATGATGGGCTGCTAATCGGTGCTCTTCCTCACTTTTTAGTTCTAACTCGATAAAGGTTATCTTTGGAAGAGCGGGACTGAAAGAATAGCTGAAAGCTAGGGTCGGGTCGAACAGAGAGTCCAAAATTCCACTCAGTCTTGGACGGGCCCAGTGGAAAACCTGAGATCCTCTTGCGTTTCACCTTGTTTTCCAGTCCGTGCACGAACCTCACCCACCCAGCTGACGGCAGCTTTCCTGGACTCTGCCTGCGTTCTCCCGGGGTCACTGGCGTTGGGTACAGGAGCAGACAATCTCTGGCAGGCGGTATCTGTCTCTCTCTATCTCTGTTCGATTTTCCTTGCATTGTACGGCTCCAGGTCCTCGAGGAAATCTTTGGGGCCTTCTTGTTGCCGGGTGGCCACTGGGGGGGAAACCCGGCCCCCTTCCCCCCATTGTCAAGAGTCCTGGCCGTATCCTCGGGCTAAAAATAGCCCTTGTTATCAAGTGATTGTTCTGACACCTAAACCGGAGTGTTGACGTGGGCCGAGGCTGGAGAAGCAGGTGGGGTCCCACAGAAAGCCCGTGGGGAGCCGGTCCTGGGAATTCGGCAGCCTGGCTTCTGCTCTTGGGCCTGAAAGAGGGCAGGCCCCAAAGGGACGGCTTCACGACCCTCTAAGGTCTGTGTATTCATTCATTTACGTTTCTAAAACATTTTTATGCCACCTCTCCACCCAATCAGGATCTACTAGGCGGCAAACAAAAAGCATTAAAACATTTAAGCAATTAAAAATACAGTTAGCGTTATAAAGGGATTCAGTCAAACACACACACTGTAGGGTTGCCAACTGGGTGTTGGAAAATACCTGGGGACTTTGGGGGTGGAGCCAGGAGGTAATGGGGTTTGGGGAGGGAAGGGGCCGCAGCATGGTAGAATGCCATAGAGTTCACCCTTCAAAGCAGCCATTTTCTCCAGGGGAGCTGATCTCAGTTGTAAAAGCGGGAGATCCCCAGGCCCCACCTGGAGGCTGGCAACCCTAACACACAGCCACAAGAAGGAGGGCCAACAACCAATGCTTCCTCTAAGCTGTGGAGTCTTGTGAGCAAAAATCCTACTTTGTGAGCTACTGGCATTAAAGTTGTGAGCAAGCGATTTGGAAGAAGGAGGAGGAGAAGAAGAAGGAGAAGAAGAAGAAAAGAAGAAGGAGAAGAAGCAGCAGCAGAAGAAGAAAAGTAGAAGAGGAGGAGGAAGAGAAGAAGAAGAAGAAAAGAAGAAGGAGAAGAAGCAGCAGCAGCAGAAGAAAAGTAGAAGAGGAGGAGGAGGAGGAGGAGAAGAAAAGAAGAAGGAGAAGAAGCAGCAGAAGAAAAGAAGTAGAGGAAGAGAAGAAGAAGAAGGAGAAGAAGAAGAAAAGAAGAAGGAGAAGAAGCAGCAGCAGAAGAAGAAAAGTAGAAGAGGAGGAGGAGGAGGAGAAGAAGAAAAGAAGTAGAGGAGGAGGAAGAGAAGAAGGAGAAGGAGAAGAAGAAGAAAAGAAGAAGGAGAAGAAGCAGCAGCAGCAGAAGAAAAGTAGAAGAGGAGGAAGAGGAGGAGAAGAAGAAGAAAAGAAATAGAGGAGGAAGAGAAGAAGAAGAAGAAAAGAAGTAGAAGAAAAAGAGAGAACTATATATATCTATATTAACATTTCTACTAGAATCAATATCTAATTCACCAAATTAGCTTATTCCAGTTTTATACAAGCATACGGTTAGAGTTATTTTAAAATATTCTTCCAACCATTTATAAAACCATAACCAGTTATTTTCAAAGATTTCCTCTCTTTTATCTGTTAACTTCAATGTTAAATTGTCCGTTTCTGCAGTCTCCAGTAATTTATATATTATTTCCTCCTTAGAAGGAATTTCTTCTCTTTTCCAGTACTTTGCATAAAGAAATCTAGTTGCAATTATTTCATGGATAATCAGATATTTATCTAATTTGTTAAAAGTTCCTGGAATCATATTCAACAAAAAAATTCTGGCACAAATGGTATGGTCAAATGCAATATATTTTGCAATATTTCATGAATCCAGGTCCAATATTTTTTTACACATTTACATGTCCACCACATACGAAAAAAGGAACCAACAGCTTGTTTACACTTCCAACATTCATTCAACATATTTGGATACCACTTTGCTAAGGTCTTGGGTGTCATATACCACCTATAAAACATCTTATAAATATTCCCCTTAACGCCATACATTCTTGTAAATTTTATATTTGTTTTCCATACTCTCAGCCATTGCTCTAATTGAATATTACGCCCTATATTTTGTGCCCATTTAATCATAGCAGTTTTTACTATTTCATCATGCATTCTCATTTCTAATAATAGTGTGTAAAAGGCTTTTATATATTTAACTTCATTTGCCAGCAATATTTTATCTAACCTATTTGATTTCTCAGCAAAACCAATTGGTTTATCTGTCGCATATCTAGAGTCAACTCTTTCCCGACAGCTTAGATTGATGCCTTGTCCTTGTAGTGTATCTTGCTATTTGAAAGAGTTATCTCTTTGTAAAAGTTCTTCATATCTCCAAAGTTGTTTTTTAGTAAAAACTGTGGGATATATGCAGGGGTCCTTTCGTAGGAAAAGAGGTACAGGAGCTCATTAGCATAACTCATTAGCATATGCCACGTCCCCTGACATCACCAGAAGTGTGTCAGAAAGGGAATGTCAGTTTCAGCCCCATTATACCCTATGGGCCATTGAAATCAATGGCAAAAACTCATAGGGTATATGAGGGGCTGGAGGAAAGGAGGTTTGAGGGAGAGGCTCCAAATTTGCAAGATAGCTGCTGGGGCCTCTCCTTGAAATACCCACTAAGTTTCAAGAAGATTGGACCAGGGGGTCCAATTCTACGGGTCCCCAAACAGGTTGTCCCATCCCCTCCATTGTTCTCTATGGAGGGAAAAATGTTAAGTTTTTTCCTCCCATAGAGAACAATGGAGGGAATGGGGCCAACCTGTTTGGGGGCCCATAGAATTGGACCCCCTGGTCCAATCTTCTTGAAACTTGGTGGGTATTTCGAGGAGAGGCCCCAGCAGCTACCCTGCAAGTTTGGAGCCTCTCCCTCAAACTCCCTCCCCTCCAGTGGCTTTTAAAGTTGCCACCAATTCGGCAGCAGGCTGAATCAGATTAGAGAATCTGATTCGGCCCGTGGCTGCCTTAGTGGCCACTCCTGAGCTGGCGGAGCTTTGCTCCACCTTGCTCCGGCCCCAACGGACCCCTGGATATATGAATGCCTGCTGTATATTACCTCAGTCATGGTGAGTCTTTCCAAAGCATTCCCATGAGCCTTTGGGAAACACGCAAAGGCATCGGCAGCCTACAGCCGGACCGGGCTAGCCGAAAGGGGGATTGTTGGAGATGTACTGAAAGTGCCACTCTTGAGCGCCCTTCTAGGCTCTCTTGCCCTGTGGAAGGGAACTCAAAAGGAATTTAAATACAAATGAAGGGGAAAAAAATAAGACGGACTATAAATGACTGTGGAGGCAGACGACTGCTCTTTCTTTTTTAATGATTTTTAATTGCCTCTAAAAATTACAGAAAAAGAAGAAGAAGAGATTGGATTTATACCTCGCCCTTCACTACCCAAGGGAGTCTCAGAGCGGCTTACAAATTCCTTTCCCTTCCCCTCCCCACAACAGACACACCTTGTGAGGTAGGTGGGGCTGAGAGAGCTCTGAGACAACCAGGGGTCATTTCGAGCAGGAGCTTGGGGGAGCACCCCCCCCCCCGCGGGGGAATGCCTGCTTGTGTCGCGGCTGCAGCAAAATGACCCCGTCCCCTGGAAAGGTCCTTGTTCCTCTGACCAGCCTTCTGAAGGCTTCAGCCACCACTGAAGCTATCCTCCCGGAATAGTGGTATTTCTGAGGCTTGGATTAGTAGCTGTCCTCTTTCTTTCTTTCTTTCTTTCTTTCTTTCTTTCTTTCTTTCTTTCTTTCTTTCTTTCTTTCTTTCTTTCTTTCTCTCTCTCTCTCTCTCTCTCTCTCTCTCTCTCTCTCTCTCTCTCTCCCCTTTCTTCCTTGCCTTCTGACATACTTCCGGTGATGTCAGGTGGTGTAGCATATGCAAATAAGTTATGCTAATGAGTTATGCTAATGAGCTCCTGCACCTCTTTTTCTACAAAATGACCCCCGGAGACAACTGTCCTTGAGAGAACAGCTGTGCCAGAACTATGGCTTGCCCAAGGTCATCTAGCAGGTGCAAGTGGAAGAGTTGGGAATCAAACCCGGTTCTCCCAAATCAAGAGTCCGCGCACTTAACCACGACACCAAACTGGCTCCTGAAATCAAAAGGGAGGGGATACTAACATCTATGGGAGAAAGAAAAACCCCCCACTAAAATCCCAAGTAGCAGTGGTCATGTTCGTAAACCTTTGCTTAAGCTATTGTTTTAATTGCGTCAGCCTAAATACAATGAAGCAAACCTTATACTGTATTAGTATCGTAGTAAAGCAGGTATTTTAACCAAAGAGAGTGTCCAAGAGTTCAGTTTCATTTACTAAAGATCAAGACATAGAAATGTCTAGCTTAAAATTAGTCTTTCTTATTTCTGAGAGTGTATCCTCGTCCGGTCTTGGGAGTTTTGGGGGCAGCTGCCCCAAGTTCGAATTCTGATTCTTCTCGATTGGATTCAGATGATGTCTTTTTTGCTTCCTGCGTCACTATGGTCTGTTGCCTTGTCATCCTCTGCTGGGCCTTCCGTCTTCTCAATTTCCTGTAGTTGCTCCAAAAATGCTTTAGCTTTTGCAACAGAGTCTATTCTAATTTTCTTATCTCTGTATTTGAAGGTGAGGCCTTCTGGTATAAGCCATCTGCAGGATGTGGAATTTTTTGTAGAAATACAATCAGGCTTCTGTATTGTCTCCTCCTCTTTCTAATCTCAAATGGAATGCCCTTTAATTTTTTTATTTCCTTGTCCTCGATTCTTAGGGTAGCCCCATTAGTCGCTTTGAGTATTTCGTCTCTAATTTATCTTTTGGAGAATTTCACAAAGACTTCACCAGGCAGATTGGTTTTTCTTGATATATACTGGATAGGTTCTATAGACCATATCCATTTCGCTTGTAGAAAATCCGCTTTTAAATCTGCAACTGGCCTCAAGGCATCGCTTAAGGTTTTTAAAAGATTTTCTCCATCATGCTCTGGGACACCTTGAAATCTCAGTACATAAGCTGATTTTTCCATTTGTAACTTCAATAGTTGATGTTCATCTGAGGTTCTCGATTTTTCCACAGTCTCCAGTTGTTTTTTGAGTTTAGTTGACTTGGCATCAATCTTCTTAAGTGATTCTGCTGTTTGCTCTGTTCGGCTCTTTGTTTCTTTTAGCTGTTTTTGCAGCGATTCGAAGTTGTTAGTCAGTGAAGTCATCTCGACCAGCAGAGGCCACAATGCCACTGCCAGCATATTGGGAAAGTCTGTAGCTGCTTCCGGCCTCGTGGTCGGGGCAGCCAGACTGGCATTTCCTGTAGGAGGTTTTGTTTTCGGGGCCATTTTTCTCCCAGCCATCTGTGTATTTATTTACTTTTTAGCAAAAGTTTCAAAAAGTTCTATGGCCTGCAAAGACGGGTAATCTTCACTTGGTTCCACTCTACTTTGGTCGAAAGGCGCTTTGCTTTCAGTCCCCTTAATTAATGGTTAGTTTTAAAGAGATTTTCTCTTTTCTCGGGGTGGGGGGTTCCCCTCTCGCTTTCGTTTAAGGGGCAGTTCACCTGGCCGCTTATCTGCGTTTCCGATGCATGACAACTCACGCTTCATCGAAGATATTCCGCTCAGGTAAGGAAAACCGCTTGACCAACTGCTCGCCTGTCTCAGTGTGTGTCCCTTGCGCCATTGCTGGTTCTCTGGCGGCAGGACCTTTGGAGCAAAGAGGAGCCTCGATCCCTTGGCAGTCAGCCTTGGGAGAGGCACCCCTCAAGCTCCATGGCTTGGAGCCCCCTACAAGGGCTCCATGGGGGTTGGAATCGTCCAAACCTGCTCCTGGCCATTGGGTCATGGAGCGCATCCCTCGGAGCACCAAAGGGACGCATCCACCATTCAGGGCACCAAAACCGGAAGTCGACTGCTGCTCTTTCTATAAGCAGAAGAAATCCTTGGGGCGACAGTGGAAGCCCCCTCCAACTTCATAGGATTGCCAATTCTAGATGGAGAAATTCTGCCAGAAATTAAGGGTGCCAGCCTCCAGGTGGGACCTGGGGATCCCCGGGAATTACAGCTCATCTCCAGACGAGATATCAGTTTTCCCCTGGAGAAAATGGATGCTTTGGAGGGTGGACTCTGTGGTATTGCACCCCACTGAGGTCCCTGTCTTCCCCAAGCTCCACCCCAAATTTCCAGGAGTTTCCCAACCTGGATCTAGCAACCCTACCCCCATCCCTCACCAGTGGCCAGGGGAGACCAGATTTAGGGGGTGAAGGCTGGGGAGGGCAGCATTCAGGGAGGAACCTCAGGGGTGGGTCTAATGCCATAGAGTCCACCCTCCACAGCAGCCATTTTATTCAGAGGAGCTGATCTCTATCGTCCGCAGATCAGCTGTAAACCTGGGAGGGTGACAATGCTGTCCCCAAGACACGAGGCTTAAATATATGTCCAAAAAAAGATAAAGTCTTTGCTAACACCAAGGATGGTAGATGTTAAGGTAGGTGCATCCAGGGCTCATTTCGTAGCAGGAGCTCCTTTGCATATTAGGCCACACACCCCTAATGTAGCCAATCCTCTAAGAGCTTACAGAGCTCTTCTTACAGGGGCTACTGTAAGCTCTTGGAGGACTGGCTACATCAGGGGTGTGTGGCCTAATATGCAAAGGAGCTCCTGCTACGAAATAAGCCCTGGGCACATCTAAAAAATAAATACATTTCTGTCCACTAACAACAGGCGTTTGTTTTAAAATATAGTTAAAAAAAAATAGCAGGAGTATGATCAAAGACCTGGAGACAAAGCCCTGTGAGGAAAGGCTGAGGGACTTGGGAATGTTTCGTCTGGAGAAGAGATGGCGGAGGGGGGACATGATTGCTCTCTTGAAGTATTGGAAAGGCTAGGAGAAGGTCAAGTGCCACCTTTTGAGACAAACAAAGGTTGCAGTCACACATGCGAGATAAAGTGTGCGGTGGGGGGGGAAGAGAGGCTATTTCCTGTGGAGGAATTTGACCTGCAGTTGCACGATCACACCTCCCTTTGAAGCTGTGGGTACAGTCCATCAGTATGTGATCTAGGGTTGCCAGGAGGACTCCTTGCCTGCCCGGGAGTCTTCTGCTGTGTGCGCTTCGCCTGCACGGCGCGATGATGTCACCCGGAAGTGATGTCATCGCGTCGGGCACGTTAGGGCGGGACCTCTGAAATCCGAGGGGAAACCATCGAGTTTTCCCTCGAATTACAGAGCGTCCCCCTCAAAACGTGCCCGATGTGACATCATTGCGCTGGGCACGTCGTGGCAGCCCAGCAATTTGGGGGCGGGGTTCCCCCGGCGGCCCAATCCAGGCCGGCGGGGAGCAGGCTGCTGGAGCGGGGGTTTCTCCACCCCCCCGGGCCAACTTGGGAACCCTAATGTGATCAGACGCAACTGTGGGTGAGTCAGGGTTTTTTTTGGTCTCATTTCCCCCCTATGCACTTCAGCGAGGGATCGATGAATCACACCTCCCCACTGAGCGCTCTCTATGGAGTTTGTCATAGGCGTAGACTACGGGGGGGGGGGCTTGAGGGCTTGAGCCACCCCTGACATTTCCCAGAGGGGACTGAGCCCCCTCGGAAAAATGTAGTGCCTGCCGCCATGCCTCCCCAGGCCCTTCTGAGGCCCGGCAGCCACTGCTGGCAGTGCCTCTCTCTCCCCCCCCACCCAGCCTGGCCACTCCTCCGTCCTTCCCTCTTTCTCTCCCTCCCTCTTTTCCAGGCGAAACGCCCAGTGTGGTGGTGTCACCCAGCTGGGCATTTCACCTGGAAAAGAGGGAGGGAGAGGGAAGAAGTGGCCAGGGCGGGGGGGGGGGGGGGAGAAAGGCACCGGCAGCAGTGGCTGGCAGGCCTCGGAAGGGCACAGGGAGGCACAGCGGTTTCCTGGGGGGGAACATCACCCCAGCGAGCGCGCGTGCAAAACGCACACACTAAAAAGCCCCCCCTGGAATTTACAAAACTCTACGCCCTGATCAGACCATCCCGACACCATGAAAGTGCACTGGAGCGATCAGTCATAGGAAAGTCCACCCACGGCCCATCGCAATCCATTTCCTACCGGATTTCCCCCTCATGTCTTTTAACTCCACTTCTGCGGAGGAGCAAAACGGGTTGCCGACGGCTGCGGGGCGCTTCCCAGATGTTGTTGTCTCATCGCTCCCTTTAAATCCGCCCGGCATTCGCACCTATGTCGGGTCTAATTGTGCATATGGTCGCAGCCAAAGGTTTATTCAAGGTATGAGCTTTCCTGTGCAAGACACACTTTTTCAAGTACAATTGGAATGGGAGATGAGGTTCTAAACTTATAGACAGGGATTTAACAGCAAACTAACATGACACATGATATTTGTTATGCAAAGTGAAAAACTAAATAAGTTAAGTTAAACTGGGAGCCAGTTTGGTGTAGTGGTTAAGTGCATGGACTCTAATCTGTGAGAACCGGGTTTGATTCCCCACTCCTCCACTTGCACCTGGCTGGATGACCTTGGGTAAGCCATAGCTCTGTACCAGCTGTTCTCTCAAGGACAGCTTGGGAAAGAGCTCTCTCAGCCCCACCTACCTCACAGGGTGTCTGTTGTGGGGAGGGGAGGGGAAAGGAGTTTGTAAGCCGCTCTGAGACTCCAAGTGAGTGGAGGGTGGGATATAAATCCAATCTCTTCTTCTTCTTCTTCTTCTATAAGGTCAACAGTTGTAAAGGGGTGTCAGAAGAGGGCAGGGAGCTGTTCCTGTGGGCAGCAGAGGGGAGGACTCGTAAGAATGGGTTTAAATTCAGGGCGGGAAGGGACCGGCTGGATCTTAGGGAAAACTTTTGTTACAGTCAGAGTTGTGCAAGAGTGGAATCAGCTGCCTTGGGAGTTGGTGAGCTCCCCCTCCCTGGCAGTCTTTAAGCAGCAGCTGGACAAACCCTTGTCTGGGATGCTCTACTATGATCCTGCATTGAGGAGTGGGCCAGACTAGATTATCTGTACGGCCCCTGCTGACTCCGTGATTCTATGATTGTGCGTTGCAGGTTGGTCAGCAAAGTACAGAAACCGAAAGGGGCAGCAATTTGAAAATAACAGACTGGGGGCCGCAGATCCATTGCTCTTCAGTCTTCGTTAAGAATGTGAACGATGCCGCAGGAAGAGCTGAAACGCACCCTTGTGGTGAACCACGGCAATTCTTCATGCCCGCTCGGGCCGAAAGGAGATGTTTCGTGCGGCTCCCCGATTATTCTTCGGGAGGAATAAAGGGAGAGAACCCCAAAGCCGAAGGGCATTTTTAACTCCTTCCCTTTGTGGCGGACCAGTCCTGCTCCCAGGGGGAAGTCAGGCAGTCAGCAAGCAGCTCTTCCCCCAGAGGCGCACAAGGCAGGAAACTGTCCCCGTGGCGACACAGTGGGAGACACAGGCCCATTCTGCATCTAGCATTCGCTCCGCTCTTTTACCAAACCCAAGGTGGGACAGAAATTCCCCTCTCCATTGCATGCCACTTTCACTTTCTTTCATTGTCAGATTTTATGTTAGCCTTGTCGCTCGGCAGTTCCAGACCCGCGTGACGTAGTGAGCTCCCGTCTCTGGGCCCAACTCCTGCCAACCTAGCAGTTCAAACGCAAGAAACTGCAAGTAGATAAACGGGTAGTGCTTCGGTGGGAAGGTAACAGCGTTCTGTGTGCCTCAGGGTCCGGTCATGCCGGCCCCATGACCACGGAGAAGTCTTCAGACAGCGCTGGGTCTTCGGCTTGGAAACAGCGATGAGCACCGCCCCCAGAGTCGGACTTGACTGGTTTTCGAGCAAGGGAAACCTTTTACCTTTACCTTTACCTCACTGGATGCCAGTTTCACTTCCTTTGGCCTCTCGGTTTCATGGCAGCCAGCTGCATAGATTTATGGCCGTTTTATGACTGTTCAGACGTGACCCTGCAGTCAGGTATTTGAATGTGGTTTTGAGCCGCATATTTTTCAGTTCCACTGTGGGTTTGGCAAAACATCGGAGTGAATGCTAGACGCAGAATGGGCCACAGAAGCAAGGCCTCAGAACTCGGAAGGGAAATTGGGAGTCCTGACCAGTGTTCCCTCTAAGCTGAGTTGATGTGAGCTAGCTCACAGTTTGTCAGCCTCCGGCTCACAGATTTTAGTCTTAGCTCAGGAAGGAGGGCTCCAAAGCAAACTAATCGCTCGCTCACAACTTGAATGCCAGTAGCTCACAAAGCAGAATTTTTGCTCAAAAGCAGGGGTCTGTTGGAGCGGGAGCGCACAGGAGCGCAGCTCCGGGAGTGAGGAGCCCAGGGGGCGGGCACATGACCAAGCCCCGCCCCCTCCTCAGCTTCCCCGAGCAGTGCAGAGGCGCAGCGCCCCAGGGAAAGCCCTGCTAGGGTCTTTATTGTTTTTAATGTTTTGTTTTAGTATTGATAATTTTATCATTGTTCCTTTTATGACTGTGTGCTGCTTTTCCAGAGACTTGCTCAAGGTAGCATATAAATTTTCTAAGTCTACCATTTTTTATCTGGGCACATGGCACATAAGTACCGGAGAAATTTCACCAACCCTTCAGCAGCTTCCACCTTATCAGTTTGGTGTAGTGGTCAGGAGTTGGACTCTAATCTGGGAGAACCGGGTTTGATTCCCCACTCCTCCACATGCAGCTGCTGGTGTGACCTTGGGCCAGTCACAAGTTCTCTCATGAGCAGTTCTCCAAAGACCTCTCTCAGCCCCACCTACCTCACAGGGTGTCTTGTTGTGGGGAGGGGAAGGGAAAGGGATGGTGGTGCACATGTCCTGGGTATCTCAAGTCTACTTGAAACCTGGTGGTTTCAAGGGAGCAGGAAGAGAATGAGGGGGTGTTCTTGACGCTTATTTTTATTGCACAAAGTATTGGATGGGGAAGGGAACGGAGGAAGAGCAGGTCAGTTTCACTCACCTCTGGAGTGGAGCCTGAGGGGTGGGTGTTGCCTTCTGACACACGTCCGGTATGTTAGGGGGTGTGGCATATGCAAATGAGTTATGCTAATGAGCTCCTGCACCTCTTTTTCTACGAAATGACCCCTGGTCCTGACCCTCCGGGGAGGCAATTCCTACAGAGCTCACGTGGTGGCAGCGGTGAGCTGAGAAGGAAAGAAAAGCCTTTCTGTTCAGCTGTCGGGAAAACCTCGGCGGGCATGGTGGAACAGAGCTAGGGTTGCCAGGTCCGACTTAGGAAATATCTGAGGACTTCGAGGGTGGAGCCAGGAGACTTTGGGGGCTGAAGCCAGGAGCAAGGATGTGACATCACCTTTGTGATGTCACATCCTGGGATTTTACTTCCAGGTCCACCCCCACATCCAGAAGGTTCCTGTGATTCCAAAGTAGGAGCTAGTGCTTCTAACACAGTGGTTGCTCTCAACTCCTTCTCAGTCCGAGCCACACACACTGGTACCAGGCCGGAGGCTTGACAAGGACTGTTCCGCCACACTATTTAAACCATTCTCCTGCCCAAAACCGCTCCCCTCTCCAGCATCATTTTACCTTCTTGGAGGACATCTTCCTCATGTCCTCACCATGCATGAAAACAACCTGGGGTACCAATTTTTGGTGAGAAAACGGGGACGAGGGAAAAGATTACTGTGGTTGTTGTTGTCGTTAGGGTGGGCACGTGCGAGGAGGGCTTTTAGGTGGCAGCCCGTGATTGTGGAACAGCATCCCCAGGAAGGCACACCTGGCCCTTCCACTTTCAATCTTTCGGAGTTTTATTTAGGACCAGGGGTCCGTTGGAGCGGGAGCGCACCGGAGCGCAGCTCCGGGAGTGAGGAGCCCAGGGGGCGGGCACATGACCAAGCCCCACCCCCTCCTCGGCTTCCCTGAGCAGTGCAGAGGCGCAGCGCCCTGGGGAAAGCCCTGCTAGGGTCTTTATTGTTTTTAATGTTTTGTTTTGATATTGATAATTTTATCATTGTTCCTTTTATGACGGTGTGCTGCTTTTCCAGAGACTTGCTCAAGGTGGCATACAAATTTTCTAAGTATACAATTTTTTATCTGGGCACATGGCACATAAGTACTGGAGAAATTTCACCAACCCTTCAGCAGCTTCCACCCCATCAGTTTGGTGTAGTGGTCAGGAGTGGGACTCTAATCTGGGAGAACCGGGTTTGATTCCCCACTCCTCCACATGCAGCTGCTGGTGTGACCTTGGGCCAGTTACAAGTTCTCTCAGAGCTGTTCTCTCACGAGCAGTTCTCAAAAGACCTCTCTCAGCCCCACCTACCTCACAGGGTGTCTTGTTGTGGGGAGGGGAAGGGGAAGGGATGGGTGGTGCACATGTCCTGGGTCTCTCAAGTCTACTTGAAACCTGCTGGTTTCAAGGGAGCAGGAAGAGAATGAGGGTGTGTTCTTTACACTTCTTTTTATTGCACAAAAGTATTGGATGGGGAAGGGAATGGAGGAAGAGGAGGTCAGTTTCACTCACCTGTGGAGTGGAGCCTGAGGGGTGGGTGTTGCCTTCTGACACACTTCCGGTATGTTAGGGGGTGTGGTATATGCAAATGAGTTATGCAAATGAGTTATGCTAATGAGCTCTTGCACCTCTTTTTCTACGAAATGACCCCTGTTTAGGACTGTATTTGACTAATTTAATTGTTATTGATTGGCAATCTGACTTGAGAATTCAAATTGTGGGGGGGAGGATTATGTGTTTTTTGAATAGAGAAGAAGAAGAAAGAAGAAGAGTAGTAGTAGTAGTAGGAGATTGGATTTATACCCTGCCCTTCAGTCAGAGTCTCAGAGCGGCTTACAAACTCCTTTCCCTTCCCTTCCCTTCCCCACAACAGACACCCTGTGAGGTAGGTGGGGCTGAGAGAGCTCTTTCGAGGACTGCTCTTTTTCAAGAACAGCTCTGACAGAACTGTCCTTGAGAGAGCAGCTCTGACAGAACTATGGCTTGCCCAAGGTCACCCAGCAGCTGCGAGTGGCGGAGTGGGGAATCAAACCCGGTTTTCCCAGATTAGAGTCCGCGCTGTTAACTACTCCACCAAACCACTCCACCCAACCGCACACTTAACCACTACAACAAACAACAAATAACTGTTGTTTTATGTATGTCATAAGCTGCCTTGAATGCTACCAGGTAGAAAGCAGAAAGGCGGCTAATAAACGTGTTAAATAAATTAAATAAATACCATTAAAACCTCTACATGCCCCCTCTTCAGAAACCTGCTTGAGGTACCTTGTGGGATAATGTTAAAATAGCCCCTCTCCCCCCCCCCCCCCAGTCCACCCTGTTTTCATCTCAGTCTCAAAAAACGATGCTTTGGGGGTGATTCACACCTGCCTCCGCCCAGGTGTGCCATGACTTGTTGGATGGCTGGTCACTCTAATATTAGAGGCGGATCTTGCACCTCGGGTTTCAATGGCGAGGCATCTAAATTCACATGTTCTGATTTTACAGAGGATCGGGACAGGGAGGGGCAGTGGAAGAGCCTCCACTTGGCATGCAGAAGGTCCCAAGTTCAATCCCAGCCATCTCCAGTTGAAAGGACCTGGCAGGAGGTGATGAGAAAGACCTCCACCTGAGACCCTGGGAGAGCTGTAAAGAGGGGCTGTGGCTCAGTGGAGGAGCCTCTGCCTGGCACACAGAAGGTCCCAGGTTCAATCCCCGGCATCTCCAGTTAAAAAGGACCAGGCAGTAGGTGATGGGAAAGACCTCAGCCTGAGACCGGCAGAGCTGTAAAGAGGGGCTGTGGCTCAGTGGCAGAGCATCTGCTTTGCATGCAGAAGGTCCCAGGTTCAATCCTCGGCATCTCCAGTTAAAAGGACCAGGCAGGAGGTGATGGGAAAGACCCCAGCCTGAGACCCTGGAGAGCTGTATAGAGGGGCTGTGGCTCAGTGGCAGAGCATCTGCTTTGCATGCAGAAGGTCCCAGGTTCAATCCCCGGCATCTCCAGTTAAAAGGACCAGGCAGGAGGTGATGGGAAAGACCTCCACCTGAGACCCTGGAGAGCTGAAAAGAGGGGCTGTGGCTCAGTGGCAGAGCATCAGCTTGGCATGCAGAAGGTCCCAGGTTCAATCCCCAGTGGCAGAGCATCTGCTTTGCATGCAGAAGGTCCCAGGTTCAATCCCCGGCATCTCCAGTTAAAAGGACCAGGCAGGAGGTGATGGGAAAGACCTCCGCCTGAGACCCTGGAGAGCTGAAAAGAGGGGCTGTGGCTCAGTGGCAGAGCATCAGCTTGGCATGCAGAAGGTCCCAGGTTCAATCCCCGGCATCTCCAGTTAAAAGGACCAGGCAGGAGGGGATGGGAAAGACTGCACCCTGGAGAGCCACGGCCTGTCGGAGCAGACAAGACTGACTCAGTAGACGGCATCTTCTTGTGTCAACAGCCCCCTAGAAGAGGGTAAGGAGGATACTGAAAACTGCTGGGAATCATGGGTTGGCATCTGGGCGATGAAAGCCGTGCGTCAAGCAGCCTGGGCATGTGAGGAGAATTGCAGACGGAGCTAGAACAGCCTGTCTTTTACGTGCCCAAAGGTACCCGGTGACTTCCAGGAGAGTAATGCCAAGCCTTGGCTTCTGCTTGCAGCCTTTGATCTCTGCCACTCCCAAGAAGACGGCAGAACAAGCATTATTTAGGCAAACCCAAGTTCTCACGCTCAGCCTCCCGGTGCAGAAAGCGGGGCCAAATGTAACGAGGCCTGCTTTCTTGGCAGTCTTTTGTAACAATTATATGTCGTACCAGAAGCTCCCGTGAGTTCTGCTGTCTTGGGAAGCAAGAACAGACCTGACCTGGATGGCCCAGGTTGGCCCAATCTCATCCGATCTCAGAAGCTGAGCAGCGTTGGTCGTGGAGAATACTTGGATGGGAGACCACCGAGGGAGTCCGGGGCTGATATACGGAGGCAGGCAATGGAGAAGCACCTCTGAATGTCTGCCCTGTCCTAGATGGCTTGGGCTAGCTCAGGGGTGGGCAAACTGTGGCTCGGGAGCCGCATGCGGCTCTTTCACATATATTATGTGGCTCCCGGCAGGGTGGCTGGGGAAGCTAAATATCATTAGCAAACAAATATAATTGGACAAATTAATATCATTATCAATATCTGCTTTTATCCCTTTTGTTATTATTTTTGGCAGTCTCATTTAATGTTAATAAAAAGCAAATTGGCTTATTTTCCTATAAAAGCAGGTAATATTTGTTAATGTCTTGTGGTTTTCAAACATTTGATGTTTATTCTATGCGGCTCTTACGTTAAGCAAGTTTGGCCATCCCTGTTCTAGGTGGCTCTTAAGCTGAGCAAGTTTGCCCACCCCTGGGCTAGCCCAATGTTGTTGGATCACAGAAGGCAAAGGTCATTTTGAGCCGGAACACACAGGAACGCCGTTCCGGGAGTAATAAGCCCAGGAGCGGGCACATATGGTGATGCGCTGTGGAAAAAAGCAAAAGCGTACTGACTTGATCTGCATTTTCATGCTCGTTGTAGGGTAGCTTCCCTGCAAGAGCAAAGGGAACCCGAAGTGTCTTTAGTCAAAGTGTCAAGCTGGCTCGCCAGCTCTGAGTTGGGAAGTCCCTGGAGAGATTTTTGGGGGTGGAGCCTGAGTGGTGGGTGATGACACACTTCTGGTGATGTCAGGGGGTGTGGCGTATGCAAATAAGTCATGCTAATGAGTGCCTGCACCTCTTTTTCTACGAAATGAGCCCTGAAATTGGAAGCTAAGCAGGGTAGGCCTCGGTTAGTGCTTGGATACAGGCAATGCTGCCTCTAAGCTGTGGAGTCTTGTGATTGGAAGCCACGTTATAATTAAAGAATACAAGAAGACAAAGAGCTCTCCAGGCACCACCTGGAGGTTGGCAACAATGCTCCCTCTAAGCTGTGGCATCTCGTGAGCAAAAATTCTGCTTTGTGAGTTCTACTGAGCGGGCGATTTGGCTGCGGCATGAATTAGTTTGCTCTGGAGCCATCCTTCCTGACCCGGAGTCAAGACAAAAAAAATGTGAGAGCCGGAGGCTAAAAAACTTGTGAGCTAGCTCACACTAACTCAGCTTAGAGGGAACACTGGTCGGCAACCCAAACTCTAGCGCTTAACTATTGATTGGGAGCCATGTTGTAATTAAAGAATACAAGAGGGCGAGAAGCTCTCCAGGGAACCCCTGGAGGTTGGCAACCCAAACTCTAGTGCTGAACCACTGATTGGGAACCACGTTATAATTAAAGAACAGAAGCGGGCGAGAAGCTCTCCAGGCACCCCCTGGAGGTTGGCAACCCCAACTCTAGTGCTGAACCATTGATTGGGAGCCACGTTATAATTAAAGAACAGAAGCGGGCGAGAAGCTCTCCAGGCACCCCCTGGAGGTTGGCAACCCGAACTCTAGTGCTGAACCACTGATTGGGAGCCACGTTGTAATTAAAGAACAGAAGCGGGCGAGAAGCTCTCCAGGGAACCCCTGGAGGCTGGCAACCCCAACCCCCGCGCCGCGCACCCCCGTGACCACCAAAGCACACCAGGGGGGAACAAGCCGCCGCACGTCTTCCTCCCGCGAACTACAACTCCCAGAAGCCCCACGCCGGCAACGCATGCGCACCCCCTTCCCCTCCCCGGAACGGTCCTGCGCCGCCGCGAAACCCGCCTCCCACCCCCGGGGGAAGGGAAGAAGACGATAGAGACGCGGCAGCGGCGGCGTGGACGGAGCGCAGGGCTTCCCGCTTCCGTTTCCGGCCAGCCTCGCTCTGGTCCCTGCGGCTGGCGGCCGAGCCTTGTGCCTCCGCCATATTGTCTGTGTGAGGCCGGCGAGGGAGGGGAGGAGAGGAGAGGAGCGGCGGGCGGACGGACTGCGGCGGGCTCAGGTAACCCAACTCACCTGGAGAGGGAGGAAGGGAGGGAGGGGAGGGGAAAGAATGGGGGGTGGGGGGAGGCGGCCCCTCTGCCTCTCCCCCCCCCCTTAGCGAGGGGCGACAGCTTGGGGGTGGTGGGAGGGGGCGCAGCTTCCTCTGTGGTGGGGGGCTGGCTGGCTTCTGACCTCCTTCTCTTCCAGGGTGTGTGTGTGTGGGGGGGTCCCCTCTCCCTTCTCCCTTTCCCCTCTCCCTCCAGCCATGCTCTGCCTTGCAGGTGGGGGGTGGGTGGGTGGGCTCATGTAGGGTGGGGCTTGGGGGCGGGGCCTGCACGACCACGCCCCAGAGGGTCGCACCACCACCGCCCACTGCCTCTTGGGCTGGGATGACTGAGAAAGGGGGGGGGGGAGGGTGTTCAGTGTGTTCCCTCTAAGCCAGGGGTGGGCAAACTCGCTCAGCGTAAGAGCCACCTAGAACAGGGGTGGCCAAACTTGCTTAACGTCAGAGCCGCGTAGAATAAGCATCAGATGTTTGAGAGCCGCAAGACGTGAACAAATATGACCTGCATTTATTGGGAAAGAAGCAGATCTGCTTTTTTTATTGACATTAAATGAGACTGCCCAAAATAATAACAAAAGGGGTAAGGGCAGATATTGATAATGATATTAACCTGTCCAATGATATTTGTTTGCTAATGATATTTAGCTTCCCCAGCCGCCCTGCCGGGAGCCACATAATATATGGGAAAGAGCCGCATGCGGCTCCTGAGCCACAGTTTGCCCACCCCTGCTCTAAGCCAGTGGTTCTCAACCTTCTTCATGCCCGTGACCCTTTAATACAGTTCCTCATGTTGTGTTGACCCCCAACCCTAAAATTATTTGTTGTGTTGTCTAAACGGCTTTGACGAAACCAATAAAAAACATTATTTTCTGTCCCATCTATACAAAACCTTGCCTGAACCACTATCTTATGTCCAACCATTATTCCTACACTGGATTGGAATCAGTTCCTAAAAGTTAGGTTCCCATGGCAATCAGCTTGCGTGGGGCCCTTTCCTGCCAGCGGGCGGCCTTGGACGCCTGCCGGCGACCCCTGTGAAAGGGTCGTTCGACCCCAAAAGGGGTCCCGACCCACAGGTTGAGAACCACTGCTCTAAGCTGAGTGTAGGGTGAGCTAGCTCGCAGGGGTTTTTTTTAGCCTCCAGCGCACACAGATTTTTGTCTCCGCTCAGGAAGGAGGGCTCCAGGGCAAACTGGTTTTTTGCAGGAGCCAAATGGCTCGCTGGCAACTTGTAGAATTTTTGCTCCCGTGGATTCGCAGCTTATTTATTTTATTTTATTTGTTTTTGAGATTTATATCCCGCCCTCCCCGCCAAACAGTGGCTCAGAGGGAGCACAAGTGGAGGTGGCGGGGTTTGGTGTGTGCGTGTTTCCCATTATGCATTTTTTTTTTGGAGGGGGGGAGGAATGATAGACTCACAGATTGTTATGACTTGTTATTGGAACGTTGGAATTTGAGTAAATTATATATATATATATATATATATATATATATATATATATATATATATATATATATATTAAAAAAAGCAGAGTTGGACAGGACTTCTAGGGTCATCACAAATACCTCCCCCCCCCCCAAAACACACATCCCCAGTGACCAGTGTTCCCTCTAAGCTGAGTTAGTTTGACCTGGCTCACAGTTTTTTAGCCTCTGGCTCACAGATTTTTATTTCAGCTCTGGGAGGAGGGCCCCAGAGCAAGCTGATTTTGCAGGAGCCAGATTG
The DNA here is from genome assembly GCA_029233225.1 of Lepidodactylus listeri. Taxonomy (NCBI): domain Eukaryota; kingdom Metazoa; phylum Chordata; class Lepidosauria; order Squamata; family Gekkonidae; genus Lepidodactylus; species Lepidodactylus listeri. The sequence goes on from JARCFY010000002.1 coordinate 7,158,180, forward strand.
CTCGCTCACAACTTTAATGCCAGCGGCTCACAAAGTCGAATTTTTGCTCACAAGACTCCACAGCTTCGAGGGAGCATCGGTTGTGTTTCTTCTAAGCTGAGTTAGTGTGAGCTAGCTCACAGTTTCTTAGCCTCCAGCTCACGGATTTCTGTCTTGGCCCAGGAAGGATGGCTCTAGAGCATGCCGATTTTGCGGTAGCCAGATTGCTCGCTCAGAACTTTAATGCCAGCAGTTCGCCAAGTAGAATTTTTGCTCACAACACTCCCCAGCTTAGAGGGAGCATTGGTTGATATGTGTGTTTCCCATTACCATGGGGGTGGGGGAATGATAGAATCACAGAGTTGGAAGGTAACTCTGTAGTCATCTAGTCCAATCCCATGTATAAGGTACAGAATTCACAAATGCCTCTCTTCTTCCCCCCCTTCACATCTCCAGTGACCAGTGTTCTCTCTAAGCTGAGTCAGTGTGAGCTAGCTCGCAGTTTTTTAGCCTCCAGCTCACTCATTTTTTCTTAGCACAGAAAGGAGGGCTCCAGAGCAAACCAATTGATGCAGCAGCCAAATCGCTCGCTCGCAACTTGAATGCCAGCGACTCACAGAGTAGAATTTTTGCTCACAAGACTGCACAGCTTGGAGGGAGCATTGGTTGCTACCCGTGTTTCCTCTAAGCTGAGTTAGTGTGAGCTAGCTCACGGTTTTTCAGTCTCCGGCCTGCATGTTTTTGTCTCAGCTGAGAAGGATGGCCCCAGAGCAAGCTGATTTTGCCGTAGCCAGATCTCTCTCACACAGCTTGAATGCCAGTAGCTCACGAAGTAGAATTTTTGCTCACAACACCCCCGAGCTTAGAGGGAGCATTGGTTGATGTGTGTGTTTCCCGTTATCATGGGGGGGGAGGTGATCATAGAATCACAGAGTTGGAAGGAACCTCCGGGGTCATCTAGTCCAACCCCCTGCACATGATGGGAAATTCACAAATACCTCCCCCCAACACACCTCAAGTGTCCCCTGCTCCATGCCCACAAGAGGTCAAAAAAACCCCCCCAAGAACAAACCACTCCAAGATCCCTGGCCAAATCGGCCTGGAGAAAATGAGAAGCGTCTCAGGACGAAGCAAGACCCTCCTGGCTGGTTCCTCTCCCCAATTGGTTGCAAAAGTACCTCCCCCCCCCCAGTGTTCTCTCTAAGCTGAGTTAGTGTGAGCTAGTTCACGGTTTTTTAGCCTCCAGCTGCCACATTTTTGTCTTCGCTCAGGAAGGATGTCTCCAGAGCAAACTGATTTCTGCAGTAACCGAATCCCTTGCTTGCAACTTTAATGCCGGTAGCTCACAAAGTAGACTTTTTGCTCACAGGACTCCACAGCTTAGAGGGAGCGTTTCTCTCCGCCCCCCCCCCCCCATGGATTCCCTCCCCTCCCCTCCCAATGTATTGAAGTCGCTTCTTCTCTGCTTGCATTGGGCTTGGCCACAACTATGCCATGATGGAAAGAAGAAGGGGGCGGAGCCTTTTTCTCGGAGGGTCTGCCTTGGTTCCTTTGGTATTCGAAGCACTGATGGGGTACTTGTCAAATGGAAAGCCCGCCTCTTGAGTGGTGAGGGGAGAGATCCTGGAAGGTGTTGGTGGCCCACGTACGGCCTTAAATGTCTCCCCATACTGGAAAAATCTTTTGCTGCACTTTGGATAGACGACTGACATAGCTTTACTGTGGCTTTGTGCTGAGCTCTGAAAGACCCTTATATTTCCCCCCCCCCCCCAATGGTGGTTGTAGTGCCATGTTTTAATCTAGAGTTAAATGTGTGTTACGCTTCCAACGTTGTAAAAGTGTCATCCACTTGAAGTAGCGTGTATGGGGTGGTTTACTGGTCTGCGTCGGTGACCTGTCCCTTGTTTTGGGGAGGGAGAATTTGTGGGCGTCCTTCAAGAGAACTGGGTCTACTGGGTCAGACCAAAGCAGTGCTCCCTCTAAGCTGTGGAGTCTTGTGAGCAAAAATCCTACTTTGTGAGCTACTGACATTAAAGTTGGGAGCGAGCGATTTGGCTGCTGCATCGATTAGTCTGCTCCGGAGCCATCCTTCGTGAGCGGAGACAAAAATGTGTGAGCTGGAAGGCTAAGTAACTGAGTTAGTTCACACTAACTCAGCTTAGAGGGAACACTGGACTGATGCCTTGCATTTAGTTATTTATTAGCTTCATTTACGCTCCTGCCTTCCTCCCCTAACAGCCCTGTTTGGTAGGCTAGGCTGGAAGTGCGTGACTGGCCCAAGGTCACCCAGCAAGCTTTCTGTGGCAGAGTAGGGACTCGAACGTGTGTCTCCCAGATCCAAGTCTGACATGCTGACCACCACAGCACACTAACTGTCGTCGTTTCCGTGCTCTGTCTCTGGGTACTTACAGGGTAGGACGTGAAGACGACAGCCCTGCCATTTGGGTTCATGGGTGGGCTTGCACACAGAGGCCCCATTTCTCTCTTATCGTTAGGAACTCTTGTTGGTCCCAAGTTTTTCCAAGCCTTGACCAAGAGAGGTTGATTTCCCCCCCCCGTCTGGCAGTCTTCAAGCAGTGGCTGGACAAACACGTGTCAGGGATGCTCTAGGGCTGATCCTGCATTGAGCAGGGGGTTGGACTGGATGGCCTCTGGGGTGCCTTCCAACTCTATGATTCTACGATCTCTCAAGGAGCAGTCTCCTTCTCTTTCTCTTGTATTGGTTGATGCTTCTTATGAACCATCTCTTACATCCAGTTGTTCATGAGAATACCCATCGTGGTATTCGGGGACAGATCTCCTGGGTAAAGGTTTCCCTTGTTTGAAAGCTAGTCGAATCCAACTCTAGGGGGCGGTGCGCATCTCCGTTTCCAAGCCGAAGAGCCAGCGCTGTCCGAAGATGTTTCCATGGCCATAGGGCTGGCATGACTAGGCGCTGAGGCACACGGAAGGCTGTTCCCTTCCCACCGAAGCGGTACCAGTTTCTTGCTTTGGAACTGCTAGGTTGGCAGGAGCTGGGCCCAGAGACGGGAGCTCCGTCATGCAGCACTCAGGTCTCGAACTGCCAAACTACCGACCTTCCAGTCTGCCGTTCAGCGTCTTAACCGCTGAGCCACTGCAGCCCCTGTATAGCAGAGCTCATATAGTTGTGGGTTGGGGGCGGCCTATGTAAGACTGTTCCCTGGAACAACCCCAGTTGGGCAACAGGGCATCACACTTCTTCTCTTCCCCCTCCTCCCCAGGTGGAATGCTTAAAATGTTGATGTCGGATGCCTGCAAATATTATCCTGATGTTTAGCAAACTGAAATGTTTTCCCACTCTCTTTCCTCCTCATGCCACAGTTTGTGTGGACAGAGGTGTCCTTCCCTCATCCTTGGCCCCGCCGAGTAAAATGCTCATCTCCTAGTCGTTCCGTCTTTATTAGAGGGCGAGGCAAGGTAAAGCAGGCGAGGTTGCAAAGACACCAATATCTAGGCACCATAATAATAATCAAAGTGCCATCGCCCACGTCTTAGGTACTGGACGTTCATAGAGCATGCCAAAATTATTTGTCAGCCTCACAATTTTAGGCAGCAAATGCATGTTCTAGGGTCATCGTAACATAAGAAGAGCCCTGCTGGATCAGAACAGTGGCCCATCTAGTCCAGCATCCTGTCTCACACAGTGGCCAGCCAGTTCCTCTGGAGGGCCAACAACAGGGCAGAGAGGCTGAGGCCTTCATAAGAACATCAGAAGAGCCCTGCTGGATCAGGCCAGTGGTCCGTCTAGTCCAGCATCCTGTCTCACACAGTGGCCAGCCAGTTCCTCTGGAGGGCCAACAACAGGGCAGAGAGGCCGAGGCCTTCCTAAGAACATCAGAAGAGTGCTGCTGGATCAGACCAGTGGCCCATCTAGTCCAGCATCCTGTCTCACCCAGTGGCCAACCAGTTCCTCTGGAGGGCCAACAACAGGGCAGAGAGGCCGAGGCCTTCATAAGAACATCAGAAGAGTGCTGCTGGATCAGACCAGTGGCCCATCTAGTCCAGCATCCTGTCTCACCCAGTGGCCAACCAGTTCCTCTGGAGGGCCAACAACAGGGCAGAGAGGCCGAGGCCTTCATAAGAACATAACAAGAGCCCTGCTGGATCAGACCAGTGGTCCATCTAGTCCAGACTCCTGTCTCACACAGTGGCCAACCAGTTCCTCTGGAGAGCCAGCAACAGGGCATAGAGGCCGAGGCCTTCGTAAGAACATCAGAAGAGCCCTGCTGGATCAGACCAGTGAGGGTCCATCTAGTCCAGACTCCTGTCTCACACAGCGGCCAACCAGTTCCTCTGGAGGGCCAACAACAGGGCTTAGAGACCAAGGTCTTCATAAGAACATCAGCATAGTCCAGCATCCTGTCTCACAGAGTGGCCAGCCAGTTCCTCTGGAGTGCCAGCAACAGGGCATAGAGACCGAGGCCTTCCCCAGATGGCATGGGGATTCAGAGGTTCCTGAATAGATAGACCTGTCCTCCCTTAATCTGTCTTTTAAAGCCATCTATGCCTGTTTCCATCACTACATCTTCTGGTGGTGATCTTTTTTCTTCATTCCCCCTCCAGGCATTCTTATCTCTATGATAGATTGCTGGGAGTGAAGTACACTGTCTTGTTGTGCAGTTGAGGCCTAGTCTTTGCACACAGCACAATGAGATAGTAATGGAGTGCACCACACATAGCGGCTGTGGTTAATAGCTACCCAGTGACAGATGCATCCTATAAGAGTTTTTCCGGCCTTCAGTGCATTTCCTCCAGCCGGTTTCATATTGGCGCTGAGGTGCAGTAATTTTATTTCACATATCCGTGTCCCCTGTCCGCCTACCTCAGGGTCCCCAGGGCAGTAAAACATTAAAACATTCCAGACGTTGTATTTATTTATTTTGAAAAAGAACAAAAAAGAGGGGAAAGGCTCAAAATCCAGTAACTAATTCAAAAAGAAAAAGGTGAAAACTGATGGGCAGTAGGTTCAGAATGGACAAAAGGAAATACCACTTTACAGAGAGGGTGATTAAAATATGGAATTTGTTGCCAGAGGATGTAGTGATGGCCACAGGAATAGACAGCTTTAAAAGGGGATTAGATAGATTTCTGCTGGCCATGGGGACTGAGGGGAACCTCCACATTCAGAGGCACTAAACCTCTGCATCCCAGAGCCAGGAGACAACATCAGGGGAAGGCCTCGGCCTCTGTGCCCTGTTGTTGGCCCTCCGGAGGAACTGGCTGGCCGCTGTGTGAGACAGGGTGCTGGACCAGATGGACCTCTGGTCTGATCCCGCAGGGCTCTTTGGATGTTCTTATGAAGGCCTCGGCCTCTCTGCCCTGTTGCTGGCCCTCCAGAGGAACTGGTTGGCCACTTTGTGAGACAGAAGGCTGGACTAGAGGGACCACTGGTCTGATCCAGCAGGGCTCTTCTGATGTTCTTATGAAGGCCTCGGCCTCTGTGCCCTGTGGTTGGCTCTCCAGAGGAACTGGCTGGCCACTGTGTGAGACAAGACGCTGGACTGGATGGACCACTGGTCTGATCCAGCAGGAGTTCTGATGTTCTTATGAAGGCCTCAGCCTCTCTGCCCTGTTGTTGGCCCTCCAAAGGAACTGGTTAGCCACTGTGTGAGACAGGATGCTGGACTAAATGGACCACTGGTCTGATCCTGCAGGGCTCTTCTGATATTCTTATGAAGGCCTTAGTCTGTATGCCATGTTGTTGGCCCTCCAGAGGAACTGGTTGGTCACCGTGTGAGACAGGATGCAGGACTAGATGGACCCCTGGTCTGATCCAGCAGGGCTCTTCTGAAGTTCTTATGAAGTCCTCGGCCTCTATGCCCTTTTTTTGGCCCTCCAAAGGAACTGGTTAGCCACTGTGTGAGACAGGATGCTGGACTAGATGGACCTCTGGTCTGATCCCGCAGGAGTTCTGATGTTCTTATGAAGGCCTCAGCCTCTCTGCCCTGTTGTTGGCCCTCCAAAGGAACTGGTTAGCCACTGTGTGAGACAGGATGCTGGACTAGATGGACCTCTGGTCTGATCCCGCAGGAGTTCTGATGTTCTTATGAAGGCCTCGGCCTCTCTGCCCTGTTGTTGGCCCTCCAAAGGAACTGGTTAGCCACTGTGTGAGACAGGATGCTGGACTAAATGGACCACTGGTCTGATCCTGCAGGGCTCTTCTGATGTTCTTATGAAGGCCTTGGCCTCTCTGCCCTGTTGTTGGCCCTCCAGAGGAACTGGTTGGCCACTGCGTGAGACAGGATGCTGGACTAGATGGACCACTGCTCTGATCCAACAGGGCTCTTCTGATGTTCTTATGAAGGCCTCAGCCTCTCTGCCCTGTTGTTGGCCTTTCAGAGGAACTGGTTGGCCACTGCGTGAGACAGGATGCTGGACTAGAGGAACCACTGGTCTGATCCAGCAGGAGTTCTGATGTTCTTATGAAGGCCTCAGCCTCTCTGCCCTGTTGTTGGCCCTCCAGAGGAAGAAGAAGAGAAGAGATTGGATTTATACCCTATTGAACACAAGAGAAGCCAATGTTGGATCAGGCCAGTGGCCCATCCAGTCCGACACTCTGTGTCACACAGTGGCCAAAAATAGCGGGTGCTATCAGGACACCACTGTTTGAGACAGAAGGCTGGACTAGATGGACTATTGACCGATCCAGCAGGGCTCTTCTGATGGTCATATACAGAGAGTAGAAATCAAAAGAAGCTCTTGCTCGGATCGATGCTGTATCAGGACTTTCACTGATTTTTGAGGATGCCTTATGTGTCTATGTGCCCTGACCTGGATGGCCCAGGCTCGCCTGATCTCGTCAGATCTCAGAAGCTAAGCAGGGTCGGCCCTCATCAGTAGAAGAAGAAGAAGAAGAGATTGGATTTATATCCCGCCCTTCACTCACTTAAGAGTCTCAGAGCGGCTTACAATCTCCTTTCCCTTCCCCTCCCCACAACAGACACCCTGGGAGGTAGGTGGGGCTGAGAGAGCTCTTTCCCAAGCTGTCCTTGAGGGAACAGCTGGGACAGAGCTACGGCTTGCCCAAGGTCATCCAGCCAGGTGCAAGTGGAGGAGTGGGGAATCAAACCCGGTTCTCCCAGATTAGAGTCCGCGCACTTAACCACGACACCAGACTGGCTCTCAATACCATCGATACCAGACTGATGACGTGGAGGCAGGCAATGGCAAGCCAACTCCAAATGTCTCTTGCCTTGAAAACTTTACGGGAACTGTGACTTGATGGCTAAGTTTTTATAAAAAAGTGTGCTAATCAATGATCCCGCTAAGCAGCAAAGTCTTGTGAGCAAAAATCCTACTTGGTGAGCTACTAGCATTAAAGCGGTGAGTGAGCGATTTGGCTGCTGCACATATTAGTTTGCTCTGGAGCCATCCTTCCTGAGCTAAGAGGAAAATTTCTGAGCCGGCGGCTAAAAAACTGTGAGCTAGCTCACACTAACTCAGCTTAGAGGGAACACTGGTGCTGATGTACTTTTAAATGGTCTGCCCGTCTCTCAGTGGCTAACCAATGGCCAATGAAAATGGACCTTCTGTGCCCTTAGGTAAAGGTAAAGGCTTCCCTTGCTCAAAAGCCAGTCGAATACGACCCTAGGGATGGGGTCCTCATCTCCGTTTCCAAGCCGGAGCCAGCGCTGTCCAAAGACGTTTCCGTGGTCATGTGGCCGGCATGACTAGACGCCGAGGCGCACGCGACGCTGTTACCTTCCCACCGCAGTGGTACCTATTTATCTACTTGGAATTCCTTGCTTTCGAACTGCTAGGTTGGCAGGAGCTGGGCCCAGAGACTGGAGCTCACTCCGTCATGCGGCGCTCGGGTCTCGAACTGCTGAACTACTGGTCTGCAGTTCAGCGTCTTTAACCACTTGAGCCACTGCAGCCCCTTTCTGTGCCCTTAACTATAGCTAAAAACTTGTGTGACAATACTGGAGAGATAAATCTGCCAGTCTGGTGTAGTGATTAAGTGTGGGGTCTCTAATCTGGGCGAACCGGGTTTGATTCCCCATTCCTCCACTTGCAGCTGCTGGATGACCTTGGGCAAGCCGTAGTTCTATCAGAGCTGTTCTTGAAAAAAGAGCAGCTTCTGTCAGAGCTCTCTCGGCCCCACCGACCTCACAGGGTGTCTGTTGTGGGGAGGGGAAGGGAAAGGAGTTTGTAAGCTGCTCTGAGACTCCCTTGGGTAATGAAGGGCGGGATATAAATCCAATCTCCTCGTCTTCTTCTCAATGCCTGTGTCCTGTAAATCAATGAATTGTGTCCCAGAACAATTTTTATCAGTATTTGAACGCGTGGCACATAGGCAACAATTGCACAGGAACTTATGTTTAGATATTTGGAGACCTTTTATGAAAAAAAAACCCATTTCAACCATTAAAGCAGCATTTAAAAGACTTAAAACAATGAAATACATTGTATAAACGCAAACCCATGTTTCAGAGCGGCCCTACGGTAACCTTTAAGCAGAAAACTAGCCCAGCACGCAGAAGGCTCGGGTAGAACCCCTCCCCCCAAAGTGCTATTTAGAAGAGAGTTTTAAAAATTACAGGGTGTCTTTACATGGGGAAGCGTTAAAAAATGCGCTAAAGCCTGTTTTGCCACTTTAGGATCCTACCAGTTACTTTCCGCGGTACGTGTAGAACGGGCCTCCTTCAGAACGTGACGTGTTCCTTATTTTTTCTCGATAGCCTGAGAGAGGTTCCCTGTCTCTCATCCGCTGGCATGTATGGAGAATCCTTCCCCCGTTTTGGCAGTGCCCCCTAAAGAGGGGTGGTTTTGCTTCCTTGGGGGAGGGCATCTGCCTATTGCCCACCTGCAGATCGAGTACTGCGTTCTCCAAGCTGCAATCCCATATAGAAACGGCCCCCTCTGTGGACTGTGGTCACCAAGGGACCTGACCTCTTGGGTTACGTCGGGCTTTTGCCATTGTCTGCCTCGGCGTCACGACCCTGGTATTCCTTGGAGGTCTCCCGTCCAAATACTGGCCGGGGCAACTCTGTTTTAAGTTCTGAGGTCTGGCAAGATCAGGCTAGCCTGGGCAATCCAGGTCAGATTGGATGCTAAGGATGTCTCGTTTTATATCTCGCCACTGGCTGTCTTCCCTGTCATTTTCGTAGGAGGTGGACGCATTATATGGGGAGGGGCCTCGGCTCAATGACAGCATCTCTCCTGCCGAAGGTCCGAGATCCAGTCCTCAGCACCTCCAGTTGAAACCGGACCGGGCAGTAAGTGGTGTGAAAAAGACCCAGGAGGGCTGCTGCCATTTTGAGTAGACAACACCGACCTCAGTGGGCTGATGGTCCAATTAATAACCATATGGCATCATGTGTAGAATAGCCAGGAGATCCTAAGATTGTCTGGCAGCCAGAAGTTCTTGCTCTTTTTTGTGTTATGCACCACTAGGTGGTGAGCTAGGCTTCTTTTCAAGGCAAGAGATGTTTCAGAGGTGGTTTCGTCCTTGCCTGCCTCTACGTCGCAGCCCTGATTCTCCTTGGAGGTCGCCCTTCCAAATACTAGCCAAGGCTGATCTTAGTTTCTGAAATCTGACGGGATTGGGATAGCCTGATGGTCTGATTTAGTATAAGACAGCTTCATACATGTAGTCCGGGACTTGCTTATTAGTACCACAGGGCCGTGTTGAACCAACTGAAACCTTAGTCGATGGAAAGTGAAGTCAGTTCTAGCAGCGAGGCCGAATTTTAATTTGTACGACTGAGAGTTAAGGTCATCCTTGTTTATACGCGCGCTTAGGTTATTTTTGCTTCTGTTACACTCCTGGAATAACGTTAACAAAAGGAAATAATCTAAAGATGGCTGCTTCTTTGTTTCTGACAGCGAGCAGTCGCTTATGTTAAGTATTTCTGACGTGTCTGGGGGATTCCGTTGTGCACAAACTTACTAAAATTTAATCAGGTGGTCAGCCGTGCTGGCCTGAAGCAGCTGAACAGATTTAGAGTCCAGTGGGACCTTTTAAGACCAATAGAGTTTTATTCAAAATGTGAGCTTTCGTGTGCGTTTCAAATGGTATTTGAAAAAGCGTGCCTGTACATGAAAGCTCATACCTTGAAGAAAACTTTGTTGGTCTCGAAGCTGCCACTGGACTCTAAATTTGTTCTAAAGTTTAATCATGTCGACAGTTCCATGTACAATTCGGGGGCTGCTCCGCAGTGCCCGGAAGGGGGGCTTCCCCATTGTAGGATGGAAGAGTGCCCCTCCATATGTGGTAGACGATTTACTCATCTAATAACAGTCACCTGTATCACATCACTGCATGGAAGTCATGCACTTCTCTTTATTTGTCTCACGGATAGCCTCCCAGAGACTCAAGGCGGATTACAAAATGAAGCTCTTAAAAATCGATCAGGCAGCATAACGTGTCTAATAATGTGGTAGTACGGAATTGGAAAGCAATTTAAACAACCAAGAAAGATACCTGTCTAAGATGCTGGTCTTCTACTTGGACCGTGATGACCTAGCCACGCGACGGTCCATGCGACGGTCACCTCGAGGTTGGAGTACTGTAACGCTCTCTACCTGGGGCTGCCCTTGGCGCAAACCCGGAAGCTGCAGCTGGTGCAGAATGCCGCGGCCAGGCTGCTGACGGTTCTCGCAAGGCGGGACCATATCCGGCCTGTGCTGGCGGCGCTGCACTGGCTGCCTTTAGCATACCAAGTCCGCTTCAAGATGCTGGTTCTTACCTATGAAGCCCTATGTGGTCAGGGTCCGACATACCTAAGGGACCGTCTTTCTTCGTATATACCCCAGCGGGCACTTTGGTCGGGGTCATGCCATCGACTCTGTGTCCCGAGCCCCAGGGACGCCAGGCTCGCCAGAACTAGGGCTAGGGCTTTTTCGGTGGTGGCCCCTGTCTGGTGGAATGAGCTTCCGGAGGCGATCAGGGCCCTGCGGGACTGAATGGTAAATTATGTTATTTATTGGAATTGTTTTTAGTCTGATTTTATCTGTTTTAATGTATTGAATTGGCCTTGTGCCCTGGGAAGCCGCTCTGAGCCCGTTCGTGGGGAGGGCGGGATATAAATTTGAAAAATAGTAAATAAATAAATAAAGATGGGGCATAAAGCAGGCTAGAAAGGTAAAATATGATACCGTAAAGGGAAGAGGCAGTACATGCAATAAATATTGAAGTAGACTGCAATAATATTCCTTTGCAAAAAGCAGTTTCTGGAGGAGAACCGGCCGCACACGAGATGTTCTGAAGTGAGAAAGCCCAAGACGGAGTTATTTTGTTGGTCTGTCCATGTCAAGCTGCTTTGTGCTGTATTGGGACATTAGTCCATCCAGCACAGTATTGCCCGCATTTGCTAGCAGCCGCTTTTCATGCATCTCTGGTCAAAGCCAGTATTTCCCGTTCGAACCTGTGAACCTCTGCATGCAAAACGTGTTCCTGGTTATGGAGATACGGCAATTTGAATGTGGTTTCCAGGGCAGGGAGGTGGGGTTCTGGAGAAGAGGAGGTCGAGGGGGGGACACGGTTGCTCTCTGGAAGTATCTGAAGGGCTGTGTCAGTTGGAGGAGGGCAGGGAGCTGTTCCGGTTGGCAGCCGAGGAGAGGACTCGCAAGACTGGTTTTGAATTAAGGGCGGGAAGGGACCGGCTGGAACTTAGGGAAAACTTTTCCAGTTAGAATTGTGCTGCGATGGAATCAGCTGCCTGGGGAGGTGGTGAGCTCCCCCTCGCTGGCAGTCTTCAAGCAGCGGCTGGACAAATACTTGTCAGGGATGCTCTAGGCCAGGGGTGGGCAAACTTGCTCAGCGTAAGAGCCACCTAGAACGGGGGTGGCCAAACTTGCTTAACGTAAGAGCCGCATAGAATAAACATCAGATGTTTGAGAACCACAAGACATGAACAAATATTACCTGCTTTTATTGGAAAATAAGCAGATTTGCTTTTTATTAACATTAAACGAGACTGCCAAAAATAATAACAAAAGGGGTAAAAGCAGATATTGATCATGATATTAATTTGTCCAATGATACTTGTTTGCAGATGATATTTAGCTTCCCCAGCCGCCCTGCCGGGAGCCACATAATATATGGGAAAGAGCCGCATGCGGCTCCTGAGCCACAGTTTGCCCACCCCTGCTCTAGGCTGATCCTGCATTGAGCAGGGGGTGGGACTAGATGGCCTGTAGGGCCCCTCCAACTCTGATTCTTTGATTCCTGGGGAAATTTGAATCGGAACCTTTTCCAGTTGAAATTAAAATCAGTCGTTCAAACATTGAAATAACGTCAGCAAAACTTAGCTGGTGTTAACGGAAGAAAGCAGTCGCGCCATGTACACATCTGGGCCATGTCAGTTGTTTATTTGAAACAGTCGTACCCTTCCTTTCCATCCAGATAGGGCCCCCAAGGTAGCAAACATCAGGCACGAAAAGGATTAAAAATTAAAATAAGATTTAAAATGTAGGTATAAATATTTAACAATACAGTTAAAACATAGAAACTTACAAACACAACCAGGGGGTAGAGCCATTAAGAAGAAGAGATTGGATTTATATCCCGTTTTTCGCTCACTTGGAGTCTCAGGCGGTTTATGAACTCCTTTCCCTTCCCCTCCCCACAGCAGACAGCCTGGAAGGAAAGTGGGGCTGAGAGAGCTCTCTTGAGAACGGTCCTTGAGAGAACAGCTGGGACAGAGCTATGGCTTGCCCAAGGTCATCCAGCAGGTGCAAGTGGAGGAGTGGGGAATCGAACCCGGTTCTTCCAGATTAGAGTCTGCGCACTTAACCACTACACCAAACTTTGTTCCCCTGGGATAAGTGTGCATGCACACGAAAGCTTATCCCCAGAATTAAACTTCACTGGTCTTAAGGGTGCTGCTGGACTCAGACTTTGTTTCCCTGGAAGAAGTGTGCATGCACACGAAATGTCAGCTCCTTTGGGTCTCCATTAGGGGAAGGAAGGAAGGAAGGAGAAGAAGAGATTGGATTTATATCCCGCCCTTCACTCTCTTGGAGTCTCAGAGCGGCTTACAAACTCCTTTTCCCTTCCCCTCCCCACAACAGACACCCTGTGAGGTAGGTGGGGCTGAGAGAGCTCTCTTGAGAACGGTCCTTGAGAGAACAGCTGGTACAGAGCTATGGCTTGCCCAAGGTCATCCAGCCAGGGGCAAGTGGAGGAGTGGGGAATCGAACCTGGTTCTCCCAGATTAGAGTCCGCGCACTTCACCACTATACCAAACTGGCTCACAGAGTGCTGGAGATAGATCAAGAATACTGGAGGTTAGATCAAATGGAATGAAAAAGTGGAAGAGAGTGACGGACAGATCACCTTGGGGAGGGCGTTCCAGTGTTTTGGCACCACAACTGAGAAGGCGGTTTCCTCGAGTAGAAGCACTGGGTTTTTTCCATGTTTCATGTTTGGGGAGGGGCTGTGGCTCAGTGGTAGAGCCTCTTCTTGGCATGCAGTTGTTCTTGGGTTCAATCCCCAGCATGTCCCGTTGAAAAATCTTGTAGGAGGCGATGTGAAAGACCACTGCCTGAGACCCTGGAGAGAGGCCGCCAGTCTGAGTAGACAACACTATGGCGATCAGTATGAGGCCACTTCATGTGCGTTCATTCTTGTGGACATTTAGGTTTTTTCTCCTTTAAGCCAGTTTGGCGTAGTGGTTAAGTGCCCGGACTCTAATCTGGGAGAACTGGGTTTGATTCCCCACGCCTCCACTTGCACCTGGCTGGATGACCTTGGGCAAGCCATAGCTCTGTCCCAGCTGTTCTCTCAAGGACAGTTGTCTCAGAGCTCTCTCAGCCCCGCCTACCTCACAGGGGGTCTGTTGTGGGCAGGGGAAGGGAAAGGAGTTTGTAAGCCGCTCTGAGACTCTTAAGTGAGTGAAGGGCGGGGTATAAATCCAATCTCCTCTTCTTCTCTTCTTAAGCCTCCTTCCAAATTTGGGAGGCAGTCAAACCTGTTTGCGTATTGTGGTGGAAAGTGCCGTGGAGACGTAGTTGAATTGTGGCTCCCGCCAGGGTTTTCAAGACAAGACAAGAGCTGTGGTGGTCTGCCATTGCCCGCCTCCCCATCACCGCCCTGGACTTCCTCGGTGGTCTCTCATCCAAATACTAACCAGGACCAATGCCGCTTAGCTTCCGAGATCTGGTCCCAGCCAGGTCCGGGAAAGCATGTTTGCGTTCGGAATGAATCCCAGGATGTGAATACCGCCGGTGAAATCCCCTGGACGGGCCTAGCTGATTATAGCATCAGCACACCCATGCAAAACTTTTCGTACCTGTTGAGCAGTTTTTTCCGGACACTTTTCCCTTCCAAACTCTAGCTGGACTTCCTTTGCAGCTTGTTTTTGCCTTGTGGGGGGGGGGGGCTTTGGAAACCAGCATGTGAGTTTTCAGCGCTTTGCATAGGTCGCGCCCCCCCCCCCCCCCCCCCCCCCCGTGACTAGCAGGAACAGAATTGTAATAAGTCAGGAAGAACTTTCTGAAGGATAGAGCAGTTTTTCAGTGGAGCGGGCTTCCTCGGGAGGTGGTGGGCTCTCCTTCTCTGGAGAGCTTTCAAGCAGAGGCTAGGTGGCCATCTGACAGCAATGCTGATTCTGTGAACTTAGGCAGTTCACAAGAAGGGAAGGCAAGAAGGCTTGGTTCTTGTGGCCCTTTCTTACATGCCCGGGGAAATGCTGATTGCCACTTTGAAGAAGAAGAAGAGATTGGATTTATACCCCGCCCTCCACTCCCCAAGGGAGTCTCAGAGCGGCTTACAAACTCCTTTCCCTTCCCCTCCCTGCAACAGACACCCTGTGAGGTAGGTGGGGCTGAGAGAGCTCTTTCCAGAACTGTTCTTGAGACAACAGCTCAGACAGAACTATGGCTTGCCCATGGTCATCCAGCAGCTGCAACCGGAGGAGCAGGGAATCAAACCAGATTAGAGTCCGCGCACTTAACCACTACACCAAACTTTGGGTTCGGGAAGCAATTTTTCTCCAGGCCAGTTTGGCTAGAGGTCCTGGAGGCTTTTGGTCATCTGCTGGGCATGGAACAGGGGTCACTTGGGGTGTGTGGTGGAGTTACTTGTGAATGTCCTGCGTTGTGCAGGGGGTTGGACTAGATGACCCTGGAGGTCCCTTCCATCTCTGTGATTCTAAGTGAATTCAAATACACTTGTTGTTTCTTTTGCCTGAGTTGCTCAGAACCCCAGTTCTTTCTGCAGAACGCATCTGTCTCGGGTTCTTCATCTGCCCCTGATCTTGTTAGTAAGAGTGCTCATCCGAGCAAAGGGGGAAGAGCCGATTTTTCCGGAACGGTGAATGCTCAGTATCGTAATCCATGTCTCCTGCATAGAGGATTACAGCCCAGGAAGCTCTCCCTTTCCCACAGCTGATGGAAGCTGGCTTGCCGGATTCTCGATTAGAATCATTAGTTGCTGCCCGAATGGAGTTCCACAAAACGGTCTCCTCTTTAAAGTCCTTCTGTGCAGACCAAGTCAAGCTTGAGTTTGCACATTAAGCTGCTGCTGTGTGAGGCACCCGGGACATTGCAAACAAGGGAAGGTTCCGCCTCCATTCTCCTCCTCCTGTTGGTTTATAACGGCGCAGGTTCGGCGTGCCAGAAATTGGGACAGGACGGTGGTAGGAAGCCAGCTGAGGTTGTTGAGTGCAAGGGAAACAGGACAGGATCTGCGAATCTGTTGAGCCTGTGGTCCTTGAGAACGATGAGGGCGCCAACCCCAAATGCCCGCCATGGAGGGCACAGCATGGTGTGGTAGGTTCTGAATCCAGTCACATTACTGGAAGGTTCTAAGCCTTCAACACTGGCTTCTCTTATGTTCTTATCAAGAGGGGACTGGATGAACATACGGAGCAGAGGTCCATCAGTGGCTATTAGCCACAAGGTATGGATAGAAACTCTTGGTCTGGGGCAAGTGATGAAGAAAAGAAGAAGAGATTGGATTTATACCCCACCCCTCACTACCCAAGGGAGTCTCGGAGTGGCTTACAAACTCCTTTCCCTTCCCCTCCCCACAACAGACACCCTGGGAGGTAGGCGGGGCTGAGAGAGCACTTTCGAGTACTGCCCTTGAGAGAACAGCTCTGAGAGAACTTGGGACTGGCCCAAGGCCACACCAGCAGCTGTGCATGGAGTAGATAACTCAATGAAAATGTCGAGACAGTGTGCAATTGCAACGAAAAAGGGCAACGCTATGCGGGGGGTTGTTCAGAAGGGAATCGAAAACAGATCAGCCAGTATCATAATGCCCCAGTATCAATCGATGGTGCAACCTCATTTGGAGTACTGTGTACAGTTCTGGTCGCCACGCCTCAAAAAAGATAGCATTGGGAAAAGTGCAGAAAAGGGCAACGAGAATGATCAAAGGGTTGGAACACTTTCCCTGTGAAGATAGGTTGAAGCGCTTGGGGCTCTTTAGCTTGGAGAAATGACGGCTGAGGGGTGACATGATCGAGGTTTATAAGATGATGCATGGGATAGAGCAGGTGGAGAAAGAAGTCCTTTTCTCCCTTTCTCACAAGACAAGAACTCGGGGGCACTCCCTGAAATTGCTGAGCAGTTGGGTTGGAACAGATAAAAGGAAGTCCTTCTTCACCCAAAGAGTGCAGAACACGTGGAATTCACTGCCACAGGAGGTGGTGGCAGCTACAAGCACGGATGGCTTCAAGAGTGAGTTAGATAAACATCTGGAGCAGAGGTCCATCGGTGGCTATTAGCCACAAAGTATAGATAGGAACTCTCAGTCTGGGGCAAGTGATGCTCTGTATTCTTGGTGCTTGGGGGGGGGGGGCAACAGTGGGAGGGTTTCTGGAGTTTTGGCCCCACTGCTGGACCTCCTGAGGGCACCTGGTGTTTTTGGCCACTGTGTGACCCAGAGTGTTGGACTGGATGGGCTATTGGCCTGATCCTACATTGGCTTCTCTGATGTTCTCACAGTGGGGAATCAAACCCGGTTCTCCCAGATTAGAGTCTGTGCACTTAACCACTACACCAAACTGCTGTAGCATTGCCTACTCGGACTGGCAGCAGCTCTTCAGGGTCTCAGGTGGAGGTCTTCATATCAAAGCTGCTCCTTTAAGCTGGAGATGCCGGGGATCGAACCAAGGACCTCCTGTGCGTTCGTGTGAGCTGCAGCCTGTCCATCCGCCTTAGATCACTGTCCGCTTCATTTAGTGGCCATTCGTACTAATACTAGTTCATAGGCTGAGGTCCTGGAGACCAGATTCCAAGTGGAATGTGTGCAGCCCTGCTTAAGAGCCTGGCGCCTCTTTGCGTCACTTCTTCTGTTCTGTTTCTTCCACGTGAAGTTAATGGAGCTGGCATTTAATTACCAAGACAATGCATGCTGGGCTTTCAGCAGGTCTGCCGGAATTATTTGCCACCACAGATCATGGAAGTGTGAAAACCAGGGTGGGTGAGAAGGGCCCTATGGAGATGAGTCGAGAAGGTTCACGCCCCTGCTGGGTACGCTGTTTCTGCTATCCCGGGAGTTGGGGAGATGACGCAGCTCGGTCTCCTCATCGGCTTATTCGGGTAGGAAGCCAGAAAGCTGACTCGCTCCCGACTTTAATGCCAGTAACTCACAAAGTAGAATTTTTGCTCACAAGACTCCACAGCTTAGAGGGAGCATTGGTTAGAAGTGCACTTTCTAAATTCAAATTTCAGGTTCTTTTTTCTTTTTTTTTTTTTAAAGTTGCTTGGTTTCTATCATCATCATGTCCACGATTATCTAGCGGCACATTAAAACTTAAATTTCAGGCGGGGTAGCCGTGTTGGTCAGAAGCGGCAGAACAAAGATTGAGTCCAGTGGCACCCTTAAGACCAATGAAGTTTAATTCTGGGTGTAAACTTTTGTGTGCACGCTCACTTCTTCCAGGGAAACAAAGCTTGATTCCAGCAGCACCTTTAAGACCAGTGAAGTTTAATTCTGGGTGTAAACTTTTGTGTGCATGCACACTTCTTCCAGGGGAGCAAAGGTTGGGTCCAGCAGCACCTTTAAGACCAATGAAGTTTAATTCTGGGTGTAAACTTTTGTGTGCATGCACACTTCTTCCAGGGGAACAAAGGTTGAGTCCAGCAGCACCCTTAAGACCAATGAAGTTTAATTCTGGCTATAAGCTTTCGTGTGCACGCACGCTTCTTCAGGTACAGTGATACTTAATTATAGTTTTAAAAAACGAATGTTAAACTAGTTGTTGGTCTCTTCAGGCGCTACTGAATACAAATCTAAATATTAAACTGACTTTTGTTGCTGGAATTTTGGAAGAAGGGTAAATATTCTCTTGTGAAACCTTCTTTTGAAGAAATCCTTATCATAGAATCATAGAGTTGGAAGGGGTCTCCAGGGTCATCCAGTCCAACCCACTGCACAGTGCAGGAAATTCACAAATACCTCCCCCCACACACACCTGCAGTGACCCCTGCTCCATGCCCAGAAGATGACAGAAAACCTCCAGGATCTCCAGCCAAACTGGCCTGGAGAAAAATGGCTGCCTGACTCCAAAGTGGCGATCAGCATTTCCCTGGACGGGTAAGAAAGGGCCACGAGAACTAACTAAGCACCGATGCAACCCTTCCTGCCCTCCCTTCCCCTGATCTTCCTTAAGTTCCCAGAATCAGCATTGCTGTCAGATGGCCATCTAGCTTCTGCTTAAAAACTTTCAAAAAAGGTGAGCCCACCACCTCCTGAGGAAGCCTGTTCCACTGGTGTTCAGCTGGTAACTCAGAACACCGAAATTGGTCACATCCCAATCTATATATTGTTTTGCTCTCTGCTTCTGCCACCGTTTTATACGGCAAGAGAGAGACGGAGAGGCACAGAGCTCCTTTACTGTGACTAGCTCTAGAGAAGAGAGAGACATTTGCAGGGTGTTTCTCTTACCCCTGCCTGACAAGATAAAACTGCTAGTTTGGTGTAGTGGTTAAGTTCGTGGACTCCAATCTGGGAGAACCAGGTATGATTCCCCACTCCTCTACATGCAGCTGCTGGTGTGACCTTGGGTCAATCACAAGTTTTTTCAGAGCTCTGTTCTCGTGTCTGTTGTGGGGAGGAGTGGGGAGAGGAGATTGTAAGCCACTCTGAGACTCCTTCGGTAGTGAAGGATGGGATGTAAATCCAATTTCTTCTTCTCTTCTTCTTTCGTACAAGAGTTTGGGTACAGGAATTCTCTCCTCCTGCCTGGTTACCCTTGCTCTTAAGAACAAAGTACAAAATGGCCTGTGGCTCAGGGTCAGAGCATATGGTTTGCAGGCAGAAGGCAGCTCCAGGTAAAGGATCTTGGTTAGTAGGTATTTGGAAAGACCTTTCTCTGCCTGGAGCACTAAGTGAGCTGTGGTTAGCTGCAGTAGACAGTACTGAACGAGGTGTGTCAATTTTCTGATGTGTTACCGGACTTCTTTGTAACAGAGTCATGTAGTAAGTTAGCGGTAATATTTGTAGCTTGGGGTTAAGAGAGAAAGTGCAAGGCACTTAGAAAGATAGCATGTCCTGGAAGATAGCATGTCCTGGATGGAGTTGCTTCTGGTGTTTTTATGAGTTAATTGGGCACCTACCTTCATATGTGGTTAACCTGTCTCAAAAATCAAAACGTACTGGCTTGAGATTATGAACACAATGGCGAGAATGACTGATTATAGGAAAGTGAAAGCATTCTTGATAGGTATTATATAGTGATTTTGTCTTGGTTCTGTGTGTCACACCTGGTGTTCTTGGCCGCTGTGTGACAGAGTGTCGGACTGGATGGGCCACTGGCCTGACCCAACATTGGCTTCTCTTATGTTCTGATGTCCTTATGTGTGCGTCTTAAGTGCCATCAAGTAGCTTTTGACTTACGGAGATTCTGATATTAATTACCTCCAGAGTGTTCTCTTGTTCACAGGAGTCAATCTGTCTCTGGTTGGGTCGTCTTCCTTTCCCACCGCCTTTGACTTTTCCTTGCACGACTGTCTTTTCCAGTGACTCCTGTCTTCTCATAATGTGACCAAAGTACTGCAGCAGCAAAAATTTGTTTTGGGAATGGGCAGCCTTCCCAGAGTGTGTCTGTTTGGGGGGGGAAGGCCGAACCCAAACTGTGGGTAATGGGGGAAAAAAACTTGTACGTTTGAGAGGACAAAGGTCACCTTTGAAGAATTTTTATTACTATGTTCATTGGCTTTGGGAAAATTCCTTGGTACAAATAAGGGCTGGTAAGTGTGAGGTGAAAGGTGGAAAGAAATTTTGCAGGTACTGACTTTCTAAACTTTGGATGCTTGCAGTAGTTGAGGTTGGTTAGCTTGCAGTGTATGTATACCCCGACCTGGATAGCCCAGGCTAGCCCAATCTCATCGGATCTCGGAAGCTAAGCAGGGTCAGCTTTGGCTAGTATTTGGATGGGAGACCTTCAAGGAAGTCTAGGGTCGTGATGCACAGGCAGGCAATGGCAAACCACCTCCGAACGTCCCTCGCCTTGAAAACCTGACAGGGTCACCATAAGTCAGCTGCGTCTTGACGGCCCCAAAATGGTCTACATATGGTGTGTTTTTGCATATAGTTGGTTTTCTGCATGCTGGGAAACGGTGCAGATTTGATTGGTTTGATTCCTAGCCCTTCCTGCCAAATAAAACTCAGTGTGGAGCAGATGAAGAACAGTTTGCCTGAAATCTGCTTAAGCCCACCTGTTAGAAGCCAAGCCAAGCGAGTGTGCAGATGAACAGACGATGTTCCAAGAGACAGCTTACTAAAGGGTGCTTGTAAAAAAACTGGTAAATCTGGTAGTCTGCAGTACCTTGCCAAACAGTGAGCCAATCCTTGCAGCCCTTATGTTTCCTGGAGAGAACAGCTCTGACAAAACTGTGGCTCGCCCAAGGTCATCCAGCAGCTGCAGCAGTTGGTGCATGCCAGAAAAGGTGTCGTGCTCAGTGAGAATTGAAAGGTTTATATTGTGTGTCATTGTTTGCATCGTTCAGGGGGGTGTGCAGGGCTCTAATCTGGGAGAACCGGGTTTGATTCCCCACCCCTCCTCCCCATGCAGCCAGCTGGGTGACCTTGGGTCAGTCACAGCTGTCTCAGAGCCCTCTCAGCCCCACCTGCCTCACAAGGTGTCCGTCGTGGGGAGAGGAAGGGAAAGGGATTGTAAGCCGCTCCGAGACTCCTCCGGGTAGTGAAAACCGGGGTATAAAAACCAAGTCTTCTTCTTCTTCTTCACCGTACTGGTTCTCTCTTTTTGAACAGCTCCGATTTTAGTGCATGTGAAAGCATGCATTTTAAGAGGCAAAATGTCAGCGCGCTCGTCTTTCGTGCACCCCCCCCCCCCGCCAATGAATAACTACTCTCGCAGTAAATGTGACTGGGCATGCTGTAAAGTTGCAGCTAGTTCACGGCAAGTGCGACCCGATCCAGAGTGAGATCAAACATCCTAGTCAACATTCTTTAGGGAACTGTTCCGGCCGACTGACTTTTACGCTTTGTGCTTTGGAGGTCCGGGAACTTGTCGTGGCGGAGGTGAGTGCAAAATTTAGCAGGAAAGAGGCTTCTGGGGTAAGTTAGCCGTCCTGGAGATGAGGCTAGGTGGTGCAAGCTGGCATCCCTCGTTTCATCGGTGAGCTGCTGGTGAATTCAGGAAATCACGGGTTCGGTCCCCCGGCACGCCCTTTAAAGGCAAAAGGGCGGGGGATGAGTTACGGCCGCCAGCCTCCAGTTGGGGTCTGGAGTTCTGTACGGGGTTACACAGCTGATTTCCAGACTACAGAGATCAGTTCCCGGGGGGAGGGGAGGGTGGCAGGTTTGGAAGGTGCTGGTCTGTAGAAGTTCCACTCCGGTGGGTGGATACCCCCACCCGCTACTTAATTGGTGGCATTTAGAGTCATAGAGTTGGAAGGGACCTCCAGGGGTCATTGAGTCCAGCCGTCTGCACAGTGCAGGACATTCACGGATTCCTGCCCTCCCGCCCCAAGTGACCCCCGCTTGTGGGATCGTGCAGGTGGTATCAGGGCTTTGCCGATAGCTTTGGGGGTTCCTCCCATGCAGCATTCATTCCAAGCCACAGCTCAGCAGTGAGACACATTCGACTTATACAGAAGGTTCCCGGTTCAATCCCATCATCTCTAGGAGCGTGTCTGGGAAGGACCGCGGCCTAATACGCCAGGGGCAGGGGTGGCCAAACTAGTTTAACGAAAGAGCCGCACAGAAGAAACGTCAGCCGTCAGATTTGCAAGACACGAACAAATATTAGCACACATTTTTATTGGAAAATATGCAGGTTTGCGTTTTATTAATGCTAACGTGAAATAAGACTGCCAGAAATAAAAACAAAAGGGGGTAAAAACAGATACTGATAATGATCTTTAAAGAGACAAATGCTTTCTCTAAGCCGGGGGGGGGGGGGGGGGCTTTGAGAACACATTTAAAGTCGAAGTTGCTTGCTTTCTCTGCCCCCCCCCCCCAAGCCTACCCAGGGCGGGGGACAGTGGTTGGGGAAGGGAAGACCAGTTAGAAGAAGAGAGAGAAGAAGAAGAGATTGGATTTATACCCCGCCCTCCACTCCCCAAGGGAGTCTCAGAGCGGCTTACAAACTCCTTTCCCTTCCCCTCCCCACAACAGACACGCTGTGAGGTAGGTGGGGCTGAGAGAACTCTTTCCCAAGCTGCCCTTGAGGGAACAGCTGGTACAGAGCTATGGCTTGCCCAAGGTCATCCAGCAGGTGCCAGTGGAGGAGTGGGGAATCAAACCCGGTTCTCCCAGATTAGAGTCCGCGCACTTAACCACTACACCAAACTGGCTCTTAGGGAAGCATGCCTCAGCCACCCTGCTTGGAGCCATACAATATGTGTGCAATGGTCCATGCAATAGTCACCTTGAGGTTAGACTACTGCAACGCTCTCTACATGGAGCTGCCCTTGTCTCAGATCCGGAAGCTGCAGCTAGTGCAGAACACTGCAGTCAGGCTGCTGATGGGTCTCTCTATACGGGACCACATCCAGCCTGTGCTGAGATCCCTGCACTGGCTGCCTATAGCATACTGGATCCGGTTCAAGGTGCTGGTGTTGACCTTTAAAGCCCTATATGGTCTGGGGCCTGCCTACTTGAGGGACCTCCTTTTCCCATACGTGCCCCAGAGGGCACTGAGGTCAAGCTCACAACATCACTTGACTCTCCCTGGTCCGAAAGAAGCTCGGCTGGCCAGCACTAGAACCAGGGCCTTCTCGGTGGTGGCCCCATACTGGTGGAATGCGCTCCCGGAGAACATCAGGGCCCTGCGGGACCTTCTATAGGTCTGCAGAGCCTGTAAGATGGAGCTCTTCCACCAGGCCTTCGACTAGGGGCCGCCACCGGGGGATTAAGGACAACTAGGTCCCTAGAACTTGCTGGCTGAGACCCTGCCGGCGGCGGCTTAATTGGATGCTGCCCCTCTCACCGTGCAACTCTGATTGCCGCCATCTTTATCTCTTTGTTTTAGTTGCAAATTACGCTGTGTTTTAAATCTTTGTAAACTTATTGTTTTATAGTATTTTTAACTGTTGGAAGCCGCCCTGAGCCAGCTTGTCCGGCAAGGCGGGGAAGAAATATAAGTGATAAATAAATAAATGTATGAAAGAGCCGCACGTGGCTCCCGAGCCACAGTTTGGTCACCCCTGCGCTAGGGGTTTCAGCCACTCATGAGTACCAGGTTAGACTGACTGGTTCAGCCTTGGGTGGGCCTCAAATGCTTACACAGGGTGTAGTTTACTCAGAAGTAAAGAGCAGGCAGATTGTAATCTTTATGGAGAAACTCATGTGCTTTTCTAGGGCAGTATATTTCCCTGTCTAGAGAAAACAGGAAAAGCAGTGATCGCACGCAGCGCAACTTGTGCCAAAGCTACACGTAAGTTAGCATTTGTGAAGATTCTGTGAGCAGTGTTCCCTCTGAGCTGAATTAGTGTGAGTTAGCTCGCAGTTTTTTAGCCTCCGGCTCACACCCTCTTGTCTCAGATCCGGAAGCTCCGGATGGCTCCGGAGCAGACTAACTTATGCAGCAGCCAAATCGCTCGCTCACAACTTTAATGCCGGTAGCTCACAAAGTAGGATGTTTGCTCACAAGACTCCACAGTTTAGAGGGAGCATTCAGGCTGGCAGAATTCAAGCAGCAAAATTTGAAATACAGTCAGCTTGGGTTTGGGCAAAATCAGAAGGAGATATTAAGCGTCAGGATGTGTCGCTGGTGACCGAGGTCAAATTAATCCATGCCGTGGTATTCTCCATTACTATGTGCCAGTCTGGTGTAGTGGTTAAGTGCGCAGACGCTAATCTGGGAGAACCGGGTTGGATTCCCCACTCCTCCACATGCAGCTGCCGGTGTGACCAGTCACAAGTTCTCTCAGAGCTGTTCTCTCAAGTGCAGTCCTTGAAAGAGCTCTCTCAGCCCCACCTACCTCACTGGGTGTCTGCTGTGGGGAGGGGAAGGGAAAGGAGTTTGTAAGCCGCTCTGAGACTCCACGTGAAGGGCAGGGTATAAATCCAATCTCCTCCTTTTATACAGTAACCAAATGGCTCGCTCACAGCTTTAGTGCCAGTAGCTCACAAAGTGGAATTTTTGCTCACGTAACGCCACAGCTTAGCAACAATATTATTTATTGTGTTATCAAAACATTTCTACGTTAAAACGTTGGCCCTTCCGTCTTCTTTTTGCTTCTTTCCTCCGTTGTCGTCTTTAGTACAGAGGATTTTGGCTTCTTGGTTGGCTCAAGATTCATCTTTTAACGTCTCCCGCCTTCGTTTTTCGCAGCTGGAAGATTCGGAGTTCTTGCCAAGGCCCGCCCACCCCCACCTCCCACGTTTTGCGCTGACGTCGGAGGCCTCGCCGGAGTCGGATCCTTAACCCAGCTTGGTCTGCCAATCTGTCCGACATGTCGGGACCGGTGCCAAGTCGGGCCAGAGTTTACACAGACGTAAATACACACAGACCCCGCGAGTACTGGGATTACGAATCGCACGTGGTTGAATGGGGGTAAGTGTCTGTGTTAGTTTAATGGCCAAGTAGGAGCTTCTTTGGATTTTCAGTGAGTCATGTCGCCTCCCACTGGTGGCTTGTAAGATTTCAGAGTCCTGTTTAACAGTGTTACGTACAAAGCTGCCTTATCCTGAATCAGACCCTTGGTCCATCAAGGTCAGTCTTGTCTACTCAGACTGGCAGCGGCTCTCCAGGGTCTCAGGCGGAGGTCTTTCCCATCCCCTCCTGCCTGGTCCTTTTAACTGGAGATGCCGGGGATTGAACCTGGGACCTTCTGCATGCCAAGCAGAGGCTCTCCCACTGAGCCACAGCCCCTCTTTACAGCTCTCCAGGGTTTCAGGCGGAGGTCTTTCCCATCCCCTCCTGCCTGGTCCTTTTAACTGGAGATGCTGCCAGGGATTGAACTGGGGACCTTCTGCAGGCCAAGCAGAGGCTCTTCCACTGAGCCACACACAGCCCCTCTTTACAGCTCTCCTGGGTCTCAGGCAGAGGTCTCTCCCATCCCCTCCTGCCTGGTCCTTTTAACTGGAGATGCCCGGGATTGAACCTGGGACCTTCGGCATACCAAGCAGAGGCTCTTCCACTGAGCCACAGCCCCTCTTTACAGCTCTCCAGGGTCTCAGGTGGAGGTCTTTCACGTCACCTCCTGCCTGGTCCTTTTAAGTGGAGATGCCGGGGATTGAACCGGGGACCTTCTGCGCGCCAAGCAGAGGCTCTTCCACTGAGCCACGGTCCCTTCCCTGTGTTCTGGTTCCTGTGGTGTTTGTGATATCTTTTGGAGTTCCGTTCCTCTTGAGGCTTGTCTTGACATCTTCCCTTACTGCATTTTAGATGTCAGAGCAAAATATTTTTACCCAGGCTTTTAACCAAGGGGTTCCATCCTTTAAAACTGTTTTATGGTCTGTTTCCATAGCCCAAGGACTGTTTTTATTATGGCTTTTGGGCTGTTTTACGCCTTCGTTTGTTTTAATGGCTTCTTTTTACCAACTGTTGATTATTTTAATGTCATTTTGATTATTTGATTGTATTTTATGCTGGCTGCCATTGTAATTTCTTGATAGGCAGCCTGTATATTTTTCTCGATTAATAAGAACCCCGAGCATGCCTAGCATCGCCAATCCCACTGCCTGCCATAATGTGGGTTCCTGGGAGATGCACCTCTCCAGTTCAGCCGAGGGGAGTGCCTTGGCATCTCTGGGGCTGCTGGGTCAGGTGCCGTGGGTGCTTTTGAAATGAGGGACCATCGTTGAATGGTAAAGCACTCATTTTTCATACAGGAAGTTCGAGGCACGCTCCACGGTATTGCAAATAGTTTAGGATCATGAGAACATAAGAGAAGCCAATGTTGGATCAGGCCAATGGCCCCTCCAGTCCAACACTCTGTGTCACACAGCGGCCAAAAACACCAGGTGCCCTCAGGAGGTCCACCAGTGGGGGCAGGACACTAGAAGCCCTCCCACTGCTGCCCCCCCCCCAAGCACCAGGAATACAGAGCATCACTTGCCCCAGACAGAAGAACATAAGAGAAGCCAGTGTTGGATCAGGCCAGTGACCCATCCAGCCCAACACTCTGTGTCACACAGTGGCCAAAAACACCAGGTGCCTTCAGGAGGTCCAGCAGTGGGGCCAGGACACTAGAAGCCCTCCCACTGTTGCCCCTGCCTCAAGCACCAAGAATACAGAGCACCACTTGCCCCAGAGTGAGAGTTCCCAGCTATACCTTGTGGCTAAGAGCCACTGATGGACCTCTGCTCCATATGTTTATCTAATTCCCTCTTGAAGCCGTCCATGCTTGTAGCCGCCACCACCTCCTGTGGCAGTGAATTCCATGTGTTCATCACTCTTTGGGTGAAGAAGGACTTCCTTTTACCTGCTCTAACCCGACTGCTCAACAATTCCATGGAGTGCCCACGAGTTCTTGTACTGTGAGAAAGGGAGGAAAGGACCTCTTTCTCTACCTGCTCTATCCCATGCATCATCTTATAAACCTCGATCGTGTCACCCCTCAGCCGTCGTTTCTCCAAGCTAAAGAGTCCCAAGCGCTTCAACCTTTCTTCGTAGGGAAGGTGTTCCTGGGAAGTCATGTTAGGAAGGACTTACATTTTGAGACACCTTGAAGAGCTGCTGTCAGTCAGGTTCTCGTGACCACATGAATACTGAATCATATTGAATCAAACCATTGGTCCATCCGCGTCAGTACTGTCTATCCAGACCGGGAGCAGCTATCTCAGGTCGCTGGCAAAGGTCTTTCATGTCACCTACTTCTACATCCTTTTAGCTGGACATGCCAGGGACACGATCGGTCAAATGATCGTAGTAAAGAATGAGCGAATGACGCCGGGGACTGAACCTGGGACCTCCTGCGTGCCAAGCAGATGCTCTACCACTGAGCCACAGCCCCTCCCCTAAGATTGGGATAAATGGTTTTCAGCCTTTCTGGACTTGGGACCAACTTAGCGGCAAGCACAGAAGATGCGAGCAGAGTCATGTGACCAGAAGAGTCGTGACCTCACTACCATCCAGGCTATGTCCTAGAGAGTCAGGACTGGGAAGCGTAACAGTGAGCTGAGCGCCAAAAAGTGTACTGTGGTGCGGAGCAAGAGAGAGCCCTGGAAGAAGCCTTTTCGCCATTTGAAGAAGAGAGGAGAAGAGATTGGATTTATACCCCGCCCTTCACTCAGGGTCTCAGAGCGCCTTCCAAACTCCTTTCCCTTCCCCTCCCCACAACAGACACCCTGGGAGGCAGGTGGGGCTGAGAGAGCTCTGACAGAAACCGCTCTTTTCTAGAACAGCTCTGAGAGAACTGTGCCTTGCCCAAGGTCATCCAGCAGCTGCAAGTGGAGGATTGAGGAATCAAACCCGGTTCTCCCAGATTAGAGTCCACTCACGAAACCACTATGCCAATTTGGGCATCTTTGCCTCACACTCCTGCTGCTGCTACTCTCCACATGCATACTAAGAGAGGGAGGAGGTGTGGTGCCTTTTCTCTCTCTGCCTGCCCTCCAGCTGTGGGTCCTTTCAAATGGCAGCTTTCAGCCCAAGAAATGGGGCTCCATGACCATCCTGGT
Source organism: Lepidodactylus listeri (assembly GCA_029233225.1). Lineage (NCBI taxonomy): Eukaryota > Metazoa > Chordata > Lepidosauria > Squamata > Gekkonidae > Lepidodactylus > Lepidodactylus listeri. The sequence goes on from JARCFY010000002.1 coordinate 7,186,174, forward strand.
AGTCCCACCTTATGAGCCTGAAGACCACTCATCTGGATGGAGCAGTGGTCTGACTAGGTTTAAAGTTAACATCAAAGGTGTGGTGACTTTAAATAACAAAATCCACGTTGTCGTCGTCCCCCTCCGCCCCAAAGGAATTTACAGACTAACTTTTGATGGCAAGGAACTGGCCTTGCTGATGGACCTCCTTACGGCCCTTGGGGTTCCGGCCACTGTGTGACACAGACTGTTGGACTGGAGGGGATTATGCATGGGACAGAGCAGGTAGAGAAAGAAGTGCTTTTCTCCCTTTCTCCCAATACAAGAACTCGTGGGCACTCCATGGAATTGCTAGTTTATTATCTACAGTTCCGTTGAAATCTCCTAACATCATAATTTGATCATAGTTTACATTGTCCAATTCCATTTGAAGTTCTTTAAAAAAAATTTCTTTAGCTCCATTCGGAGCATAAATGTTCACAATCAAAGTTTTCACTCCTTGCAGTAAAATTTCAATAGCTAAATATCTTCCATCTTTGTCTTTGAATATTACTTTGGGTTCCAAATCTTTTTTGACATATGTTACAACACCATTTTTTTTATTGCTTGCTAAAGAATAAAATTCTTCTCCCAATTTTTTCCTTATTAAATATTTATGGTCTTGGTTTTTAAGATGAGCTTCTTGCAAGCAAACTATATTACATTTTTGTTTTTCCAACCAGTGACCTACCATTCTACGTTTTTGGGGTGAATTTAGTCCATTTACATTCCATGTAAGTATTTTGTAATCCATTTTGATATATTCTTAAATATCTCCAAAATCGTCTTTATTCTCTCCCAGGAATGCATACATTTCTTCTGTGCTTTTAATCACCACTCTGGAGCTGCCATAATAAAAACTTAGTCCTTGAGGTATTTCCCAACGAAATCTGATTTTTTTCTCCTTCAGTTTATCCGTCAGACGCTTGAATTTTTTCCTTTCTTGCAGTATTGCTCTAGGCAATTCTTTCATTACTATGATTTTCTTTCCATCTATTACAAAGGGGTCAGTAAAGCACTTCCTGTAGATTTGTTCTTTTGTTCTTTTCATTGTAAATTGGACAACCACGTCTCTTGGTATGTTTTTGTCTCTTGCATATGTAGAATTAACTCTATAAACAAGATCCATGTGTTCTTTAACAACTTCTTCCTATTCTTGTAAAAAATCTGCTATTGCTTCTTGCATTCTTGTAAAAATATCCTCATTCAATTTTTCCTCAATCCCTCGAAATCTCAAGTGGTTTTGCATATCTTTATAATGCATCATCTTTTCCATCCTCTCGTTCTCTCTCATTGTCTTATGGGTGTTTTCTTCCAGTTCTTTTACTTTAGTTTCTATATCTTGTGTTCTTGTGGATAATTTTTGAAATTCTGCTTTTAATTCCATGCAATTTTTATCTGCTTGAGCCGCTATATTATTCATTTTAACATTTACCTCTCCTATAGCGTCTAACATTTTCTTTTCCATTGCTTCCATAACAGCTAGTAGCTCTTTTTCTTTTTTTGCTGCCATTGTAGGAGAGGACCATGTGGCTGCTCTCGATCTTAGTCCTCGGTCCGTTTTGCCTCTTTAAAAGGATCGATTTTATCTTGTCTTCCAAATCAAACACCAATTAGTGCATTCAAACAAGCTAATCTTGCCAAGTCAAATTATGTTGGTTTCAGCCTTCTACGTTATATAATCTTTGAGATATTGCAGTTTAAAAATTTTATAAATCCAAAATGGCGGCCGCGACTTCTCTATGGTTAATGTCAAAGGTTATAGTCTTTTTACCTTGCTTCTGGCTTGCCGTAGTTTCCTTTTGTCCCTTCCTTTTCTTTACTTGTCTGCTCTCTGCACGTCACTTCCTGTTATGGTCTTTCTGGTCCGGCAGTATTTAGAGTCCCCTTTCTGGTCTGGCAGTATTTAGAGTCCCCTTTCTGGTCCGGCAGTATTTAGAGTCCCCTTTACCTTCTTCCGGTTCTTCTCCTTTTTCCTTCTTGTCTGCTCTTCTAGCCGTCACTTCCTGATTCAGTCCTCACGTCTTAATCTCGCGATGCTTGGTTCCCTTCTCCCTCTTTGTCTCGCGATGCTTGGCTTCCCCTCCCGACTCCTTTTAACCGCAGGAATGTTAAACAACTTGTTTTTTTGGCTTTTTAAGTTCAAATTCGGTTTTTTAGCACTTCAAAACTGCTCTCATCCAATCAACATCAGTCTATTGCTTCACCCGATCTGTTTTTCATCTTTCAAAACGCGGCAATGGTAAGGCAAAAAACTTTTTTCCGTTACCTTTTGTTGTTACTTCGCTTCAGATGTGGTCCCAACGTTTAAACTTTGTCTTCTTTGTTAAGGAATCAGGGGAATTGGAGGTTTTATGCTGAATTTTTCAGCTCAGCTCGGCTCCTTAGAGATACTCGCAAGAATCCTCTTCGGCTGCAGTGCTCAAGGTGTCGGAAAAGTCTCCTCCGAGACTTTCCCTTCACCGAGGTTGCTCAAACCTGGATTATATTGCTTGCTGGTCCTCACACTACCTGTGTGAGGTTGCGTCGGGTGGATTAACCCACCCAAGCTGTCAGGAAGAGCCGCTGTCCGCCTTGCGCATTTGCAAAGCGTGTCAGACCTCCATTCTCCCAACTGGAAACCCCTGCACTCCATGGAATTGCTGAGCAGTCAGGTTAGAACGGATGAAAGGAAGTCCTTCACCCAAAGAGTGATGAACACGTGGAATTCGCTGCCACAGGAAGTGGTGGCAGCTACAAGCACGGACGGCTTCAAGAGTGAGTTAGATAAACATCTGGAGCAGAGGTCCATCGGTGGCTATTAGCCAAAAAGTATAGATGGGAACTCTCAGTCTGGGGCAAGTGATGCTCTATATTCTTGGTGCTGGGGGGTGGGTGGGGGGCAACAGTGGGAGGGCTTCTAGTGTCCTGGCCCCACTGCTGGACCTTCTGAGGGCACCTGGTATTTTTGGCCACTGTGTGACCCAGAGTGTTGGACTGGATGGGTCACTGGCCTGATTCAACATTGGCATCTCTTATGTTCTTAGGGGCCATTGGCCTGATCCAATATGACGTCTCTTATGTTCTTATGTTTTTGTATGGAGCAGAGGTCCATGATTGGCTATAAGCCAAAAGGTCTAGATCAGGGGTGGGCAATTGTTTTGGCTCGGGGGCCACTTTGTGGGAGCGGAGGTTAGTGGAGGGCTGCACCTTTTAAAAGGATTGCATTCATTAGTTAACTTTGCATTTCAGAAAAAGTATAAATTGTATCATAAAAATCTAAATCTAAATTAAATAAAATAGTGGTAGTTTTATTCAGTTTATTTATTGTGCTGATTTCATATCATCTATAGCTGCAAGCACATTTAATTTTAGAATCAGTTTAATGAGACAAATGTACCCTATCACACTTTTCTACAATTTTTTTGAAATCAGGAGTGAGATTGCTTGTTGAGATTCTTATCACAGCCTGCAAGTTAATGTCTGTCAAAGAGCATCTATATTTACTCTTGTTGATCTTCATGCAAGAAAAATTTTGCTCACAAATATATATAGACCCAAATATAGAGAACATTTTCCCGTGGCCGACTGTCTTGGTGGGCCGCAAAAAACTCTGTGGCGGGCCGCATGTGGCCCCCGGGCCACAATTTGCCCACCCCTGGTCTAGATGGAATACTATGTCTGCCCTGTTGTTGGCTCTCCAGAGGGACTGGCTGGCCACTGTATGAGACAGGATGCTGGACTAGATGGACCCTCACTGGTCTGATCCAGCAGGGCTCTTCTGATGTTCTTGTGAAGTCCTCGGCCTCTATGCCCTGTTGTTGGCTCTCCAGAGGGACTGGTTGGCCACTGTGTGAGACAGGATGCTGGACTAGATGGACCCTCACTGGTCTGATCCAGCAGGGCTCTTCTGATGTTCTTGTGAAGGCCTCGGCCTCTTTGCCCTGTTGTTGGCTGTCCAGAGGAACTGGTTGGCCACTGTGTGAGACAGGATGCTGGACTAGATGGACCCTCACTGGTCTGATCCAGCAGGGCTCTTCTGATGTTCTTGTGAAGGCCTCGGCCTCTTTGCCCTGTTGTTGGCTGTCCAGAGGAACTGGTTGGCCAGTGTGTGAGACAGGATGCTGGACTAGATGGACCCTCACTGGTCTGATCCAGCAGGGCACTTCTGATGTTCTTATGAAGGCCTCGGCCTCTCTGCCCTGTTGTTGGCTCTCCAGAGGGACTGGTTGGCCACTGTGTGAGACAGGATACTGGACTAGATGGACCCTCACTGGTCTGATCCAGCAGGGCTCTTCTGATGTTCTTGTGAAGGCCTTGGCCTCTCAGCCCTGTTCTTGGCCCTCCAGAGGAACTGGTTGGCCACTGGGTGAGACAGGAGGCTGGACTAGATGGACCCTCACTGGTCTGATCCAGCAGGCCTCTTCTGATGTTCTTCTGAAGGCCTCGGCCTCTCTGCCCTGTTGTTGGCTGTCTAGAGGAACTGGTTGGCCACTGTATGAGACAGGAGGCTGGACTAGATGGACCCTCACTGGTCTGATCCAGCAGGGCTCTTCTGATGTTCTTGTGAAGGCCTCTGCCTCTCTGCCCTGTTGTTGGCTGTCCAGAGGAACTGGTTGGCCACTGTATGAGACAGGATGCTGGACTAGATGGACCACTGGTTTGATCCAGCAGGGCTCTTCTGATGTTCTTGTGAAGGCCTCGGCCTCTCTGCCCTGTTGCTGGCCCTCCAGAGGAACTGGTAGGCCACTGTGTGAGACAGGATGCTGGACTAGATGGACCCTCACTGGCCTGATCCAGCAGGGCTCTTCTGATGTTCTTGTGAAGGCCTCGGCCTCTCTGCCCTGTTGTTGGTCCTCCAGAGGAACTGGTTGGCCACTGTGTGAGGCGGGATGCTGGACCAGATGGACCCCTGGTCTGAGCCAGCAGGGCTCTTCTGATGTTCTTAAGAGCCTTTCCCACCAGCTACAGCCAAGTACTGCTATTAGCTGAGCAGATACACAGGATCCCATCCGTTCTTTCTAATAGCTTGTGAAACCATATCAGCACAATACGTGCCTCCCCCTCAACTGTATTATGGGGTCCGAAGGGAGATGCTGCTGTCAGTGGAAAAGATTGGCGGGATCAGTTCCAAAATCTGTAAGTTTTGGTGACTCGTTCGGGCTCCACCGGCGTAGAACTCTTGTGTCTGTTTTCTTTTTGCCCAGCGTAATGCTCTCCCCCTTCTTGGCCTTTACAGAAACCAAGACGATTACCAGCTAGTCCGGAAACTGGGCCGAGGCAAATACAGCGAAGTGTTCGAAGCCATCAACATCACAAATAATGAAAAAGTAGTCGTTAAAATCTTGAAGGTGAGCCGACAGTTTCCTGGTGCATGGAAAGAGCGTGTGAGATGAGATGTCTGCTGCTTCGTGGCTGCGAAAAGTGAATCTGAAAAACCAAAAATTGCTCGGATGGTGGGGGATCTTGTATGAACCAGCATCCAAGTTTTGAGTTAATTTTCTTGATGTCTATCCCACTTTTCTTCCCAGTGGGAACCCAAAGTGACTGACATCGTTTTGCTCGCCTTGTGTTTTATCTTCACAACAACCCTGGGAGGCGGGTTAGGCTGAGATTGTGTGACTGTTCCAAGGCCCCCCCCAGTGAGCTTCCATGGTACGAGTGGGGATTTGAACCTGGGGTTCCCAGATCTCCCTCTCCCAAAACACTAAAATTTGAGGGCATCCAGTGAAGCTGATGGGCAGCAGAGTTAGGATGGGCAAAAGGAAGAAGGGGAGATTGAATTTATACCCTGCCTTTTATTACCCAAGAGAGTCTCACAGCGGCTCACAATCTCCTTTCCCTTCCCCACAACAGACACCATGCGAGGTAGGCAGGGCTGAGAGAGCTCTTTTGAGAACTGCTCCTGAGAGGACAGCTCTGAAAGAACTTGAGACTGACCCAAGGTCACCCCAGCAGCTGCATGTGGAGGAGTGGGGAGTCAGACCCAGTTCTCCCAGATTAAGAGTCCGCGCTCCTATCCACTGCACCAAACTGGGTGCTATACACAGAGAATGACTGAAATGTGGAATTCACTGCCAGAGGATGTAGTGATGGCCACAGGAACAGACAGCTTGAAAAGGAGGTTAGATGGATTCCTGGAGGATAAGTCTATTAATGGCTACTAGCCATGGTGACTGAGGGGAACCTCCACATTCAGAGGCACTAATCCTCTGAATCCCAGAGTCAGGAGGCAACATCAGGGGAAGGCCTCAGCCTCTCTGCCCTGTTGTTGGCCCTCCAGAGGAACTGTGAGATGGGGTGCTGCAATATATGGACCTCTGGTCTGATCCAGCAGGGCTCTTCTGATGTTCTTATGAAGGCCTCAGCCTCTCTGCCCTGTTGTTGGCCCTCCAGAGGAACTGGTTGGCCACTGTGTGAGACAGGATGCTGGACTAGAGGGACCACCGGTCTGAGCCAGCAGGGCTCTTGTGATGTTCTCATGAAGGCCTTGGCCTCTCTGCCCTGTTGTTGGCCCTCCAGAGGAACTGGTTGGCTGCTGTGTGAGACAGGAGGCTGGACTACAAGTATGGACGGCTTCAAGAGGGAATTAGATAAACATATGGAGCAGAGGTCCATCAGTGGCTGTTAGCCGCAAGGTATAGATAGGAACTCTCAGTCTGGGGCAAGTGATGCTCTGTATTCTTGGTGCTTTGGGGGGGGGAACAGTGGGGAGGGCTTCTTGTGTCCTGGCCCCACTGCTGGACCTCCTGAGGGCACCTGGTATTTTTGGCCACTTTCTGACAGAGTGTTGGACTGGATGGGCCACTGGCCTGATCCAACATTGGCTTCTCTGATGTTCTTATTTTATTATGTACTAGATGGGCCACTGGTCTGATCCAACAGGCTCTTCTGATGTTCTTATGAAGGCCTCGGCCTCTCTGCCCTGTTGTTAGCTTGGAGAACTGAGGGGTGACATGATCGAGGTTTATAAGACTATGCGTGGGATAGAGCAGCCAGAGAAGAAGTACTTTTCTCGCTTTCTCACAATACAAGAACTCGTGGGCACTCCATGAAATTGCTGAGCAGTCGGGTTACAACAGATAAAAGGAAGTCCTTCTCCACCCAAAGAGTGATGAACATGTGGAATTCACTGCCGCAGGAGGGGGTGGCTGCTACAAGCATGGAAGGCTTCAAGAGGGAATTAGAGAAACATCTGGAGCGGAGGTCTATCAGTGGCTATGAGCCACAAGGTATAGATGGGAACTCTCAGTTTGGGGCAAGTGATGCTCTGTATTCTTGGTGCTTGGGGGTGGGGGGCAACAGTGGGGGGGCTTCTTGTGTCCTGGCCCCACTGGTGGACCTCCTGAGGGCCCCTGGTATTTTTGGCCACTGTGTGACAGAGTGTTGGACTGGAGGGGCCACTGGCCTGATACAACGTTGGCTTCTCTTATGTTCCTACATTAGCTCTCCAGAGGAACTGGTTGGCCACTGTGTGGGGCGGGATGCTGGACTGGATGGACCCTCACTGGTCTGATCCAGCAGGGCTCTTCTGATGTTCTTATGAAGGCCTCAGCCTCTATGCCCTGTTGTTGACCCTCCAGAGGAACTGGTTGGCCACTGTGTGAGACAGGATCCTGGGCTAGAGGGACCACTGTCAGTAGGTTTGGGCAGTTTCAGGGTGCAGGAAAGGAGTGATGTGGGATTGCTGAAGGAAGGGAGGGAGAACAATTTTCAACGTGTTAATTAAAAATGGGGCAGAACCAACGTGCCTTCTCGGTTGTGGCCCCCGCCTGACAGAATGGCCCACCTAAGAAGCTCAGGAATGGTCCCAGTCTCCTGGCTTTCTGCAAATGTTGCAAAACAGAACTACTTAAGAGGGCTTTTCTGCTCAGGCTATAGGATTCCACTGTACAAAACGATCCACAAAATTAAATTTTTAAATACCGCCGTCCGTACCACTCCATATAGCTTGCTGTAAGCAGTATTGTACTTTACAGTTTTTGTATCACATCATGTCGCCTCAATTCCTCTGCTCTGCTCCTGTTCTGTTTTTCAATTCCTGGCGGGTTCTACAAAACCCTAACCCTACTGGATTTTTCGTGGCACGTCCCATCTTGTTGACTCGCTTTCTGTAATCCCCCTTGAGTCCAAGTGAGAAAAGCGGACTATAAAGATTGTAGATAAATAATTTTAAGAAGTCTTCAGTTGAATTTAAAAAACAGAACACAGTGAAATGAATGGGCGGGGTCATTTCTCTTCTCAGAGACCATCTGGAGAAGCATTGACAACTTTAATCACCAGCGTATGCTACCAAGGCTGCTACTACAGGCAGAATTGGGGTGGGGTGGTCATATGCCAGCGTCTGGGAAGTCTAGATTGCAGAAAGCTTGCTGCGACAGATTAGTGGGGCTCGGGGCGGGGGGGGGGGGGCGATGAACAGCTTCCAACTGTATCCGCTTCCGGTCCTACCTACAAGAAGGCAGATGGAGTAGCAGGTGGTTTAGCTTAACAGCCCCCCGGATACAACAGCTGCCATCAGTCAGGGACTGAGTTTACAATTGTGGCAGTGTCGACTGGCCATCCCGAGGGAGCATGTAGAGAGGGTTGACAAAGAGAAAATTTTCTCCCTCTCCCCAAAGACTACAACTCGAGGGCATCCCACGAAGCTGACGGGCAGTAGGTTCAGGACGGACAAAAGGAAATACTGCTTTGCACAGAGAGCGATTAAAATGTGGGATTCGCTGCCGGAGGATGTAGTGACGGCCACAGGAAGAAGCGGCTTTCAAAGGGGACGAGAGAGATTCATGGAGGATAAGTCTGATGGCTACTAGCTGTGGTGACTGAGGGGAACCTCCACATTCAGAGGCACTAATCCTCTGAATCCCAGAGCCAGGAGGCAACATCAGGGGAAGGCCTCGGCCTCTGTGCCCTGTTGCCGGCCAGCCAGGGGAACTGGTCGGCAGTGCTCCCTCTAAGCTGTGGAGTCTTGTGAGCAAAAATCCTGCTTTGTAAGCAACTAGCATTAAAGTGGTGAGTGAGCAATTTGGCTGCTGCATGAATTAGTTTGCTCTGGAGCCATCCATCCTGAGCTGAGAAACGTGTGAGTTAGCTCACACTAACGCAGCTTAGAGGGAACAGTGCTGGTCAGCCACTGCTTGAGACAGGGTGGACTACTGAACAGAAGAGACGCTAATGTTGGACCAGGCCAGTGGCCCATCCAGTCCAACACTCTGAGTCACACAGTGGCCAAAAACACCAGGGGCCCTCAGGAGGTCCAGCAGTGGGGCCAGGACACTAGAAGCCCTCCCACTTTTGCCCACACCAAGAATATGGGGCATCACTTGCTAAGAGTTCCTATCTATACCTTGGGGCTAAGAGCCACTGATGGACCTCTGCTCCAGATGTTTATCCAATTCCCTCTTGAAGCCGTCCATGCTTGTAGCCGCTACCACCTCCTGTGGCAGTGAGTTCCGTGTGTGTTCATCACTCTTTGGGAGAAGAAGGACTTCCTTTGGTCTGTGTTCCTCTTGGTCTTATGCAGCAGGGCTCTACTTACGTTGAAGGGCAAGTAAAATCAAGGGACGGATGCTTGTGAAGGAGGCTTTGAACCCTTCGGGCTTCTGTAGTTGAAGAAGGATGCGCCTTCCATTGCTCAGACAGACCCAGAGAGCCCCTTATGACCCACCCGCTGGGATTTTCTTGGAACGGCAGACTTCCCCCATGAAATCCGAAACGGTTCCTGAATCTCGGCTCAATTGTGCTGTGGCGGGTGGCGCTGCTCTTCAAGAAACCCAAATCACTTGTTTATGTGGTACGGTTTTTGAGGTTCGCTGAATCGCAGCCAATTTTTAGTCAGCAGATGATTGGATGCGGTGGATCTATTCCCCTAACCCGGTGTTTTCTCCTAGTAAACCCATGAATGCATGAAGTCACCAAGTACCTTTGGACACGTAAAAGACAGGCTGTTCTAGCTCCGTCTGCAGTTATCCTCACATGCCCATGCTGCTTGACGCAGGGCTTTCATCGCCCAGATGCCAACCCATGATTCCCATGATTCCCAGCAGTTTTCAGTATCCTCCTTACCTCCTCTTTTCAGCTCTCCAGAGTCTCAGACTGAGGTCTTTCCCATCACCTCCTGCCTGGTCCTTTTAACTGGAGATGCCGGGGATTGAACCTGGGACCTTCTGCATGCCAAGCAGATGCTCTTCCACTAAGCCACAGCCCCTTTTTACAGCTCTCCAGAGTCTCAGACTGAGGACTTTCCCATCACCTCCTGCCTGGTCCTTTCAACTGGAGATGCCGGGGATTGAACCTGGGACCTTCTGCATGCCAAGCAGAGGCTCTTCCACTGAGCCACAGCCCCTCTTGACAGCTCTCCAGGGTCTCAGGCGGAGGTCTTTCCCATCACCTCCTGCCTGGTCCTTTTAACTGGAGATGCCGGGGATTGAACCTGGGACCTTCTGCATGCCAAGCAGAGGCTCTGCCACTGAGCCACGGCCCCTCATGGTACAAAGAGCCCTTCCCCACAGTGCTCATATGTGCGAGTCGGGTTACGTTTTGAAGGCTACTAGACCACAATAGCTTTAAAAGGAGTTTAAAAGGAGTTTAAGGACCTCCTGGGGGCACCTGGTATTTTTGGCCACTGTGTGACAGAGTGTCGGACTTGATGGGCCGTTGGCCTGATCCCACACTGGCTTCTCTTATGTTCTTATGAGTTGGATGACTACTAGCCCCGATTGCTAGAATGGTGACTTCCAGAAAAAGGAAAATCTGAATACTGGATTCTGAGGTCGGGCTGGATCCTGGATCCTGAGGTGGAGATCTACAGGAAGGTAGATAAAGCCGTTAGCTGACCAAGCATTGCAGTTTTCCGTATTTTTAGCTCACCTTTGAGCCACAAAATGCCCCCCCCCCCAGCAACAGTTTAAAACTCAAAATGGCACAAGTAAGCCCATAAGAATCAATAAGACAAGTCAGTAACAACCAGTTAACATTTAATATTTATTGATTTATCATCAGATTTATAACCTGCCCTCCCAGCTGAGACCGGCTCAGGGCGGTTTACGGGAAAAGAATAAAAACGCAAAAGTAGGCAATTTAAATAATGCTGAAACCATATAAAACCTTCCAACCTTAAAAGGTGCTAATATTAATGGTATTCATGTTTATGAGGTGATGATTAGGTGACTAAATGATGGCGGCCAACCTTCAGTATTCCATCCTGCCGGTCAGCCCATGGATCTAGCCTTTGCGCAGCTGGCAAAGGCAGTTCTGTCCTGATGACTTCAGGGAACAGGGTTCTCTATTGGGGGCGGCTCCTTAGTTGAAGGCCTGGTAGAAGAGCTCCGTCTTGCCGGCCCTGCGAAACTGCATGAGGTCCCACAGGGCCCTGATCTCTTCCAGAAGCTCATTCCACCAGAGAGGAGCCGCCACCGAGGAAGCCCTGGCCCTGTGGTTACAGCCAGCCTGGCATCCTTGGGTTCGGGCCAGTCGATTTTGGGACCCTGATCACAGTGCTCTCTGGGGAACATGTGGGGAAAGGCGGTCCCTCGGGTATGTAGGTCCCTGACCATAAAGAAGAAGAAGAAGAGGAGATTGGATTTATACCCTGCCCTCCACTCCCCAAGGGAGTCTCAGAGCGGCTTACAAACTCCTTTTCCCTTCCCCTCCCCACAACAGACACCCTGTGAGGTAGGTGGGGCTGAGAGAGCTCTTTCCCAAGCTGTCCTTGAGGGAACAGCTGGAACAGAGCTATGGCTTGCCCAAGGTCATCCAGCCAGGTGCAAGTGGAGGAGTGGGGAATCAAACCCGGTTCTCCCAGATTAGAGTCCGCGCACTTAACCACTACACCAAACTGGCTCTCTTTAAAGGGCTTTAAAGGTAAGAACCAGCACCTTGAAGCGAATTCGGGATGCTATCGGTAGCCAGCTTGGGATGCCGCTGTCTCTCACCTGCCCTTTCCCCTTTGCCAGCCTGTGAAAAAGAAGAAAATCAAGCGTGAAATCAAAATCTTGGAGAACTTGCGAGGCGGCCCGAACATCATCACCCTGGCCGATATCGTGAAAGACCCAGTGGTGAGTGGGGGGAGAGGAGGAACTGTTCTGGGGAAGGGGCAGGAGGCGGGGAGATGTCCTATTCCGCTCCCAAGAATCATCATGTGTTTCATAGGACAGTGGCTGTCTGTCAGGGGCGACGAACTGTGATGGGAAAATGGAACGTCCTTTTCCAGAGGCACCCAGCCCCATAGCCAGAAATTTTGGGTTGGTGGGGCATGGGGAAATTTTGTGGGGGAGGGAGTGGGGGAGCCGTACACCTTCCCTGAACTCCAAGCAGTGATTTCGCCATGTGGAGATCAGGAGCAGGCAGCCCCTGCTAGAAAAACAGCATTTAAAGGGAACCTGTTCGTGGGGCGTGCCTCACGTTTGAGGGGGCATAGCCCCGAAATGCCCCGTCGTGGCTATGGGCCTGGGGTTACCTGTTGAGTAGCAGACGCAGGGGTGGGGTGGGGGGGGTGAGGGGCTGCAGCAGCCATGCCTTGCTTCCGATCTTTCCAAGGAACACAATGTTAGAGCAGGCCGGTCTTAGTCCGGTTCACCAAGGCAATCCTTGCATCTCAGGTGCTGAGAAAGCTGTCTAGCCTTGGATATCCATCCAGTGACTCCTTTAATTCCCTCTGAAGAGTTCAAAGCAGCGTGTTCAGAGTTCACCCTCCCTTCTTCACATGAACTCGTTGGGGTGTGTTAGGGGTCAACTCGGGTCTCTCCAGCGCTAACCACTATGCCCCACTGGCTTTCAATACATTTGTTCTTTCGTCCAGCCATATTCCAAAAACAAAAGCGCATTTTTTTGTTTATCCAGTCAGTCATTCTCGCCTTTAGAGGTGGCAAGGTTCTTTTTCTCTGTGTCCAGCCGGGACTTAGTAGGAAAGGCCATTTGACCGAAAGTGACTCAAAGTGCTAGGAACTTCAAAAGAAGTGAGTTTTTGTGGACTAACCAACGACTGCCCCTTATGATTCCATGATATAAAGGGTCCCTTCCATTGTCCTGAATTTTCTGCGCCTTGATATTATCCAGGGTGACTATTAAAGTTTGCAATCTGGGAAGCGCATCCTTTTGCTCAGAAATGGAAGCCATACATCTACTGATTTTTCTTTTTAGATGTAATCCCCCACCCAACCCCTTGGATTTAGCTCAAGGCATAACTGAGCTTTGGGGACATAGAATCATAGAGTTGGAAGGGGCCTCCAGGGTCATCTAGTCCGACCCCCTGCACAATGCAGGAAATTCACAAAGACCTCCACTACACACACACACACCCGGTGACCGCTGTTCCGTGCCCAGAAGATGGAATAAAAACCCTCCAGGATCACCAGCCAAACTGGCTTGAAGAAAAATTGCTTCCTGACCCTAAACCGGCAATCGGTATTTCCCTGGGCGTGTAAGGACTAAGCACTGAGGCAACCCTTCCTGCCCTCCCTCTCGTGATCTGCCTAAGTTCACACAATCAGCGTTGCTCCCCAATGGCCATCTAGCCCACCAACCTCCTGAGGAAGCCTCTTCCACCAAGGAACTGCTCTGTCAGGAAGTAGGCCGAAGGATGCCAACAGATTGCTTTCGAAGTCCTTAGGGTGGGCCTGCACACTTTCCTTCGCAGGAGAGGGCTTTCAATACAGTCAGGGGTCATTTCGTAAAAAAAGAGGTGCAGGAGCTCATTAGCGTAACTCATTTGCATAACTCATTTGCATATGCCACCCCCCCTAACATACCGGAAGTGTGTCAGAAGGCCACACCCACCCCTCAGGCTCCACTCCACAGGGGAGTGAAACTGACCTGCTCTTCCTCCATTCCCTTCCCCATCCAATACTTTGTGCAATAAAAATAAGTGTAAAGAACACACCCTCATTCTCTTCCTGCTCCCTTGAAACCACCAGGTTTCAAGTAGACTTGAGATACCCAGGACATGTGCACCACCCATCCCTTCCCCTTCCCCTCCCCACAACAAGACACCCTGTGAGGTAGGTGGGGCTGAGAGAGGTCTTTGGAGAACTGCTCATGAGAGAACAGCTCTGAGAGAACTTGTGACTGGCCCAAGGTCACACCAGCAGCGATATGTGGAGGAGTGGGGAATCAAACCCGGTTCTCCCAGATTAGAGTCCAACTCCTGACCACTACACCAAACTGATGGGGTGGAAGCTGCTGAAGGGTTGGTGAAATTTCTCCAATAACTATGTGCCATCTGCCCAGATAAAAAATGGTATACTTAGAAAATTTATATGCCACCTTGAGGAAGTCTCTGGACAAGCATCCCACAGTCATAAAAGGAACAATGATAAAATTATCAATATTAAAACAAAACATTAAAAACAATAAAGACCCAAGCAGGGCTTTCCCCGGGGCGCTGCACCTCTGCACTACTCGGGGAAGCCGAGGAGGGGGCGGGGCTTGGTCATGTGCCCGCCCCCTGGGCTCCTCACTCCCGGAGCTGCGCTCCTGTGTGCTCCCGCTCCAACGGACCCCTGAATACAGTGATGGACAGGCAGGATGTCTCAGGGCAGCTTTGCATGCATCCACTGCACTAAGCACCTGTAACTAGTGTTCCCGCAAAGCTGAGTTAGTGTGAGTCAGCACACACATTTTTCACCTTAGCTCAGAAAGGAGGGCTCCGGAGCAAACGAATTTATGCAGCAGCCAAATCACTGGCTCACCACTTTAAGGCCGGTAGCTCACAAAGTAGGGTTTTTGCTCACTGGGCTCCACAGCTTAGAGGGAGCATTGCTTGTAAGTCCATTTGAAACAAAAGCTTCCCCTTATTTCCAGGAGGATGTGGTTTTTTAAGCGTGTGCCTCCTGACGGGAGAATCTGTGGCTGTACGTTGGCTCTGCAGAGAGGGTGGGATGGCCCTGACCATAGTGAGCATTCCTTAGCTGGTTATCGGAGCGTGCCGACTTTCGGTTCACAAGCAGCTCCCTGCCGGACTGAACAGGAGGGCGGTTTCTGTCACTGGGAAACTGCCGGAGTTGGTTACAAATGCCAACGCTCTCTTCAAGCGATGGCCCAACAGCAGAGTTTCCAGCATTCTAAGAACAGAACCACGGGGTGGTGTTTCTGGCACCTGTAGATCACAGGACACAGCGCCTGAGCTTTCTCCTAGTTCTGTCTCTTCCCTGCCCTGTTTCTGAATTGGGAAGAGAAGAGATTGGATTTATACCCCGCCCTTCCCTACCCAAGGGAGTCTCAGAGTGGCTTACAAACTCCTTTCCCTTCCCCTCCCCACCACAGACACCCTGGGAGGTAGGTGGGGCTGAGAGAGCTCTGACAGAAACTGCTTTTTTTCAAGAACAGCTGTGCCAGAACTGCGGCTTGCCTAAGGTCATCCAGCAGCTGCAAGTGGAGGAGTGGGGAATCAAACCCGGTTCTCCCAGGTTAGAGTCCGCGCACTTAACCACCACCCCAAACTGGCTCTCGGTTTAGAGTAGGCTTTTAAATCAGATTAGAGTCACTCAGAGGAACTTCTCACCTGCGTTTTTCAGGTCCCAGAGTGGTGGGATGGAATGTGCCATCAAGACTTGTGGTGGGCCCGTAGGGTTTTCAAGGCAAGAGGCTGACAGAGGTGGCTTGCCTGCCTCTGCGTCATGACCCTGGGCTTCCTTGGTGGCCTCCCTTCCAAGTACTAGCAACCGCCGGCCTTCCTTAGCTTCTGAGATCATAGGATCGCAGAATTGGAAGGGGCCATACAGGCTATCTAGTCCAACCCCCTGCTCGATGCAGGATCAGCGTAGAGCAGGGGTGGCCAAACTAGTTTAACGTAAGAGCCATGTCGAATGAACATCAGTTGTCTGAGAGCCGCAAGACGTGGACAGATATTACGCGTTTCTACTGGGAAATATGCAGACTTGCTTTTTATTGCCATTAAATGAGACCGCCAAAAATAACAACAAAGGGGGTGAAAGCAAATATTGATATTGATTTTATTTGTCCAATGGTATTTATTTGTTTGCTAATGATATTTTGCTTCCCCAGCCAACCTGCCGGGAGCCGCACAATATGTGTGAAAGAGCCGCGTGCGGCTCCCGAGCCAGAGTTTCGGCACCCCTGGCCTAGAGCATCCCTGGGAAGTGTTTGTCCAGCTGCTGCTTAAAGATCTGAGGAGATCACACTTGCCTGGCCCATCCAGGGCAGGGCAGGCGAACAGAGGGGATTTGCCCTTGCCTGCCTCTGCGTAGCAACCCTGGACTTCTTTGGTGGTCTCCCATCCAAGCACTTAACCAGGGCTGACCCTGCTTGGCTTCCGAGATCTGATGAGATCAGGCTAGCCTGGGCCATCCAGCTCCTAGACTTTGTAGAAATTCACGCCATACTGTCCAGCAAAAGCGAGAGGAGTGTGGGAGCTACCGACATCCTCAGGGGAGGATCATAAATAAGGGGGGGGGGTATACCTGGGTGCCCAGTGGGTCTGTAAACAGTGTATTAAAGACTGCAGCGCAGAGCTGACGCGAGAATTTTTTTCCCCTTCCTTTTTCTAGTCTCGGACTCCAGCCTTGGTCTTTGAACATGTAAACAACACAGACTTCAAGGTACAGTTTCGGACCCATCGGGGAAGGCTATGAATTTTCTGCTGCTTCGTGCATGCGTGTGTATGGATTTGGGGGGTGGGGGGAGGCAGACAGGGAAGGGGAGAAGCGAGCGGGAAGCAGCAGTGAAATGGGAGTGGTGGAAACAGGGAGATTTCCACACGTGGGAGCTGCCCCAGATTCAATGCTTTTCTGGAAGCAGAGTTTTTCCTTCTAGCTTCCCCACAGGGTTGTGGTACGTTTGTGCACATCCCGGGGTTTCTTCAAAGTTTGTACCCTTAACTGTGAAGCACGGATCGCGCCCGGTGGCTGCGCACACAGCATTGTGCCAGTACACTGATCAAGGAGCCATGTTCGGTGGCAGTCTCCTGCGGTGCCCACTCGGTGGCAGCATTGCCTCCCCCCCCCCCGTTCATAATCTGTTGATTGGGAACTGACCGTACTTCTGTGAGCTTTTTTTTGGTGCTGTGGGCAATGTTCCCTCTAAGCTGAGTCAGTGTGAGCTAGCTCCCAGTTTTTCAGCCTCCAGCTCGCACATTTTTGTCTTAGCTCAGGAAGGAGGGCTCCAGAGCAAACTAACTGATGCAGCAGCCAAATCGCTCGCTCACAACTTTAATGCCAGTAGCTCACCAAGTAGAATTTTTGCAAACAAGACTCCACAGCTTAGAGGGAGCATTGGCTGTGGGACAACAGTGGAACCCCTGCTGGTGGGCCTCCTGATGGCACCTGGGTTTTGGCCACTGTGCGACATAGAGTATTGGACTGGATGGGCCATTGGCCTGATCCAACATTGGCTTCTCTTACAGTATCATAGAATCATGAAGTTGGAAGGGACCTCAAGGGTCATCTAGTCCAACCCCTTGCACAATGCAGGAAATTCATAAATCCCTCCCCCTCCACACACCCCGTGACCCGTACTCCACGCCCAAAAGACGACCCAAACCCTCCAGGATCCCTGGGCCAAACTGGCCTGGAGAAAAATGGCTTCCTGACCCCAAATGATCAGCATTTCCCTGGGCGTGTAAGGAAGGGCCACAAGAACCAAGCCCTGAGGCGACCCTTCCTGCCCTCCCTCTCAAGATCTGCTCGAAGTTCGCAGAATCCGCATTGCTGTCAGCTGGCCCTCGAGCCTCTGTTTGGAAATCTCCACAGAAGGTTCTCACCTTGACTGTGTTCTGTCTCCCTCCTGCAGCAATTGTACCAAACGTTAACAGACTACGACATTCGGTTCTACATGTATGAAATTTTGAAGGTGAGTCTGCGTTTGCCGCTTGTGTCGTGTGTGTTATTTTTCTACTTCGTGTGTGTCCCACTTTCCTCGCCAATGGGCGCCCAGCGCAGCTGACCAAACAATACCAAAGATAACGCAGCAGTCAAAAGGTCAACAGACCATACATCACAATAAAGACTTCACCTCTGGCCGGCAGGTGGTCCGCCTGAAAGAAGCAGAGCTGATTAATATCCGGATAGTAGCAGCCAAGAGTTCGATCGCGAGCGAATAGGAGGCAAAAACTCTTCCTTCAACGGAACAGTGGTTGCATAAAGTATGGGATTTTTTCTTGCAAGGAAAAATCTCCCCCTGGGAAAACCCAGAGGACGTTGAAAGTCACCTGTTGAGTCCCCTTGACAAATGGTGTCCAGTACTTGAGGAAATGAACGTAGACAAATTTGATTCGGAAAACATAAAAGATCTCAAATATAAGTTCTGAACCTATGGTTAAGTTTCGCACATTAAAGCGCGGTATCCGTTCACTCTTTTGAATAAGGTCATGGCAGTATTGCTGGTTTATTTTATTGTGATCGCCTGTTGTTGCGCCTGTGTTAGGTTTAGGATTGCGAAGGATGAGAGCATTCACCTTTTCTTATGTACTTGGTGTATTTGTTCTTCTGTGATAACAATTTTTAAAAAAGAGTCCCTATCTCTACCTTGTGGCCAATAGCCACTGATGGACCGCTGCTCCAGACGTTCATTCAGTTCCCTCATCCAGACGAACACATCCAGCGTTTATTTATGATCCCTTTCCAATCTTACTCTGTAAGTTCTCATACTGTGTGTCGCCTTGCCGGACTGGCAGTCTGAGATTTTTCAGGAGGAAGGGATGCAAAGTGGCGACGTCTCTTCTCTGACGAATGCCCTCTTGTGTCTGTATGTTCTCCACTCCAGGCTTTGGACTATTGCCACAGTATGGGGATCATGCACAGAGACGTGAAACCCCACAACGTCATGATTGACCACGAGCACAGAAAGGTAAGATGGGAAGGGCCTCGGGAACGCCCTCTTCCTCCCAATGGCTTCCCGTTAGGGTGTGGAATTAACAGAAACCCCCCTTTTGCTCCGCGTTGACACCGATCAGCGGCATCGGGCACATTTTCAAAAATTTAATTGGGTTACTTCTGAGCCGTCTCTGCAGAAAACTGCTCAGGGGAGCTTAAAAGGTTTCGGAATAAAACAAAGCCTTTGAAATTGATTGCCTTTTCCTTCAAAAAAGGAAAGAAAAGCCGTGCAATAAGAATCCAGCAGGAAAAGCCAGTCGGGAACACGTTCTTGCTAAAACAGATTAATAAGGAAAGTTTGCCTCTTCGGCCTCTGCAGAAACTTCTTAGCTGGCTGTTCTGAAGCTGGCAGTTGTCAGTCTCTCATTGGAAGGGTAGACTGAAAGAAGAAGCGTCGGATTTACACCCCGCCCTTCGCTTGGAGTCTCCGAGCAACTTACAATCTCCTTTCCCTTCCCCTCTCCACAACAGACACCCTGTGAGGTAGGTGGGGCTGAGAGAGCTCTTTCAAAGACTGCTCTTGAGAGTACAGCTCTGGGAGAAATGTGACTGGCCCAGGGTCACCCAGCTGGCTGCGTGTGGAGGAGTGGGGAATCAAACCCGGTTCCCCAAATTAGAGCCCTGCTGCTCTTAACCACTACTACAGACCGGCTCTCCCCTCCATCCTCTAACCACTTCTGTCCATCTCCCAAGAGGGCGACCAAGATGATTTGGGGGTTGGAGCACCTTCCCTAAGAGAAAAAGCTGAAGAGTCTGGGACTTTTCTGCTGAGCAAAGAGATGATTAAGGGGGGGGGGGGGACATGACAGCAGTTTATAAAATTATGCACGAAGTGGAAATTTTTGTCCCTCCCCCCCCCCCCCGAGACTAGAACTCTAGGGTGTCCAATGAAGCCAGTGGGCAGTTGGTTTAGGATGGACAAAAGGAAATACTTCTTTACACAGAGCGTGACAAGGGGCTGCCCTTGTCCCAGATCCGGAGGCTGCAGCTGGTGCAGAACGCTGCGGCCAGGTTGTTGATGGGTCTTTCTATGCGGGACCGCATCCGGCTTGTGCTGCAGCGGCTGCACTGGCTGCCTATAGCATACCGGATCAGGTTCAAGGTGCTGGTGTTAACCTTTAAAGCCCTTTATGGTCAGGGGCCCGCCTACTTGAGGGACCGCCTTTCCCCATATAGGCCCCAGAGGCTACTGAGGTCAGGAGCTCAAAATCGCCTGACCTGCCCCGGTCCAAAAGAGGCTCGGTTGACTTGCACCAGGGCCAGGGCTTTTTCGGTGGCGGCTCCTTACTGGTGGAACGAGCTCCCGGATGACATCAGGGCCCTGCGGGATCTATTACAGTTCCGCAGGGGCTGGAAGACGGAGCTCTTCCACCAGGCTTTCAAATAGGAGCCGCCGTCGGTGAGAAAGTGGATGATACCATCTCCCTGGCCCTGGCGGTTGCACTCTGCCTTTGCCCACTTGAGTGATCTGAAGTTGCCATCTTGTGTATTTGTAATGTAGTGTTGGTTTTCAAAGGTTTTATATTACAAATCTGTTTTATCTGTTTTATGTTGTTAGCCGCCTTGAGCCGGTGAAAAACTGGCAAGGCGGGATATAAGTGAAAAAATAAATAAATAAATGATTAAAATGTAATGATGGCCACAGGAATAAACAGTGTTAAAAGGGGATTGATTTGTGGGTGGGGATGGGCACGAACCAGGAAAATGCAGTTCATTTTGGTTCTTGGGTGTGCCCGGTTCATGAGCCACGAACCATTGCAAACTTTGAGGCTCCAATTGAATTGGTCAGGTTTGTAACATGGTAGAATGGAAACCCCCCCCCCCCCCCCAGCCTGCTCGAGACACCAGACTCACAGGGGATCTCTGGTTGACTCTCTTCTACTTGCCCTCCAAGTTTGGTGAGGATTAGATTTACAGGATTCGAGTTACGGCACCCCGAAGAAGGTGCTCCCAGGAAAGTGCTTTCTGGGGAAATGACGGCAGGTCATTTTGACAGGCGCAGGGTCAGGAGGTTCAGGAGTTTATAGAATGGACCCTGTGCAAGCTGGAGACATCAATCTCAAGCCCTCCTAGTTATGTGCTGATTGGATTTAGGGGATTTGAGTTATGCCCCCCCCCCCCAAGATGCTCCCAGGAGAGTACTTTGGGGGGAAATGTTCAACAGTACAACCTATGCACACCAAATGCACACCAAACCCTGCCGCCTGCTCCTCTAGAGAGCCAGTTTGGTGTAGTGGTTAAGTGTGCGGACTCTAATCTGGGAGAACCGGGTTTGATTCCCCACTCCTCCACTTGCACCTGGCTGGATGACCTCGGGCAAGCCATAGCTCTGTACCAGCTGTTCTCTCAAGGACAGCTTGGGAAAGAGCTCTCTCAGCCCCACCTACCTCCCAGGGTGTCTGTTGTGGGGAGGGGAAGGGAAAGGAGTTTGGAAGCCGCTCTGAGACTCCAAGTGAGTGAAGGGCGGGGTATAAATCTAATCCAATCTCTTCTTCTTCTTCTTCTTCTTCTTCTTCTTCTTCTCTACAATCTCTCCTATATTTAAAAAAAATGGGATACAAAAGGGAAGAGGGAGGAGAAATATAGATTCATCAAGTTTATCAAATATTATGAGTTGTTACATACAATAAGTAAAATCAAATATAGAGGAAGACAATAAAACATCAATATTACAGAGTTAAGGGACAGATTTTCTCTTTAAAAGAAGAAACAAAAACTTTGCTAATGTTAGCGATAAACTATTAACAATAAAAGAGATTACGTCCTTAGCAGTTAGACACCTACGCTAAAATTAAACCATCATTAAAAACTGAATATTGTCTTAATCATTTGTCTAAATCTAAATTTTATTTTTACTAAATGTTTAAATACTAGTGGAATACAAATTAAAGTATAAAAACTATAACCAATATATTTGTCACCTTTTAATATGATATTCAGATAATTCCAAAACTCAAAAATAATGAGCTATTTCCATAATATGAGTAGCAAGCTTGCCATTTCTGCTGAAATGTTTTCAGTGGTCTTCTGTTTATATAATTAGTTTTGCCAAAGTTTGTTAAATATTTTGATTGAAGGAGTCTGTTTGGAAATGTATCCATTCATGAACCACCACAAACCACGAACCAGCCAAAATTCATCACGAACTTTAGTTTGTGACCCAATTCCTGCCCATCCCTATTTGTGGAGAATGGGTCTATCAGTGGCTACTAGCCCTGGTGACTGCGGGGAACCTCCACATTCAGAGGCACTAATCCCCTGAATCCCAGAGCCAGAAGGCAACATCAGGGGAAGGTTTTGGCCTCTCAGCCCTGTTGTTGGCCCTCCAGAGAAACGGACTGAGCACGCGTGAGACAGGATGCTGGACTAGATGGACCACTGGTCTGATCCAGCATGACTCTTCTGATGTTCTCATGAAGGCCTCAGCCTCTCTGCCCTGTTGTTGGCCCTCCAGAGGAACTGGTTGGCCACTGAGTGAGACAGGATGCTGGACTAGATGGACCACTGGTCTGATCCAGCAGAGCTCTTCTGATGTTCTTATGAAGGCCTCGGCCTCTCTGCCCTGTTGTTGGCCCTCCAGAGGAACTGGTTGGCCACTGAGTGAGACAGGATGCTGGACTAGATGGACCACTGGTCTGATCCAGCAGAGCTCTTCTGATGTTCTTATGAAGGCCTCGGCCTCTGTGCCCTGTTGTTGGCCCTCCAGAGGAACTGGTTGGCCACTGAGTGAGACAGGATGCTGGACTAGATGGACCACTGGTCTGATCCAGCAGGGCTCTTCTGATGTTCTTATGAAGGCCTAAGCCTCTGTGCCCTGTGGTTGGCCCTCCAGAGGAAATGGTTGGCCACTGTGTGAGACAGAATGCTGGACTAGATGGACCACTGGTCTGGTCCAGTAGGGTTCTTCGTATTTTCTTATGTTCTCCCTTCTGTTTTCAGCTGCGGCTAATAGACTGGGGCTTGGCGGAATTCTACCATCCCGGCCAAGAGTACAACGTTCGAGTCGCGTCCAGATACTTCAAAGGCCCTGAGCTTCTTGTAGATTATCAAGTAAGTGCGGCCCAGTCTCGGTGTTGCGAGGAAGCAGAAAGCTGAGGACCAGCAAATGCCTCGACTTAACGCAAGCGGTTCTCAGTCTGTGAATCAGGACCCCGAAATGGGTCACGACTCCCCCGCCGTGGTCAGGACGAGGGATGGGATGAACTGGGAAAAGCAGTCACGGGAGGCTCAGATCTGAGGTTGCCTCTGCGTAAATCACCGTGAAATACAGCCTGCCGCTGAGTTACGCTGTACATTGGCAAACACTAAACGTGAAAAACGAAATATGAATGTAGTTCAGGGTTAGCCGATGAGCCGTCCCTTTATTTTATGTTGGGGAAGGGGGGAAGTGGCACGGAGTTATTTTGCAAGTGGGTTCTGAAAAGGACAGTTTCTGAGGGTAGCTGCGGTGGAACGGCCGGTAGCCCTTTGGAGGACGGTAGCCCTTTGGAGGACGGTAGCACTTTAAAGACCAACACAATTTGCAGGCTGGGAGCTTTTCGAGAGTCAGAACTTGGTGATCTGATCATAGACTCACAGAGCTGGAAGGGGCCAGACAGGCCGTCTAGTCCCACCCTCTGCCCAGTGCAGGATCAGCCTAGAGCAGCGACGGCAAACCTTTTAGAGACCGAGTGCCCAAACTGCAACCCCAAACCCACTTATTTATGGCAAAGTGCCAACGCGGCAGTTTAACCTGAATACTGAGGTTTTCGTTTTAGGAAAAAACAACTCAGACATTAACATCTTTTGTCTCAAAAGAAAAACACAATAACAGAGCTTTCAACGATACAAGCGACTTTTTATCGAAAGGTAAAAAGGTTGCATTTGGCCTGCTTTTGAACGATTAATGCGATTTTTGCTGTCCAGTCTTGCGAACTCTGTGCTGGGGCGATGCCGTGCCTGCCCACAGAGAGGGCTCTGAGTGCCACCCCCGGTACGTGTGCCATAGGTTTGCCACCACTGGCCTAGAGCGTCCCTGACAAGGGTTTGTCCAGCCGCTGCTTAAAGCCTTCCAGGGAGGGGGAGCTCACCCCCTCCCCAGGCAGCTGGTTCCACTGGCTTCTCTTGTGTTCTTAAATCCTCTCATTGAGCACACGATTACCACCGTGTTATCTTGTGGGAGTAAAATCTGTGCAGCCGTAGAAAATTTTCACACTGGGGTGCCTTTCCCTTGTATAAACCGCTCCTGCCTCTTTTCCTTGGGGAATGGTCTTTCCCTGGTGGCAAGCGTGCGTCTGCGGCAAAAAAAAGAGCTCTTTTCCTCCTCCCGGTGGGTCTGCACTGTATTGTACTGAAGGGCCTCCTTTGTTTCCCCCTAGATGTACGATTACAGTCTGGATATGTGGAGCTTGGGGTGCATGCTAGCCAGCATGATCTTCCGGAAGGAGCCCTTTTTCCACGGCCACGACAATTACGACCAGGTGAGCTCTCGCGGCAGGCCCCGTGCCGATTTCCCACCGCCGTTCTTCAGCTTGCTGCCCGCTTTTGCTAGGGATAAGGGACGAAAAGAATTTGTGCAAAGGATCGTTTCAGCCACGCATGTCTTCCACTGGGTCCACCGCAGTAGTGGCTCGCGCGTGTGAATGTGTCAGTTACGGATCAAATGCCACGTGCAGACTAGCTCCCGAAGTGCGGTGTTTCCCAGGGAAGTCAGTTTGCTTTGGCTGTGTGAGCCATATTGGGGATAGTGCGTCTTATCTGACGGAAGGAGCTTTGACTCTTGAAAGCTTGTACCCGTAAATGCTATGCTATGCTGCTGCTGGGCTCGAATCGAGCGATGCATCTTGTGTATGTAATGGCATTGCTTCATGGGAAGGGGAAGTAACTCAGTGGCAGAGCCTCTGCTTGGCATGCAGGAGGTCCCAGGTTCAATCCCCGGCATCTGCAGTTAAAAGGACCAGGCAGCAGGTGATGGGAAAGACCTCAGCCCGAGACCCTGGAGAGCTGTAAAGAGGGGCTGTGGCTCAGTGGAAGAGCCTCTGCTTGGCATGCAGAAGGTCCCAGATTCAATCCCCGGCATCTGCAGTTAAAAGGACCAGGCAGCAGGTGATGGGAAAGACCTCAGCCCGAGACCCTGGAGAGCTGTAAAGAGGGGCTGTGGCTCAGTGGAAGAGCCTCTGCTTGGCATGCAGGAGGTCCCAGGTTCAATCCCCGCCATCTCCAGTTAAAAGGACCAGGCAGCAGGTGATGGGAAAGACCTCAGCCCGAGACCCTGGAGAGCTGTAAAGAGGGGCTGTGGCTCAGTGGGAGAGCCTCTGCTTGGCATGCAGGAGGTCCCAGGTTCAATCCCCGGCATCTCCAGTTAAAAGGACCAGGCAGGAGGTGATGGGAGAGCCCTCAGCCTGAGACCCTGGAGAGCTGCTGCCAGTCTGAGTAGACAGTACTGACCAGGGTGGACCAAGGGTCTGATTCAGTATAAGGGAACTTCATGTGTGTTCATCTAAAGCTAGCTGCTTCTTTAGAGTCAGAGAGTTGGAAGGGACCTCCAGGGTGATCAAGTCCAACCCCCTGCACAATGCAGGAAATCCACAATTACCTTCCCCGCACACACACACTCACAGTGACCCCTGCTCCATGCCCAGAAGATGACAAATAACCCCCCGGGATCTCCACTCAAACTGGCCTGGAGATATATTGCTTCCAGAGAGCCAGTTTGGTGTCGTGGTTAAGTGCACGGACTCTAATCCAGGAGAACTGGGTCTGATTCCCCACTCCTCCACTTGCACTTTGGGCAAGCCGTAGTTCTGGCACAGCTGTTCTTGAAAAAGAGCAGTTTCTGTCGGAGCTTTCTCCGCCCCACCTACCTCACAGGATGTCTGTTTTGGGGAGGGGAAGAGAAAGGAGTTTGTAAGCCGCTCTTGAGACTCCCTTGGGTAGTGAAGGGCGGGGTATAAATCCAATCTCTTCTTCTTCCTGACCCCAAAGTGGTGATCGGCCTTTCCCTGGCTGTGTAAGAAAGGGCCACGAGAAACAAGCACTGAGGCAACTCTTCCTGCCCTCCCTCTCATGATCTGCCCAAGTTCATAGAATCAGCATTGCTGTCCGATGGCCATCTAGCCTCTGTTTAAAAACCTCCAAAGAAGGACAGCCCACCACCTCCCGAGGAAGCCTGTTCCACTGAGGAACCACTCTAACCGTCAGGAAGTTCTTCCTCGTGTTTCGCCGAAAATATGCTGACTGATCTCTTGGTTCCTCTAAAGCAGTGGTTCTTAACCTTGTTGGAGGTACCGAACCCCACCAGTTTCATGTGCGCATTCACCGAACCCTTCTTTAGTGAAAAATAATTCTTAGTACTTAGTAATAGTACTAAGTTGGAGGCCCCACCGAACCCCTGAGACTGACTCGCCGAACCCCTAGGGTTCGATCGAACCCAGATTAAGAACCACTGTTCTAAAGCGTCTGTCTGGAATACTGGCGGTGCATATCCAAGAGTCATCTTCTGATTATTTGAACCGTCCAAAAAAGTCCCTTGTTTAGTAAAGGGGGGGTGGGCGCTAACCTTGCAATGCCCGAAGTGTCTTGTTCCTGTCATCGGCCTGCTGGAGCTGTTGCCCATGGAAACCTAGTTTCCCCCCCAAACCTGGAGCTTCCAGTCAGACTCGGGCTGGGGAGACCCAAATCCCACTCCGCCCCCCACACACTCTGCCTTGAACCTCATTGCTTTGCTGAGGTACTTTGTCTCAGCTTAGCCGACCTTGGTGGGATGGTGTGAAGGTACAACAGAAGGTGGACTCCTGCATCCTTGTCCTGGTTGTTGTGGAAGAGCCGCCCGAAAAATCGATTAGCGGTAAACAAGCAAGGGGACCCACAAGGAGTTGGTGGAGTGCATCTTGGTTTTCATCTTCCCCGTCCCTGAGAGCCGCCGTAGCCTCTCCCTTTTCCTCCTGCCCTTCCCATCCACCACCCTCCCCTCAGTCTTCCGCTTCCATCCGCGTGGCAGTTGGGGAAATCCTGGCCAACCAGCGTGTTGCTGACTTCACACGTTGTCTGTCCGCAGTTGGTGAGAATAGCGAAGGTGCTGGGGACGGAAGACCTGTACGACTACATCGACAAATACAACATAGAACTCGACCCTCGTTTCAACGATATCTTGGGCAGGTGAGCCGGGGTCGGATGGAGGCATCCGGCTTAAAACCGTTCGGGGCTCATTAGGATCAGCCGAGTTGGTGTGCTGTAGTGGGGAGGGGGAGGGTGGGCATGGCAGTTCCGCCACGTCTCCTGAGATGTCCGTACCCGTGCCGTGGCTTCCCTTTCCTCTCGGCAGCCGCTGCATTGCAAAACCGGTTGTTTGCGGATGAAGCTGGTGAGCCAGTGGGTTGTAGTGGATACTGTGGACTTGAGAAGAGGGTAGGGCTGGATTGAAATCCTCGCCTAGCCAGAAAGCTGAATGGGCAGCCTCGGACCGGTTTCTGGGATTTAGCCCAACTTACCTTGCAAAAGGGTTGTGAAGGTAAAATGTGAGGAGCAGGGATTCATGCACCATCCCCGAAGGCTATATGGGATCACGGTGGCAGTAAAGGAACTGCGTAGCAAGAATGCTTTTAGGCAGCGGCTGGAGCAGCATTGTGGTTGCAGTTCTGGTTAATGCTGCCTCCTTTTCCTCACAGCAGCATATGTTCCTTTGCTGCGCTCTGGCAAAGATGCCGTGAAGCCCCCCTCCCCATTTGATGCGGTGGAAACCCCCCCTGCCGCCAGTTCGGTGCAGTGGTTAAGAGCATGGACTGTAATCTGGGAGAACCTGCTTTGATTCCTCCACATGCAGCTGCTGGCGTGACCTTGTGTCAATCACTAGTTATTTCAGAGCTGTTCTCCCAAGGGCAGTCCTCGAAAGAGCTCTCTCAGTCCCACCGACTTCACAGGGTGTCTGTTGTGGGAAGGGGAAGGGGAAGAAGATTGTAAGCCATTCTGAGACTCCTTCAGGTAGTGAAGGGCAGGCAGGGTATAAATCTAATCTCCCCCCCCCCCCTTTCTTGCTGATTGCTGAGCAATCGGGTTAGAACAGATAAAAGGAAGTACTTATTCATCCAAAGAGTGACTAATACATGGAATTCACTACCACAGGAGGTAGTGGTGGCTACAAGCATAGATGGCTTCAAGAGGGAATTAGATAAACATCTGGAGCAGAGGTCCATCAGTGGCTGTTAGCCACATAGATAGGAACTCTCAGTCTGGGGCAAGTGATGCTCTGTATTCTTGGTGCTTGATGGGGGGCAACAGTGGGAGGGCTTCTAGTGTCCTGGCCCCACTGCTGGACCTCCTGAGGGCACCTGGTATTTTTGGCCACTGTGTGAGACAGAGTGTTGGACTGGATGGGCCACTGGCCTGGTCCAACATTGGCTTCTCTTATCTTCTTCTTCTTCCCCAGCACTACCACCCAGACAGACTGGGAGTATTGTAACTAATTGTTATTAGATGAAAATCGGACTATCACTGAATCTGTGACTACTGCTTTAGAAATATACGGCTAAATTTACAAAACTGTTTTTGTCTTTTATATTTCTTACTGGATTTATCAAACACTTTTATGGTTTTGTGTACATATTTACTGCATTGTACTCAGATTTTTTATAACTCTGTATCCAAACGTGTTACGGTTATCCTTGGCTCGATGCCGTAACAAACGTACTACTGCTCTTAGCCTCAGTGGCGCAGATAGGTTTGGCAGTCCCAGTTTCAGCACCCATCTTGTCTCTTAACTATTTTAACGAGAGCCCCGAACCCTTTTACACTCCGGGTCCTCACTCCTTCCCAAAGACAAAAAAAACAGGGTAGCCCAGCCCCCTTTTCAGCTGCCACTCGCCTAGATATTTCCCTGAGCTACTTTGGTTAGGGAACTAAACATCGCTTCCCATTTTATGCTGGTACCATTTATTCAGAAGAAGAAGAAGAAGAGGTTGGATTTATACCCCGCCCTTCACTCACTTGGAGTCACAGAGCGGCTTACAAACTCCTTTCCCTTCCCCCTCCCCACAACAGACACCCTGTGAGCAATGTTCCCTCTAAGCTGTGGAGTCTTGGGAGCAAAAATTCTGCTTTGTGAGCTACTTGCATTAAAGTTGTGAGCGAGTGATTTGGCTGCTGCATAAATCAGTTTGCTCTGGAGCCATCCTTCCTGAGCGAAGGCAAAAATGTCTGAGCCAGAGGCTAAAAAACTGTGAGCTAGCTCACACTAACTCAGCTTAGAGGGAACACTGCCTGTGAGGTAGGTGAAGAAGAAGAGGAGGAGATTGGATTTATACCCCGCCCTTCACTACCCAAGGGAGTCTCAGAGTGGCTTACAAATTCCTTCCCCTTCCCCTCCCCACAACAGACACCCTGTGAGGTAGGTGAACAAGAAGAGATTGGATTTATACCCCGCCCTTCACTACCCAAGGGAGTCTCAGAGTGGCTTACAAATTCCTTCCCCTTCCCCTCCCCACAACAGACACCCTGTGAGGTAGGTGAAGAAGAAGAGATTGGATTTATACCCCGCCCTTCACTACCCAAGGGAGTCTCAGAGTGGCTTACAAATTCCTTCCCCTTCCCCTCCCCACAACAGACACCCTGTGAGGTAGGTGAAGAAGAAGAGATTGGATTTATACCCCGCCCTTCACTACCCAAGGGAGTCTCAGAGTGGCTTACAAATTCCTTCCCCTTCCCCTCCCCACAACAGACACCCTGTGAGGTAGGTGAAGAAGAAGAGATTGGATTTATACCCCGCCCTTCACTACCCAAAGGAGTCTCAGAGCGGCTTACAAATTCCTTCCCCTTCCCCTCCCCACAACAGACACCCTGTGAGGTAGGTGAAGAAGAAGAGATTGGATTTATACCCCGCCCTTCACTACCCAAGGGAGTCTCAGAGTGGCTTACAAATTCCTTCCCCTTCCCCTCCCCACAACAGACACCCTGTGAGGTAGGTGAAGAAGAAGAGATTGGATTTATACCCCGCCCTTCACTACCCAAGGGAGTCTCAGAGTGGCTTACAAATTCCTTCCCCTTCCCCTCCCCACAACAGACACCCTGTGAGGTAGGTGAAGAAGAAGAGATTGGATTTATACCCCGCCTTCACTACCCAAAGGAGTCTCAGAGCGGCTTACAAATTCCTTCCCCTTCCCCTCCCCACAACAGACACCCTGTGAGGTAGGTGAAGAAGAAGAGATTGGATTTATACCCCGCCCTTCACTCACTTGGAGTCTCAGAGCGGCTTACAAACTCCTTTCCCCTCCCCTCCCCTCCCCACAACAGACACCCTGTGAGGTAGGTGGGGCTGAGAGAGCTCTGAGACAAGTGTCCTTGAGAGAACAGCTGGTACAGAGCTATGGCTTGCCCAAGGTCATCCAGCCAGGTGCAAGTGGAGGGGTGGGGAATCGAACCCGGATCTCCCAGATTAGAGTCCGTGCACTTTATTAAAATATTTCTACCCTGCCCTTTTTTCAAGGCAGCTGTACTCCATACAGGTGTCAGCTAATGCTGCCATCTCCTGCCCGGGAGGTGGGATGAGTGAACTCCCTACGTCACTACTGTGGAATGTTATGTTATACCTCTCATGGCATGCTTATCGCTCTCCCTACTGCTTTGACCTTGAGAGACTGTATCTTTTCTCCTGTCTGGCTAGAATGCTTCCCGCGTCTTCCTTGGGAACAAAGAGCCAGTATTTTAAGCGTCTTTTTCTTGATATGGTGATTGGTTTACATCACACTGCCTGACTGGTCTTGAATTCTGTTTAACTGTCCTGGTTTCAATAGTGCCCGCCATTACTAACACAAGAAGTGCAGATGACCACCGCAGACCTTTCTCAATAAAGCATTCTTGTTTAAGGGCGCTTGTTGTTGGCTGACTCTGTAGGACTCTCACAACAGGCCGAGGTCAGACTGGGTTTTGTGCATGTCGTTTCTTCCCCTGAGACAGTTGACTTTCAGTCAGCAGGGCTGAACAAAGGACCACTTACAGACGCGTTCCTGATTGCTCAGTATCCCTATTTCCTTCCCACAGGCACTCCCGCAAGCGATGGGAACGCTTCGTTCACAGTGAGAATCAGCACTTGGTCAGCCCGGAGGCCCTGGATTTCCTAGACAAATTGCTGCGATACGATCACCAGTCCCGGCTCACGGCAAGAGAAGCAATGGAGCACCCTTACTTTTGTGAGTCTGCCTCTCTATGGGCCCGGTTTTCTGTTCTTTCACGGGGCAGGGGGTTGAGAGATCATTTCATTTCATTCTTTATTGCTACGATCATTTGACCAGAAAATACATAAAACAATTCTATAGTTTACACAATACGGAGAACTTATAAGATGGAACTTGGCCAATAAAACATAACCCTAGTAAATGTTAAAATTAGATACATATTATAACTATAGACATGAACTATTATGCTGGTTAAAATTGTTAAAATTCACCCTGCTCTTCCGTCTAATGCTTACCCAGACCTTAGAACAGTTGTACAGTATTTCCAAACTTTAAACATATCAGTAAGGCATTAAAGAGAAATTAGAATTTATTCCAATAACGAGCTACTGTTACTAAACTAACTACCAAAGAGTTTATGTGATCTCATTATCTCCATACAGAAACTAGCTACTTGATGGGTAATCTTAGAGTTTCTATCAGATAGGAGACACTCAAGTCTGTCTTTTTCGGAGAGGCCCAGCAATTGATCAGTCAGCATAGTGATTTTATTACGTGCTACTTTATAAGATCAAGAGAGATCAAGGAGCTGCTAAGGGCCGCCACACAAGCACATTAAACAAGAAAGGGCCACCAAAGTGTTAATAGAATCTAGAATCATAGAATTGAAAGGGACCTCCAGGGTCATCTAGTCCGACCCCCTGCTCAAAGCAGGGAATTCACAAATACCTCCCCCCCATACACAGCTAGTGACCCCTGCTCCATGCCCAGAAGATGACAAAAAACCTCCAGGATCCCCGGCCAAACTGGCCTGGAGAAAAATGGCTGCCTGATCCCAAAGTGACGATTGGCATTTCCCTGGGCGTGTAAGAAAGGGCCACGAGAACTAAGCACTGAGGCAACCCTCCCTGCCCTCCCTCTCATGATCTGCCCAAGTTCACAGAATCAGCATTGCTGTCTGTTCAAATGACCTTTTTTATAGGACTGGATAATACTTTGAACTTTAAAGGGTGGGGGCCCCCTCTGCACTGCCATAGTCTCCTAATTTTGTACCAAGATATTCCAGTTTGCAATTCATGTAGATTAATACCGAAAGCACAGTGAACATAAGAGAAGCCACGTAGGATCAGGCCAGTGGCCCATCCAACACTCTGTGTCACACAGTGGCCAAAACCCAGGTGCCATCAGGAGGTCCACCAGTGGGGGCCAGAACTCCAGAAGCCCTCTCACAGTTGCCCCCCCCCCCCCAAGCACCAAGAAGACAGAGCATCACTGCCCCAGACATAAGAACATCAGAGAAGCCATGTAGGATCAAGTCAGTGGCCCCTCCAGTCCAACACTCCGTGTCACACAGTGGCCCAAACACAGCTGCCATCAGGAGGACCACCAGCAGGGCCAGAAGCCCTCCCACTGTCCCCCCCCCCCAAAAGCACCAAGAATACAGAGCATCACTGCCACAAACATAAGAACATAAGAGAAGCCATGTTGGATCAGGCCAATGGCTCGTCCAGTCCAACACTCTGTGTCACACGGTGGCCAAAACCTAGGTGCCATCAGAAGGTCCACCATTGGGGCCAGAACTCCAGAAGCCCTTCCACTATTGCCCCCCAAGCATGAAGAATACAGAGCACCACTGCCCCAGACATAAGAAGAAGAAGAAGAAGAAGAAGAGATTAGATTTATACCCCGCCCTTCACTCACTTGGAGTCTCAGAGCGGCTTACAAACTCCTTTCCCTTCCCCTCCCCACAACAGACACCCTGTGAGGTAGGTGGGGCTGAGAGAGCTCTTTCCCAAGCTGTCCTTGAGAGAACAGCTGGTACAGAGCTACGGCTTGCCCAAGGTCATCCAGCCAGGTGCAAGTGGAGGAGTGGGGAATCAAACCCGGTTCTCCCAGATTAGAGTCCGCACACTAAACCACTACACCAAACTGGCTCACCATATGAGAAGCCATGTTGAACCTATGAGAACATACGAACATATGAGAAGCCATGTTGGATCAGGCCAGTGGCTCATCCAATCCAACACTCTGTGTCACACGGTGGCCAAAACCCAGGTGCCATCAGAAGGTCCACCATTGGGGCCAGAACTCCAGAAGCCCTCCCACTATTGCCCCCCCAAGCATTATATAAAAAAGGATTCTGGATTCACGTTTAGCTTCACAGAAACTACCAGTAAATAACTGATCCCAAATGTTCTACTGATACTTACCTTTGGATATGACTTAAACGCTGAATGAAGTATGTTGAATTTTCAAACCCTGCTGGACTAGTCTTGACCGAACACAGGAGGAATGATATGTGTGCAGTTATTGTTGGTCCCCTTTCTGACGAAGATTTTAGAAACCAACATACTACCCGGAAACGTCGTTACAAATAATATTTTGATCTGACCTTTCGTATGATGGGTCTCGGAAAAGTTGCTCTTTGTACCTTGATTAAAACTTGCGACAGTTGAGTCGTATAGGCTGAACAGCAAAGATCTGTTTTGTGTTTTGGAGCCATCGCATGGCTGCTCTAACCCGAGGCGGCGGGGTTCCGTGTTTTGCAGATCCCATCGTGAAAGACCAGGCTCGGATGAGCTCCGCCAGCATGCCAGGAAGCAGCACCCCCGTCAGCAGCGCCAGCATGCTGTCAGGTGAGTCGGCGACTGGTTTCGCTCGCCTCTGGGGCTTTGTGGTGGATCCGCCCTCTTTGCATGCGGGAAGTCCCAGGTTCAGTCCCCAGCGTCTGTCGTTTAAGAAGAACCGGGTCGAAGCAGTGAACAGTGGCAAATCATTTGGTCTACTCTGCCCCAAACTTCTAACTCTCAACATATACAGACAGCTGCCTATAAAGTATTGATGAGGCGGTACTTAACGTCGGTCAAGTTAGCCCATGTCTACTCCAACTCTTCCCCGGCCTGCTGGAAACGATGTGGTTGAGAAGGCCACTTATTTTCACAATTGGTGGCAATCAGTGTTCCCTCTAAGCTGAGTTAACTGTAAGCTAGCTCACCGTTTTTTAGCCTCTGGCTCACACCTTTTTGTCTTAGCTCAGGAAGGATGACTCCGAAACAAACTAATTTATGCAGTAGCCAAATTACCCGCTCTCAACTTTCATGCCAGTAGCTCACAAAGCAGAATTTTTGCTCACAAGACTCCACAGCTTAGAGGGAACATTGGTGGCAATGCCCCCTTATTGAACAATGCTGGGAAGATGTTCTCGACAAGATCAACTTACTTACCAACTTCGAAGTACCTTTAGACCCAGCTATTGTTTTACTTCCCTGCAGACCCCCAGATCCTCCGCCCCCAAACACTTTAGAATTAATAAACCTTCTTCTTATAGCAGCCAAAGTGGTAATTGCGCAAAATTGGAAAAAGAACAAACCCCTGTCAATCCCTCAATGGTTAAATAAGGTCTGGGATCTGTTTTTGCTAGACAAATTACCTATCTTTAATACTCGTAAACTGAATGAGAGGGACCTGCTGAATCCCTTAGACAAGGGGTTTCCGATTCTACAAAGTGTTAACTTGGATCAATATGATTGGGAACACGTCATGGATGCCAAGTTTAAAACCTGTGTTTATGGGTGAGTTTTAAATGTTGCCTGCCACGAACTCGTTTGTATTTGTAGATGTTTTCCGCTTCTCCTATACTCTTAGCAATCTTCCATCTATGCAACGTTCTCTGGAACCAAAAGTCACACTGTTAAGTGCTTGTTTGCAACTTCTTTGAGTCTTTTTTGTTTGATTGTTGACTTATACAATACAAAATAAAATTGTTTGGGGAAAAAAAAAAAGAACTGGGTCGAAGATGATGTGAAAGACCTTTCAGTTGCTGGAGAGCCACAGGCAGCCTGAGTAGATAAATACTGACTTTTTTAAAAAAAATAGATTTTATTGAATTTCAACAAATTACAGCAGTATGTAAAACTAGTAATACAAACCAAGCAGATTTCAGTTAAAGCATTCCAGTACATTGCTTGTTCAGAATAAGTCAACAGAATGGGTAAGAACAATATCTTGTATCACTAAATTGTTTCTAGCTTTACAAACAGGAAGAAAAAGGATATCCAAATTTTTACATTCTTAAAGTATCAAAAGGTGATGAAAAATTAAATGAGTCGACATTTTTCGATGTATTTTATTTATTTATTTGTTAGGCTTATATCCCACCCTCCCCACCTCTCGGCAGGCTCAGAACATATAATCTGTTAGAGGATACCATACTGCTGTAAAGGAGGAAAGTGCTTGTTCTGGATTTGATTGTTCAAGTTAAAGAGCAACCTTTTCCATTTCCAAGAATTCCCGTATTTTTTTGCCCCAGGCTTTAGTTGTTAAAAGGCTTTGTACTTTTCCATTGCGTTGCTGTAATAGCTCTTGCTGCTGCACACAATACGGCTACTAATCCTTTCTCAGTTGCAAGAATATTAACCCCATGCCAAAAGTTTAAAAGCATAAGTCCGGGTGAAGACTTTAGTCGATGACCAATTATATGTGAAACAGTAGATGTTACTGAATGCCAAAAAGCTTGTACATGGGAACCGAGGGTCTGACTCTGTAGCAGGCAGCTTCGGGTGTAAAAAGGCAACTGCGATTGCCAAACGGTTGGTTCGCACGTGCTCGTTTTGAGCGATAAAACATTGTGGCGATGCACTCGTGTTTGCGTATGGGCGTTAACGCTCTGTCGCCGATCTAGTCCGTGCCTTCGTTGGAGTCGGTTCACACATTCGGCCACAGTCTTTCACATTTGCCAAGGCCAAGTGGTTTGGTGGTAGAGCTTCTGCTTGGCATGCAGAAGGTCCCAGGTTCAATCCCCGGCATCTCCAGTTAAAAGGACCAGGCAGGAGGTGATGGGAAAGACCTCCGCCTGAGACCCTGGAGAGCTGTAAAGAGGGGCTGTGGCTCAGTGGGAGAGCCTCTGCTTGGCATGCAGAAGGTCCCAGGTTCAATCCCCGGCTTCTCCAGCTAAAAGGACCAGGCAGGAGGTGATGGGAAAGACCTCCGCCTGAGACCCTGGAGAGCTGTAAAGAGGGGCTGTGGCTCAGTGGGAGAGCCTCTGCTTGGCATGCAGAAGGTCCCAGGTTCAATCCCCGGCATCTCCAGTTAAAAAGGACCAGGCAGGAGGTGATGGGAAAGACCTCCGCCTGAGACCCTGGAGAGCTGTAAAGAGGGGCTGTGGCTCAGTGGGAGAGCCTCTGCTTGGCATGCAGAAGGTCCCAGGTTCAATCCCCGGCTTCTCCAGCTAAAAGGACCAGGCAGGAGGTGATGGGAAAGACCTCCGCCTGAGACCCTGGAGAGCTGTAAAGAGGGGCTGTGACTCAGTGGGAGAGCCTCTGCTTGGCATGCAGAAGGTCCCAGGTTCAATCCCCAGCATCTCCAGTTAAAAGGACCAGGCAGGAGGTGATGAGAAAGACCTCCGCCTGAGACCCTGGAGAGCTGTAAAGAGGGGCTGTGGCTCAGTGGGAGAGCCTCTGCTTGGCATGCAGAAGGTCCCAGGTTCAATCCCCGGCTTCTCCAGTTAAAAGGACCAGGCAGGAGGTGATGGGAAAGACCTCCGCCTGAGACCCTGGAGAGCTGTAAAGAGGGGCTGTGGCTCAGTGGAAGAGCCTCTGCTTGGCATGCAGAAGGTCCCAGGTTCAATCCCCGGCATCTCCAGTTAAAAGGACCAGGCAGGAGGTGATGGGAAAGACCTCCGCCTGAGACCCTGGAGAGCTGTAAAGAGGGGCTGTGGCTCAGTGGGAGAGCCTCTGCTTGGCATGCAGAAGGTCCCAGGTTCAATCCCCGGCTTCTCCAGTTAAAAGGACCAGGCAGGAGGTGATGGGAAAGACCTCCGCCTGAGACCCTGGAGAGCTGTAAAGAGGGGCTGTGGCTCAGTGGAAGAGCCTCTGCTTGGCATGCAGAAGGTCCCCGGTTCAATCCCCGGCGTCTCCAGCTAAAAGGACCGGGCAGGAGGTGACGGGAAAGACCTCCGCCTGAGACCCTGGAGAGCCACTGCCCAGTAGTGATCTTGAGACTTTCGTGTGGCTCAGTCATGGCTCAGGTAGAGCATCAAAAACTAGATGCACTGTAAGAGAGGCTAAATAAATTGAAACGATGTGTAGTTGTATTTGTTTGTTGTGTGTGATTATTTCAATACAAAAGTAGACATTCGATTACAGTTACACATGCAGTGCAGAAACAGTTTTGGAACATAACAAACGGGAGCCCTCACATGAAATCAAGAAGTCACAGTATGAATGGTCAGCGTCCTTAATCTCAGAGAATCAACGCAGCATTGTAGGCAGAATCATCAGGGTTGTGATGATTGATACTTGATGGCTGATGACTGTGATGATCTCCTTACAATGCTTTGACAGTTCTTCCTACTATGACCTGCTGATTTCATGCGGTGATTTCCTATTTTCGTTACGTTTCAAAATTGTGTCTGCACTGTATGCATAATTGTAATTGAATATATGGTTCTGTATTGAAATAATTGCCCACGGTAGACAAATATAACCGCACATAATTTCAGTTTGTTTAGCGTTTATTACAGTGTATTTGTAGTTTTTGATATTCTCTAAGACATTGGCTGGGGACAGACTGGCAATCAGCCTCGGGAGAGGTCCGCTTGGGAAGCGGGGGAAGGGAGCCAGTTCAGACATGCGCAGCTGTCCCTCGGCTCCCTTCCGTACTTACGCGTCTTGAAGCCGTTTTCCTTCCGCTTTAGCGGGACACTGGGAGAAACCGGTGTTCAGGGGCCGTCTTCCGCATGCCTCCCGCTTCTAGGCAGTGTGAACCGGAAGAAGCGGGAGGCATCTGGAGGCGGCAGTGTGAACGCGCCGTCACTGAGGTTTGCGCATGAGCGCATATATGTTGCTGCTCTTGCGCTCATGCGCTCATCCATAGCCAGTGACGCCTGCTGCACGGTGCCTACAGGATGGTGCCCTTTTCCTAGGGTGCTGCTCTGCCAGAGGGTGCTGAGGTGCCCAGCTGACCCTGCCTACTCTATGTCAACCGCACTTGCGCTCATAGGCATCCAGCGCCGTGCTGCCGCGGAGCAGCCTCCGCGGCAGTCTGAACGCTCCGTAACGGCAGACATGCGCAAGACGCTGGTGAATGTGAATGGCCAGCCCCGGGGGATTCCCCCCCTGCAGCTTTCGCCTCCGGATTCATCCCGCTCCAGATTGCCAGTCTGTCTTCAGCCGCTGTAATTCTTCTTAGGCTAGCTCAGGCAGAGCCATCTGCACACAGCAGGTCTCGTGCTCGATACCCGGCAGCTAAAAAGTTCCAGGCAGTTGGTGATGGGAAAGACCTCTACCCGAGAGCCGCTGCCAGTCTGAGTAGACAATACTAACTGATAAGACCAATGGCCTGATTCAGCAGAAAGCTTCAGGTGTGGTGGGGGAGGAAAGCGCTGTCGAGTCGCAGCCAACTTAGGACAACCCTTCAGGGTTTTCAAGGCAAGAGATATTCAGAGGTGGGTTTCCCCTGCCTGCGGACTTTCTTGGAGGTCTCCCATCCAGGGCTCATTTCGTGGCAGGAGCTCCTTTGCATATTAGGCCACCCCCCCCCCCCGATGTAGCCCATCCTCCAAGAGCTTACAGTAGCCCCTGTAAGAAGAGCTCTGTAAGCTCTTGGAGGATGGGCTACATCAGGGGTGCGTGGCCTAATATGCAAAGGAGCTCCTGCTACGAAATGAACCCTGCTCCCATCCAGATACAGGTTCGGGCCAATGCTGCTTAGATTCTGAGATCTGGTGAGATCGGGCTAGCCTGGGCCATCCAGGTGAGGGCAGACAAACAGAGGTGGTTTGCCCTTGCCTGCCTCTCCGTAGCAACCCTGGGCTTCTTTGGTGGTCTCCCATCCAAATACTGATCAGGGCTGACCCTGCTTAGCTTTCGAGATCTGGTTAGCCTGGGCTATCAAGGTCAGGGCAGACAGACACAGGTGGTTTGCCATTGCCTGCCTCTGCGTAGCAACCCTGGACTTCCTTGGGGGTCTCCCAGCCAAGCAGTAACGAGGGCTGACCCTGCTTAGCTTCCAAGATCTGGTGAGATCAGGCTAGCCCGGGCCATCCAGGTGAGGGCAGACAAACACAGGTTGTTGGCCGTTGCTTGCCTCTTCGTAGCAACCCTGGGCTTCTTTGGTGGTCTCCCATCCAAATACTAGCCAGGGCCAACCCTGCTTAGCTTCCAAGATCTGGCGAGGTTAGGCTAGCCTGGGCAATCCAGGTCAGGGCAAGAAGACTGCATGAATCGCCCCAAAGATATTGGGGCCCCTCCCAAGCGGGACACGCCTGCTGAGATAAGGCAGATGCCTAAAACTCAACAATGACCGTGATCAAAATCATGAATCGTCATTTAAATCTCCAATAAATTACTCACAAAGCCTTCTACAATCGTTTCGAGGCCTGAGAATCATTTGATACATTTCGTATGACGTTTTTGAAGCGGCTCCGACTTTGATTAAGGGCGAGCCCCGCAACGGGTTCCGGCCAGCTGCCCATCGGTCGGCTTTTGTGAGCGGAGTCGGTTAAGTGGCTGTTCTGCCAGCGGAGTCGGTCGGACCTTCCAAAGCTTGAGGAACGCGTACAAGGACATGGCCGTTTCATGACACCAGGAGACTTGTTTCTCCTTGTTGCTTCGTGCAGGAAAGTTTGTCTCCTGTGAATACAAGTTAGACACTTTTTTTTGTAATTTCACTGCATGATGGGCACCTGGTTTTACTCATTATAAGTAATTTATTGTGGATTTAAGTACAATTCATGATCTCAGTCGCGGCCATGGTTGCGTTTCTATCTGACTATTACCATGATTCGGGTTCTCTTGCCGAGATAGGACAAGCTGTTCCCCTTCCTAACTCTTCTATGCCCCTCTTTTTTTTTCCCCCCTCTCCTGCAGGGATTTCTTCAGTGCCAACGTCTTCACCTCTCGGGCCTCTGGCGGGCTCGCCTGTGATCTCTGCTGCCAACGCCCTGGGTATGCCCGTTCCAGCAGCCGCGGGAGCTCAGCAGTAGACGACCGCCACCCCGTCTCCCAGACGCCTGACCAGAACCGGGTCGGGCCGGAGGACCCCACTCCGCCCCTTCCCCCGGACAGGAGCCACTTAACGCCCAGTGCTGGGGGGGGAGGGGAGGGGAGGTGGGGATATGGAATGCTTCGGAAGAACGATGTCTGAACAGTTGCTTGTGGATTTATAGTAGTTCAGTCATAAAAAAGATTATAGGCCGTTTTTTTTTTTTCTTTTTTCCTTTTTTCTTTTTTTTACTTGAACTTTTCGAATCTCAGGGGAGTCCCTGAGAGAACCCACGGAGGGCGTGCTTTGTGGACAATTCTTCCGCATTCGGCTCACCACATCCTGTTTCACCTGAGATGAAGCAGCAGGGCCCCCCCCCCCCTTCCCCAAATCTCCAGGCTCTCTTCTTGCCGATTTGGGGCTCTTCTCTTTCGAGGGCTCTTGCCCGGAAGGGAGGGGAAGGGGAAGGGGAAGAAGTCGTCCTACTCCCTTTCCTCCACTTGGGGCTGCCAGATACAGGCAGAAGGTTGGAAGGTTAGAATTCTATGATTCTATAAGGGGGGAGTCCTTAAGTACTCATTGTTTTTAATGCCTTTACATTCTGTATTGTAATGTAGCCAATGGGTGCATTGGGAGGAGATGTCACTCACAGAGTGGGTTTCCTGGAAAAAGAGTAGACCAGGCCCGCCCATTGGGAATTTCTTGTTGAGAAAATCAGGATCTCTTCCTGTTGGATCGCCGGTTAATCCTCTTCCCCCCGTGCATGTGGTGTCAGTCCAAAGTCTCCAGGTTACTAATGCATTTTGAGGGAAGGCCAACGACTACCTCCACGGAAGGTGTTCCGGCGGGAAGGCTATCTATTTCAATAAGTGGCTCCCAGCCCCCTACCGTCAAGAGGCCTCCGATTCCCCCTTGGCTAGGGATTCTTGAAAGGAACGTGTTACTAAAAAGAGATTGAAGCTCCTGGCTATTTGTCTCCACCCAAACTGGACAACCCAAACTGATTCTGGGGCTCCGGACGCCTGCTCTCCTCCGCGTGCCATGTGATCAGAGATGCCCTCGTGTGCTAGATCTTGTTCCTTGAAAGCACGATTCACCGTCTTGTAAATAGACACGGAAGAAAAGAAGTGAACAGCCTGTGACTCTTTGGGGGGTACCAGTAGAGCTGCCCGAGAGACTAACTGTGGAGAACATCCGCTTACCCCTCGTGTATATAGTCAATCTTGTCCTTCCTCTGCCGAACGATCCAGTGTTGGGATTCCTCGCTGTGTAAATAAACTGTTTCTTCCTTTTTTTTAATTTATGAAGGGGTTAGGTTTAAGTTGTCTGTGCCAAGGGTCTCGCCGAGCCGGCGTCGCATTCCGTTTCCACGCTTTGCGACCTTCGAACCGCAAACGAGTTTGGGGAGCTCAGGCTGCGGTCTTTTTTTGTGGTGCACCCTGGTCAGGTGGGTTGTAGTCAGCAAGTGGGGCAAAGACGCTGTTCCTTACAGGGAGGAGCTCACAAGAGAAGCAAGAAGAAGAAGAAGAAAGGATCCTTGGGCATACCTTTTCACACCTCAGCCACGCCGGACTTTTAAAATAGGGAGGGGCTAGGACCGAAGGCACGCCCCCGATTCCTCGCACCGGGCTGTTCAGGGAGTTCGAGCCACTGGGCAGGGAGACGGGAAGCGCACCTGTCCCCTTTGCTGCAAGATGTCTGCCTCATTTGACAACCACTGCGAGAGGCAGATCTCTCTCCAGGAACCCAATCTTACGAATAATCACCACTTGATATGCAACTTGGGCTTTTTTTTTTTTTTTTCGGGGCTCAGTAACCCATGTACCCCTTACCGTTTTGCTTGGCCAGGACACTTTGAGGGTATGGGGTGAGCAGGAACAAATCACAGAAGGAGGAGGCTGGAATCCTGAAATGTCCCTGTGGCCTCGCCCGCCCCCTTCCACTGGAAAATAATACTGCAAACTCGTGAATTCGAGCAGTCACGGATCTGCTCCTTGCTGACTGGTGGAGACCCCTGGTGGTCACGGCGCATTCTTGCTCTTGCTTCGGCGATCTCTGCTGCGGGGGAGTCGGTGGTAGCACTAGTGCGGAACACACGCAGGACTCTCTGAGGTGACCCATTCCCCTTCATTTCCCCCGCCTCTTCCTTTTAATTTGGTGAGCAGGGCATACGTGGACGCCCTCGAAAGCCTTCGCAGCAGCAGGGGGAAGCCTGATAGGGAGGAACCCACAAAGAGCACGCATCCCAAGCGATCTTTAAACCTCAAAGTGCAGGGGTGAGAGTGGAAAGGTTTCTGATCCAGGGAGCGAACGCCATTTCTGCTGCCCTGTCGGGCAACCCACGCCGAAAACGGCGCAAGGAAATTGCAGATCGTCAGCAACGTCCGTGTTGTAAATTACCTCATCTGTATACCTTGTATCAGAAGAACACGGTTTTTTTTTTTTTAAACGTTCTCAGCACTTCCTGTTTCTTTTCCTGCATTGTGTTAGATGGTGGGGGGGAAAGTCGAATGCCAATATAAGAGACCCATTGGCAACTTTAAAAAGGGTGGTTGTTTTTTTTCAAGAAAAAAAAACCAAGTTTTTTTTTTTTAAAAAGTTTGTTTGAAGTGATTTCTTGGGCGGTTGAAATTTTAGAGTTTTGGTTCTTTTCTTTTGAATTCATTGGTTGTAATTGTATTGTAATTGTTAAAACAGAAGCAAACTAACCCTTAACTGTGCTGGGAAGAAGTTGTGCCATGGAGGTCTTTAATTTTTTTAAATAAAATCATTGAAACAAAAGCCACGGTCCATTCCCTGGTTGGTCAGTAGCATTCCAAAGGAGGTAAGAGTTGCATTTTGTGCCTGGTGGAAGTGTTGAAGGCTGGCTTGCCCTCTGGTCCGGGGCAAATGTCTGTCACTTGGTGGTTCTTCCCATGGGGGTATGTAGCTCTACAGCCCTGACCTTGGCAGAATTGTTTAATATTTGTTTGAGGGGGGTCGATGTGTTGGTCTGAAGCAGCAGAATGGAGTCCCCTGCCACCTCTGAGACCATCAAAGTTTTATTTTGGGTACAATAAAACCAATGAAGTTTTATTCTGGAAATTAGATTTCGTGTGCCCAAGACTAAAGTTTGAGTCCCGTAGCGCCAACAAAGTTTTATTTATTTGTTTGTTTATTGAGATTTATATCCCGCCCTCCCCGCCAAATGGCAGGCTCATTTATTCGTTTTTATTTTATAGCCTAGAAGGTGGGGACCCACGATACTCACGGGGGG
The DNA here is from genome assembly GCA_029233225.1 of Lepidodactylus listeri. Classification (NCBI taxonomy): domain Eukaryota; kingdom Metazoa; phylum Chordata; class Lepidosauria; order Squamata; family Gekkonidae; genus Lepidodactylus; species Lepidodactylus listeri. The sequence goes on from JARCFY010000002.1 coordinate 7,229,379, forward strand.
GGGGGAGAAGGAGCTCGCCCCCTTCCCCCCCGACTCCCGGCGGGCCACGGCGGCTCTCGCCATGCCCACCGCTCGCCCCCTTCCCACCCCCCAGAGACTCCCGGCGGGCCTCGGCGGCTCTCGCTGGGCCCGCCGCTCGCCCCCTTCCCCGCCTCTCCCCGGGCCTGTTCCCCAATTCCCAGCTGACCCCTGCTCCTTCCCCTCCCCCCACGGACCGCGGCGGGCCTCGGCACCGCTCACTGGGGGCCGCTGCTTCTCCCCCCCAAGCGGGCCTTGGCGCCGCTCATCGAGGGCCACCGCTTCTCCCCTCCCCCCCGGCCTGTGGCAGGCCTTGGCGACGCTCGCCAGGCCTGCCGCTCACCCCTTCCCTCCCCGAGCCGCCGTAGTTCTGAGAGCGTCCCCTGCGCACGCACATGCTCTCTTACTTTTCGGGGGATTTAAATCGGGGGATTTAAATATCCCCTGGAATTTTTTTAGAACTTTTAAGATTTTTCTGCAGGCGGATTTAAGTATCCGCACGCGGGGGGGGCACTTGGCTATTAGATATATAGATATATATATAAAAGGCAAGCCATGCTGGCGACGACTCACCGACTCCCACTGGCTAATGAGGAAGCTGCCTTGGGGTCCTATTGGCCTGTACCATCGGCTCCTCTGTTCTCATACCCCCACCTCTGATGCATTGCACTTTGGGAGTTGTAGTTCTCAGCTGTCCTTACTGCAGCAATAGCAAAAAGGGGATTAGAACTGCAACTCCCCAAGTTGGGAGTCCCAAGAGACCATGGGACATCAGCAGGAAGTCCGTTAAACTGTTAATCGGTTAAGGTGTTAAATGGGAAGCAGCTTTGGAACTGAAAGCGGTCAGGAGGACAGGGAAGGCCTGGACATCTCTCTGAATTACTGTCGATCGATTGATTGATTCACAGACTACAGAGATCCGTCCCCATGGAGAAAATGATTGCTTTGGAGGGTGAGCTCTGTGGCATTATACCTCACTGAAGTCCTTCAACAAACCTGGCCCTCTCCTTAATATTGCCAGCCTGCTGAGGTCCCTCCCCACCCCAAAAACTGCCCTCCCCAGGCTCTACCCCTCAAATCTACAGGTATTTCCCAACCCTGTAACTGGCTATGGAAGTGCTTTCCAGACCCCTGGAACCCAGAAAACATTATTTTCTACCTTAGTTGCCACTGGATAGCCCCAAATCGACAGAAGTCAAGGGTGGAGGGATGCATACCTGTTGCCATGTGGCTCTCCTCCCACACTACCCACTGGGAGCAGCAAAATAAGACAGCCCTGCCTTTGCCAATGTCACAGTGCACATTCCACATGGACCACAGAAAGTCATGCGCTGACACTTCACACCAACGAGACACATAGGAACCGTAACCGGCACAACATCGGCCGATAGAAACCAGACTCTTCTACACTATAACCTTCCAAATGCCTCCGTGTTCTGATTTCTGCTTTTCCTTAATAAAGTTTATGGCTAGCGCCTGCCTTCTAAACATGGCTCGCCTCCCTCCGTTTTCCCCTTCCCTCCACCAGCCACAGCCGGGACACTCATCTGGAGCCTCTTTCTAGAGCCCATTGTATTTCTCTGGTGGTCCGGGCGTGGGGCAGTCCTCCTTACTCCTGGGAAACAGCTCGTCCTCTCTGAAGGCAGGGCCAACAGACTCTTGGTCACGGAGGGGAGGGGCTTGCGTTCCTGCTTCCCAGTCTATCTGGCCCCACCTTTTGAGCAGGATGTTGGAGACTGTGCTCCACTGGAGCACATTGGGTGAAAGTAAAGAAGAAGAACAGAATCTAAGGGGAGTTGGAGCAGGTAGCGGAATTGTCTATCCTGTATTCTGCCCCCTCTCCTTTGCCCGAGCCACAGAAGAGCAGTAGGAAGCCTCTCAAACGGCGCCTGTGGACCCGGGCAACCCCTGGGGAACAGTGGCACCACAACAACTACTGCGCCTGGTTCCTAATCTGGGGAGACGTCTGGTTGAGTGGCTCCCGGCTCCGGTCTCGACTGTGAGCTGTAGGAGGGTGGCGGTAGAGCCCTGGTCCACCGGCGGGACAGATGTGGCTGGCTGCCGAGTCCTGCACGGCGAAGGCGATGATCGGCCCTTTCTCTGTCCCCGCAGCGTCAGCAGTGGACGGCGAAGTAGCAGAGCCGATCACCTGAAACGCGGTAAGACCTTTCCAAGGAGTTGGGTCACCGGGAGGGGTTTCTAGTTCTAAGGAACTGTACTCTTCCCCCCCTCCCCCCTTTTTTTGCGGCTTAGTTTTCACCCTAGCAGCACACTAGGGCAGGGGTGGGCAAACTCGCTCAGCGTCAGAGCCACCTAGAACAGGGGTGGGCAAACTTGCTTAACATCAGAGCCGCACAGAATAAACCCCAGATGTTTGAGAGCCACAAGACAGGAACAAATGTGACCTGCTTTTCTTGGGAAAGACGCAAATTTGCTTTTTTATGAACATTAAATGAGACTGCCCGAAATAATAACAAAAGGGGTAAAAGCAGATATTGATAATGATGTTAATCTGTCCAGTGATATTTGTTTGCTAATGGTATTTCGCTTCCCCAGCCGCCCTGCCGGGAGCCACGTAATGTATGTGAAAGAGCCGCACGCGGCTCCCGAGCCACAGTTTGCCCACCCCTGCTCTAGGGGCAACAGGGTTTGGGGCGGCTGCATGGTAGCGGGTCTAAAACGCAAACCCAGAGTCGGCTTCTTCCGAACGCTTCTGTTCGGGTAGTGGAAGGGCAGGGTATAAATCCAGTCTCCTCCTCCTCCTCCTCCTCTTCATGACCGAATGAGGTGTGAGGACCAGGCAGGGTAACAAACTGTTAAAGAGATTTAGCAACAACTATGATGCAAGAACATGTAGGGAAAACGAGGACAGGAAAGGGTAGGCAAAGCAGCAAAATCAGAAACCCTGCTGCGTCTTGACTGTACCGCCCCTAGCCTTCCCTAGGTCTTTGGACTCAAGCTGACTCACCCCCATTGGATGAGGGATCCCTCCATCTGCGGCCGCTTCACACCAGCTCTGCGCCCTAGGAGTGAACGCCCTCCCACTTCGGGCAAGGCCTTTTATCCCTTCTTCCCAGGCACCGCCCCCTACTCCCCTACTGGTATAAGTTTTCCCTCCAAATCCCCTCTTAGCCAATCACAGGGCCCAAAGGGTGACCTGGGAAATGCAGGCCCTGATAGCTACTCTAGGACAGGCTTCCCTGGAGCCACTAGGCCTCCCTAGGGCCTGTAGGCCGCACTACTATAGGCCTAGGATCACGACAGCACCTCAGACACGACGTTGCAACGTTAGAAAAAGTGCAGAAAAGGACAACCAAAATGCTTTAAGGGGCTGGAACACTTTCCCTATGAAGGAAGGATAAAGAGGTGAGGGCTCCGAGCACACAGTATCAGCTTTGCGAACACTTCTGATGCAGTCCCTAAGTACAGATCGCTTTGTGCCCTGGGCCTTTCACGTGGGCATGAGAGGGCAGCAAGATATTGCAAATCAAAGTTCATAATGCCCCTGTATGAATTGATGGTGCGACCTCATTTGGAGTACTGGGTACAGTTCTGGTCGCCACACCTCAAAAAAGATATTACAGCATTGGAAAAAGTGCAACTAGAATGATCAAAGGGTAGGAACACTTTCCCTGTGAAGAAAGGTCAAAGCCCTTGGGGCTCTTTAGCTTGGAGAAATGACGGCTGAGGGGAGACATGATCGAGGTTTATACGATTATTCATGGGACAGAGCAGGTAGAGAAAGAAGTACTTTTCTCCCTTTCTCACAAAACAAGAACCCGTGGGCACTCGAAATTGCTGAGCAGTCGGGTTAGAACAGATAAAAGGAAGTCCTTCTTCACCCAAAGAGTGATGAACCCATGGGATTCTCTGCCACAGGAGGTGGCGGCGGCTACAAGCATGGATGGCTTCAAGAGGGAATTGGAGAAACATCTGGAGCAGAGGTCCACCAGTGGCTAAGAGCCACAAGGTATAGATAGGAACTCTCAGTCTGGGGCAAGTGATGCTCTGTATTCTTGGTGCTTGGGGGGGGGGGGACAGGACAGTGGGAGGGCTTCTAGTGTCCTGGCCCCACTGCTGGACCTCCTGGGGGCACCTGGTGTTTTTGGCCACTGTGTGGTACAGAGTGTTGGACTGGAGGGGCCATTGGCCTGATCCAACATTGGCTTCTCTTATGTTCTTATGAACCAGACAGCTGAATGCCTCGTCTCTCTGGTGCCAGCTGGACAAATGTTGTGGCTTTCCGGTTTGTGCTCCGCTGCCCCACTTGAATGTGTCCCATTCCTGGCTTTCTCAAGGCAAGAGTTCGTACTGCCATCGTTGATAAAGTCTGGTTCAGTCTGGTTCATCGGTCTGAACTCACACAGCTGCCACTGGCCGTCTTCCTGGGTGTGGTGAGCCAGCCCCTCCCTCCCGAGCCATGATATCACTCCCCTCTCCATGTGCTGGATTACACAGTAGGATCTTATATACAGTAAACGATACGCAGCAGTCTAGATCTCGGTCCTTCATCATTTATAGATCTCATTTATAGAACATTAATTGATCTCAGTCCCTAATTTCGAGCCAGTGTGGTGGAGTGGTTAAGAGCGCCAGGCTCTAATCTAGAGAACTGGGTTTGATTCTCTGCTCCTTCTCCACACGCAGCCAGCTGGGTGACCTTGGGTCAGTCACAGGTTCTCTCAGAGCTGTTCTCGCACGAGCAGTCCCCCAAAGAGCTCTCTCAGCACCACCTACCCCACAAGGTGCCTGTTGTGGGGAGGGGAAGGGAAAGGAGATTGTAAGCCGCTCTGAGACTCCGAGCGAATGGTGGGGTATAAATCCAATCAAGTTCATGTATCATACCGTACAGGGCAACCACAGTACCTGTGCGTAAAAACCCTCTTGAACAATTCTGTTTTGCTCAGTTTGCAGAAAGCCAGGAGCACGGGAGACTTCCTGACCTCCTTGGCCGGCCATTCCAGAAGGTGCAAGCCACAACAGGGTGAGCGTGTGTACAGGTCGTTGTTGACTTTGCCCATTTGCAGGTTGGCACCCACAGAGGCCCCTGTTGACGTGAGCGAAGCTGTCGCGGTGGAGCGTAGCAGGAGAGGCGAGGGACCGAGGCCTGAAGGGCTTTGTATGCAGCCAGCACCTTAAACAGAACCGGGGAAGAAATGGAAAGCCAGTGGAGCGTCTGCAGAATGGAAGTAATATCTTCTATCTTCACGATCTGTCTAGCTCCCGATAATAGCTGAGCCGTGGCATTCTGTGCCAGTTGGAGTTTCTGAATTGATTTGGAGGGGAGACCCAGGTACAGCACATTACAGTAGTCTAGTCTCCTTGTTCCTGTGGCATGGATCCAGGTGGCCAGATCAGCCATATCAAGGTAAGGGGATCTTTCGGGCTAGTGTGAGTCGGCAGAAAGTGCTTTTTGCAGGTGCATTAACTTGCTTCTCCTGTAATAAGGTTGGATCCAGTATAACCCTGAGACTTTAAAATGAGTCGGCAAGGATCTGCTGGAACTCCATCAGAAGTGGGGAGTCCTTCGAGAGCTCTGCTGTCCCAATCAGCATTTCCTCTGCCTTTTCTTAGTTTCAGTTTGTGCCTGCGTACCCACTTGCTGGGGCCCATGATACTGATATATCAGGAGGAGGAGGAGACTGGATTTATACCCTGCCCTTCACTCGGAGTCTCAGACTGGCTTAGAATCTCTTTTCCCTTCCCCTCCCCGCATCAGACACCCTGTGGGGTAGGTGGGGCTGAGAGAGCTCTTTCGAGGACTGCTCTTGAGAGAACAGCTCTGAGAGAACTGTGGCTTGCCCAAGGTCACCCAGCAGCTGCATGTGAAGGAGTGGGGAATCAAATCTCTGGTTCTCCAGATGAGAGTCCATCTCTCTTAACCACTACACCAAACTGCACAAGCAGGTACAAAAAATAAAAGGGTGTGTGTGCTGTGGAGTCTCGCCCATGAAGACACCAACGATGACAGCGGCTGCCCTTGAAAACCCTCATTACGGAAGGCACGTTCAGAAGAAAACCGATTCCGAACTGTGAAAATGCAGAGGGAGCACAGGTGGGCAATCAGAACCGTGTCCAAAACAGATTCCAGTGCTTGTGCCACGGAAATCAGGAGTAAATCGAGCGTGCGGAAAAGCCCTGTGGTTTGCACAGTATGAAGCCACGCTGTCCAGGCCAGAGCGCAGTGGGGCTGTTTCTGCCCTGAACACAGAAAAAGAATCTTGTTGCGTCAAATGCCGCTGTCTGCTTGACATGTGCCAGAGTGGTCAGCAGAGGGTGCTAAAGCTCTGTCTTTTTCGTCTCTTTCCTTGAGGACAACTTTTAATCTCCAAGTCCAAAGCAGCCTCCCAGCCCTGGCTTGCTTGGTGCCCGCTAACTTTTGCGTCTTCTGTTCTGGGCGGGCACCGGAAGGTGGGATCGCCTGCTCCTTTCCCCTGTTCTCGTGGACACCCTTGACTGGCTGGGGATCGGTACCGGGGACTGCAACTTGGATGATCGTTAGGGCATCCTAGATCTCCAGGCCGAGCACCAATCGGTACAGGGGACTGCAACTTGGATGATCATTAGAGCATCCTAGATCTCCAGGCCGAGCACCGAAGAATAGATGCTTTCGAATTATAGTGCTGGAGAAGACTCTTGAGTGTCCCTTGGACTGCAAGGAGATCAAATCAGTCAATCTTAAAGGAAATCAACCCTGACTGTTCCCTGGAAGGCCAGAAACTGAAACTGAAGCTCAAATGCTTTGGCCACCCAACGAGAAGGGAGCATTCCCTGGAGAAGACCCTGATGCTGGGAAAGACGGAAGGTCAAAGAAGAAGGGGACGGCAAAGGAGGAGATGGTTAGACAGTGTCATCGGTGCAACAAACATGAAATCGAGCAGACTCTGGAGCACAACGGAAGACAGGAGGGCCTAGCGTGAGGTGGTCCACGGGGTCGTGAAGAGTCAGACTCGACTGTGTGACTGAACAACAACAGCAGATATCCAGGAAGACATGCATGTCTTGGTTGAACCTCCAGACATCCACTGACGGCTGTTATTCTCCGTCCCTGGGACATGCTTGTGAGCTGGACATAATCACGTTCCGTACTGGACACGCATCAGGGTGATGCCTTTCCTGTTTTTCTCCCGAGGTGGGACTCAAAATGGCTTTTAGAACATCATGTTCCCCTTCTCCGTTCTCACAACAACCCTGTGAAGTAGACCAGGCGGAGAGTTTGTGACAGGACCAAGATCACCCAGTAAGCTTCCACGGTAGAGGTGGGGATTCAAACTCCGGCCGCCCAAAGATGCCAGTCTGTCACTCTGTCCAGGACACCACACTGGCTCTCACACGCCCTCATTTGGATTGCCAACCTCCAGGTGTGGCCTGGAGATGTACCAGACACATAACTGATTTCTAGAGGACAGAGGCCAATGCCCTTTAGAGATATGAAGGCCTGGGAAAAAACTGGAAAAATTAGGGAACAAACCCTGTTTTTCCCCCCATTTTTTTCTTGAAGCCTTTTTTGTTTTTTTCCAAAAAATTGAAAAAAGATAAAGGGGGGGACTGATTAGCAAACATTTTATTTTAACATGATGAATAAAATATTTTAAAACAAGGTTTTCAAATATTTTCCAAATCATTTCTAAAAAATATGTATGGTATCAGATTAATCTAATCTCTGTGCACTGGGGACAAGCAAGTCCTAGGTTACAAACTGAACTCTCCAATACTGTGGAGAGGAAAAATGAATAATTGTTACTTCTAAATTTTTAAAAATGGTTTTTGTTGAGGTTTTTGTTTTTGTTTTGTCTGTTCCACATAAACTAGTAAACAGTTCAGGAGATTGTTGTTCCATTTGTTGCAATTACAAATAAATATTATTTAAAAACTAAATTCTGTTTGCAATAATTGTTTGGATACACTATATTTTTAATATGCCGGTTGTGATAATTTCATGCCAAGTAAAATCGTCCGTAAATCATATTTTATGTTCCTAAAGTAACAGAATGACTTTCAATCTGGAAAAGAAAAAAGTGCTAGTGTGGCATATATTTTTTTTCAATTTTTTCAAAAATTTCCATTTCCCCCCAGGAAAAAAAAGGAAAAAAACTGGGTTTTTTTCTGACCTTCAAAATTTCCAGAAATTTTACATCTCTAGTCCCCCTGGAGAAAAGGTTGGTTTTAGAGGGAGGACTCTGGGGCATTACACCCCGCAGAGACCCCTCGCCTCCCCAAACCCCGACGTCTCCAGTCTCCACCCCCACAGCTCCACTTAATCCCCAACACGGAGTTGGCAACCATATACAGCAAGGCCAGCCTTTTGGCGCTGGGAAGCTCAGCAGAGGGAACAGAAAAAGGCTTCCTGGATACAACTACTGGTAGTAGAACAGTTATAAAACCAGGGCAGAATTCATGCACGGCAAAACTCACAAAGAAAGAGGCTGGCCAGAAGTCAACAAACCTCCCTGGCGTGACTGCCTTCCATCTCAGGTTGCCAACCTCCAGGTAGGGCCTGGAGATCTCCCGCTGTGACAACTGTTCTCCAGGTGACTGATCAGTTCGCCTGGAGAAAGTGGATGCTTTGGAGGGTGGACTCTATGGTATGGACTGGACTGGGCTCTAGGACAGATGGATAGGGAACTGGTTGGAAGAAGAAGAAGAAGAGATTGGATTTATATCCCACCCTTCACTCACTTAAGAGTCTCAGAGTGGCTTACAAACTCCTTTCCCTTCCCCTTCCCCTCCCCACAACAGGGACCCTGCGAGGTGGGTGGGACTGAGAGAGCTCTGACAGAAACTGCTCTTTTCAAGAACAGCTGTGGGACTAGATGGCCTGTAGGCCCCCTTCCGACTCTGGGATTCTATGAGGTCCCTCCCCTCTCCAAGCCCCGCCCTCTCCAAGCTCCACCCTGGAAATCTCCAGGTATTTCCCCGCCCAGAGCCGGCAACCCGACATCCGTTCCTGTTCTATTGCACTACCAGTACTGCAGCCGCTAAATCATGCTGGCCCTGAGTACGAAAATCACCAATGTTCTTGAACATGTACTTTGTTCTCCATCTCTCCTACGGTCAGTCAAGGGTTGCCAGCTTCCAGGTGGTGGCTGGAGATCTCCTGGGATGACAACTGATCTCCAGGTGACAGAGATCAGTTCCTCTGGAGGAAATGGCCGCTTTGGAAGGGGACTCTACAGGGTTGCCAACTCCAGGTTGGGAAACTCTTGGAGATTTGGGGACGGAGCCTGCAGTGGATAGGGACCTCAGTGGGGGTCAGACAGTCAGTTTATTATTACCGTCATCGACCAGTACATATCAATTTGGAAGACAATACAGAAAAATTCCTGACAGTATCCTAGCTGGTTATGAGCCAGGAAAAAACCCCTTAGTAACCTAAACGCTTATAAGTTATAAAAAATATTAAGGAAATAAGTAGAACTACTGTTCAAATCTTTTAAACTTCAGTGGCGTACTATGTCATAGAGTCCACTCTCCAAAATATCCATTTTCTCCAGGGGAACTGATCTCTGTCATCTGGAGATAAGGTCTAATTCTGGGGGATCCCCAGGTCCCACCTGGAGGTTGGCAGCCCTAATGCATTATGCCCTACTGAAGTTCTTCACCCACCCACCCAAATCTGTAGGGTTTTCCCAGTCTGGAGCTGGTAGCTCTATCTCATAAGAACTCAAGAGAAGCCAGGGTTGGATCAGGCCAGTGGCCCCTCCGGTCCAACACTGTGTCACACAGTGGCCAAAAACACCAGGTGCCCTCAGAAGGTCCTCCAGTGGGGCCAGAACCCCAGAAGCCCTCCCACTGTTGCCCCCCCCCCCAGCACCAAGAGTACAGAGCATCCCTTGCCCCAGACTCAGAGTTCCCATCTATACCTTGTGGCTAATAGCCGCTGATGGACCTCTGCTCCAGATGTTTCTCCAATTCCCTCTTAAAGCCGTCCATGCTTGTAGCCGCCACCACCTCCCGTGGCAGTGAATTCCACATGTTCATCACTCTTTGGGTGAAGAAGGGCTTCTTTTTATCCATTCTAGCCCAGCTGCTCAGCAATTTCATGGAGTGCCCATGAGTTCTAATATTGTGAGAAAGGGAGAAAAGTTCCTCTTTCTCTACCTGCTCTATCCCATGCATAATCTTGTAAACCTCAATCATGTCACCCCTCAGGCGTCGTTTCTCCAAGCTAAAGAGCCCCAAGCGCGTCAACCTTTCTTCATAGGGAAAGTGTTCCAAGCCTTTTCTCATTCTAGCTGCCCTTTCCTGCACTTCTTCCAAAGCTATAATATCCTTTTTTGAGGTGTGGTGACCAGAACTGTACACAGTACTCCAAATGAGGTCGCACGCATCTCAGTCTCCGTTCCCTGCCCCTGAACTGGGAAAAAAAAAATTTCTTTACCTTCCATATTGAATCAGTCAGTTTTAAATTATCAGCTCGCTGGGTGAGAATGTTTAAAATGGAGTTACGTGGCAGCTAGTTCATTCGGGCTCTTTATTTTAAAAAAGATATAATAGATAATGCAGATGACATTGATGGGGAATACCCATTAACACCTTCGGCTGAGGTCTTCGAGGAAGTTGAGTTGAAAGGAAGTTGCTTTTAAAACAGATTGACAGCAAAG